>CM076402.1:38199036-38281306 GCA_038363315.1 Mugilogobius chulae | reverse complement strand
TTCTTTCTGTTAATACTTCACATTACTTTAAAACAAAATACAAATACATTAACAATGTATTGTCTTGCTAACTTCTGAATAAATGCTTCTCATGTGCATCTAAGTGCATTTAACTGTCTCAAACTTAAACCCAAAAATTACTAGACTCATATTGTACAAAGTTGAGTTACAAAAATAAAGTACAGTGCATGTAAATGCTCATAAAACCAAAATATACCATAATACCGGAGCCGACGAGATATCGCGATATTTTGCTACGAAATCTCGCGGGATTCACAGGCGCGGGTAGCTCCGCTGCTAATCTCTAGCTTGACCGCTAACTCACAGATATCAGCAGAAAAGTACGAATACGCATCTAAACAGTACAATCTACTAATAAACATTAAGTAACAACCTTACAATGTAGTGTCTGGGTGTTTTTACCATATACTAACCTGAAAAGTATAATAAATAGTAAGAGAACAGAAGAGACGAGGCGTTGTCTTTCACATTCAGATTGCGTTTGAGGAACAGGAAGTGTCACCGCTAAAACCAACCTGGCGCAACACCCTCACCAAAGGTTCCACATTACTTTAACCCTTAACTTCTCTTACTAAAAATCAGGAAAGTACTTATTACTGACAAATGAATGTCTCTTAGTAGATTTAGCTTTATCTTTACCAAAAATAAAATGTATAATAATTACTATAAAATACCAAATATTAAAATAACTAAAATCTATGTGGTCACATTTTAGGTGCACCACAATAGGTTGTTCAGGCCGAGGCGGATGCGTGCAGCGGTATGTTACTTCTAACACAGGGTAACGCAGTAACACCATTTATTCTTGTAATTAATAAGCATTTTATTTTAGGTCCGGCTGTCTACTAACCACCATCTTGTTCCGACGTTTGTTTCCTCTCTGTTACTGTGTTTGAGTCGAAATTAAGAACAATGTGCCTAAGGGGAAGTAACTTAAATGGACTAAGTGAAACAACTGAACTCAAATGTGGAACAAAATAATGGAAATGTACATTGTGTATCTGAATGTGTTAACTGAATTGTGCAAACTACAGAACATTTTAAGTACACTCAAATATAAAGAAAACTACCTTTGCAAAATAAAGAGCAAATGTGATTAAAATGGAACATGCCTCTGTCAATGTTTAAACGAACCTGTGTTGCCTTAATGTTTAGTTATAGTTATTTATTTTATTGTCCAGGTGAAATTCCTGGGCTGGCGTTGCTGGTTTTTGTTTACTTTTTTATTATTTTACAGCTAAAGTTAAATATTATTTAACTACCACTTTATTTCTTTTCAGCCTAAAACCTCCCACTGCCACATCTGCTAAACAAAAACAACATTATTAGGCCATTTTCACGCTGCGACATGGCTAGTTCCTGTGTGAATAAACCAGCGGTAGCCTACGTTGTTTCTGGGCAGTTTATTCCCTCGGAAGGCTAGCTGAAATGCCGTAAACTGATTAAAATAATTAATTGACACGAACTGGACAACAAGTGACAGCCAGACAATCATTTGCAGCGAGTTCAGAGCTTCACATACGAGGTAAATACTTAACCATGCATGTGTTTATAAAATGTGCCGTTATGTCTCTAAAGCTAATGCTAACCTGCAGTTAATTTATTAATTTTAAAATAACTCTACAAACTGAACTAGCTTTATACAAAAACACGTAGGATGTCATGTATTTTATCAAATTGCCTGCTTTGTATTTGTGCTCATATATTTGTTAGCATTTAGCACTGCGTCAAACTTATGCACTTTTCTTGACACACAGTCTTTTTCTGGTGAGTATTTACCTATGTGAAGTTCTGAACTCACTGCTAGTGGTTATCTAGTTGAAATCCACTCACTGCTTAAATTTTTAAATATTAATTATTATTAGCGCATCTCTGCAATTCCCCATAAGGAATGAATGGGACAAGAAGGAACTATCCACAGGTATCTCGCAAACCGAAGCTAGCATAGCTGCAGCGTGAAAAGAGCCTATTAACCTGTAATCATGTTTACATGTTTTTGTGGCAGTTAAACCCCCAGATTCATTTTATGTGGTGATTGTTGAGCTCATTTTGAAGTAGGACTTCCTCTACTATGTCTCAGTTCACAGTGAGATTTACTAGTTCAAGTGGCGTTTCAGAGCCTTTTGACAAGTTCTGAGTTGACAAAGTTAAGTTGACATCTTGACAAAGTCTGGACCACAGAATCTGGACCTGGACTAAACCAGGACTATAAGGTAACCATGTAAAGGATTACAAAATCTGGTTCAAATCATTTGTAGTACAGTAAGCTACTGAATAAGGGCTAACATAGATTTTTCATGGTTTTTCAAAATATAGTGGGCCGCAATTTGCCCCAAAACGCCATTTGAATAGCACTGCCATGCAGCCATTGTAACAAACTTATATTTTAGTCAGTTTATAATGTGTGTCCCAGATTGAAGACAGCTTTCCCCTGACGAGCCTAAGTGAACTCCTCTGGTACATTGAAGCTGCTCTGTCCTGTGTGGTCCAGGTGCTTCTGGGGCTGGAGACAGAAGCTCGTCCTGGTGTCCACCGTGGCGCTCGTCCGGTGCAGAAACTGGAGGAAGTTCTTCTGACCTGAACCCTCATGACTGGACACAAATCTGTGAATGTTCTGAGTAACTTTGCAACATTTGCACAGCTCCTCTCTGATCTGTTTGTTCAGAAGCCCGTAGAGAAAGGGATTTGTGGCAAAAGTGGAATAAGCCAACCAGGTGAGAACTTCATCCATGTATCTGGATTGTGTGTAAACCTTAAAAAAATGGAAAAGGTAAAATAAAACAGCCAGAAGATAACAAAATACACCACAATAATGATTTTGCATACTGCAAAAGTGCTGTCGCGAACAATTCTTTGAGGAGTTGTGTGTGTTGTAACAATTGTCCTTTGTCTGTTGCTGAAGTCAGATTGTTGGTTGTTTTGCAAATAAAAAGGCAGACGATCTTCTTCAGGGACTAGATCACATTTACAAGTCTCAATGCGGAGTTTTAAAAAATATAAAAAAGAGTTTTAAATCGGAACAAATTAAGAAGACTGTTCTGTACAGGCTGTTTCTCCAGTTTAGAGCACAGTCAGCAGTTTGGATGAAATCATGCACATCAGTGTCGGACCAAGGGTAAAAAGATAATCAAGCAAAGAAGCCAGGCTGCTGCTGTACAACCACGCTATCGCAATCCCCCAGTAGGGTGCACAGGAGCCGTCATCCTCCTGCATAGAGCCCTCAGGGTGGCAGTAGCTCTTGAAGATGATGCAGATGGTGATGATAGAAACCATAATGAAGGTCACATTGAGAGACATGTAAACCTGAATGAGACAGATTTGCAAAAAACATACAGTATATATAAAATCATAAAAGAACCACAATTATTATGTTCTGTTATGTCTGTGGCTCCAATTTTATACTCTATATCACGGGTGCCCAAAGTGGGGCCCGGGGGCCAAATTTGGTCCGCCAGATGGTTCAGTTTGGCCCGCGAAGGGTTGTTCAGGATTGTAAGGACTAACTGTTTGATTCAATTTTGTGCTGAAAAGACTGTCAAATGACAAAATTCATGTGCAATCTCTTAAAACGTGTTGATAAAAGATATTTAAATCTTTATCTCTTCTCAAAATGTTTTTTTAAATGCCGAACAAGATTATGTTTGGCCCTTGGCACTCTTAAATGTGATACATTTTGGCCCACGAAGAAAAAATCTGCACATTTTGGCCCACCAAGGAAAAAAGTTTGGGCACCCCTGCTATTTTAAAATCATTAGGTATTTTCACAGATTACATTCAAATCAAAGAATTAGTATTTTTTATCCTAACTTTGGATCAACAGATTTCAAACTGTATCACTGACTCACTTTAACGGACAACCTTTCTTTAAGTGCGCGTAAAAGGTTCAGTGAATACAAAAAAGGCTGATGCACTGAGGTCTAGAGGAATTATTTATATATCAACAGGGCGATGCAAGCTCAGCCGGAAAGCAGAAAGAGCTGCCATGATTGCCACAAGCTGTAGCAGCAACACTAACCAACTCTGTTATCACTACAAGAGTCTTTCATTGTGCGAAAACAAAAGTTATGCTAATAAATCCACATTTGTGAATAAAGTTTGTCTTTACAGCTCACACGTTGCATTCAGGTGATTGGGAAAAAAATGCACAGACAAACACAGTTTCATGCTCATATCTAATCCAATAGCTAGCTCTCGTCCCATTTAGTTTTAATCAAAGAAGATTCCCCAGGTAACTAAATAGAAACTGGTGACTATGCTAGCAAAGGTTTAGATTAGATTAGATTTAGATTTAGAAATATTTACTTTTGGGATTTGGGTAAGGTTAGGGTTAGTATTAGGGTTAGGTTTGGGTTAACTTAATTGGATTAAGTTTAGGGATTTGGGAAAGGAATGCTAATTGGGTAATTAAAGAGGTTCAGCTTCGAACTTTAGCGTATAGACTACAAACCAACAGCGTGCAAAGCTTATGTACAAAGGCTAATCAACGAAAACAGGAAGCAGCTGCGCAACGGTCACGCCCACAACGCCGCCCCCGTAACCTAGGCAACCAAATCACCCCATTACATTTGTGTGCTTCGTTATGTTCAATACATTTACTAGGAGAAGGGTCGCCTGCTCTGTTTAATCCATTGAAGGCATCACTCCAGTTGTGTTTGTGTATTTGGAAATGGAAGAAACAGAACTCCTCCGGTCAATAATTACATAAACCAAAGGTGCATTGCTTCACCATCTTTTCCAGATTTGTCTGGCCTGATTTACATAGTAACAGTTGCAAGGATGTGTGATTGGACAATAGATACAGTCGGCATCAAAGGCCACGCCCACTAACGGACCTTCGAGGGGGAAAGATTAGAACTAAAATTCTTGATTATTCAGTTCTGACAGTACACAGTGGTCTAATTTTTTCACAAAGTTCAGCATTTACCATGTACTTTTTAGTGGAAAACACAAAGGTTACTATTTTACAACAAAAAAAGTGAGCTACCCCAACTTTAACCTGAGGAGTGAATCAGAACAGCTTTATGCAGTCACTGCTCAACAACTACAACAGTAAATGTGGACTTTAGGAGATATATTGTGACAAATACAGACACAAAGGCATGGAGATTCAACCTTTCAAGTATGTAAATATATGTATCAATGACAACGGTAGCTGAGAGCTAAATGCTAATGTGATGCTAGCGCTGCATGGCGTCTTAATTTTAGGATCTTTTTTAACTTTCTGTTTACTTTCTGACATATCACCACTTCAGTAACCTCTATTTAAACCCGGTTGTAACTCGACTTAGTTGTGCCAAAAATACACTTAATTCACCATAAAACGTCTTAAAAGAGGTAAACAGTTTCCCACACTTATACATGGTAAGACATAAGAGCGTCTTTATTTTTCCCGACGCAGTTATGTTGCTTCCTGGTTAGTATACCGTTCCCAAATCCTTAAACTTAGCCAAATTAACTTAACCAAAACCGAACCCTATAATCTTAACCCTAACCTTACCCAAATCCCATAAGTAAATGTTTTAAAATATAAACTTTTGCTAGCATTGCCACCAATGCAAATTGATGGTATGACATAACTGGGTTGGAGAAAAAATCAGGCGACATAAGCTTTTCCCCCCTCAGTAGGCCACACACCCCAAATAAAACAATGTCTGTTATTTGGAGAGGGGGGCTCAACGAAATGTCAATAATGCATTCTTGTAAATATGAGCTCATAGCCTAATCATCTCTAAGAATTTTGATAACAAGATAACTGCTTTTTTTTCTATTTTTAGTTTCACAAGAGAACACGTCCTTTCTCACCGTTGACTTTGAGGAATTTTTGACACTCACTGCTAACATTTAGAAAGCATATCGTTTTGTTGTTTTTTTTTTTGTTTTTTTATGGTGCAATATGAATGTAACCTATTTAAAAATTGAACACAATAAAGAAAGTGACAATAATTGCAGTACCTGACACTCCAAAACAGTGAAGAGCACCTGAGCCAAAGTACTGCGAGCTGACCAGGATCTCCATAGGCATCAGCACAAAGGCGCTCAGCAGGTCCACTATGCAGAGGTTACTCACATACACAAACTTCCTGAGGTGGGGAGTTTTGACGACCACCCTCAGGACTACCGCGTTGGTCACAATAGTAAGAACATTCATGATCACCATGAAAGATAAAAACAACTTGTCTTTGAGGGAGAAGAGAGAAGAGGTGCCGCTTTTGTTCTCAGGACTCATAAATGAACTGTTCTTCATTATCCCTCGTCTTGATTTGGACAAATGCAGAATCGGGCTGGAGGGTAAGGAGCCTTTGGAAGGTATGGGAGCGTGTCTGTGTAGAAAAAACAATGTTGGTTTTAATTGTTAGTGATAATTTAATTTACAAAATAACAAAAAGCTAAAGCTATCTGAAGTATGCAGAACTTTGATGCCATCACCTCAATTTACAGAGATTTTTTAAGGTCCATAGATTAACAATAAAAAATAAAAGAACACAACAAGATGTGTTGATGTGATGTAAAGCTATTTGTATTAAAGATAGAAAGCTTTCAAGTCCACAAAACATGAGCTGTACACTGTTAAATTAACTTAAATCTTTGGTTGTGATAACTTGACAATGTGAGTCAAAAAATTTTAATTTAGATGTTTTAAGTTACAAAGGACATGAATGCATGAATGAGAAAGAGAGAAGATAAAGAGAGAGGGAGAGAGAGAGAAAGAGAGGAGAAAGAGGGGGGGGGGCAGAAAGAGAGAGAGGAGAAAGAGCAGAAAGAGAATAGGAGAGAAAGAGAGAGGGAGAGATAGCAGAAAAATCGAGAGTAGGAGAGAAAGGAGAAAGAGTGAGGGAGAGAGAGAGAGGGGGGAGAGGAGAGAGATAGCAGAAAAAGAGAGAGTAGGAGAGAAAGAGAGAGGGAGGGAGGGAGGGAGGGAGGGAGGGAGAGAAGAGAGAATGGAAAAGAGACAACAAGAGAGAGGAGAGAGGGTGAGAGAGAGAGAGGAGAGAGATAGCAGAAAAAGAGAGAGAAGGAGAGAAAGAGGTAGGGAGAGAGAGAGGAGAGAGACAACTCACATACATGACCTTACATGACTTAAAAGCCTTTTGGCAGAAATTGGACTTGCACTTTACAGTGTATTATTAAATACTTACATATGATGAAGCAGGGTGTCTTTCCCTGGAATTTTCTGAAACTGTTGTCCAAAGACTTCAGTGATGGAACAGCGATGATATCAAAAGCAAAAAAATTAAAACATTTAAATAATAATCTAAAATTTAAAAAATCTAAAAAATAAAAAAAAGCTTCCATTTATTGAAAAAAATAACAACAACAAATAATAATCAATAAATCAGATTAAAATATGAATAAAAAAAAAGGTCTCCATGGATGTTGTCCTCGAGGAGCAGTCTTGAAATCCCAGGTGAAAGCAGACCGTCCATAGAGGAGTCAAAGGGCGGAGCCAGACTGATCAGGGGCGGAGCTGATGATACAGATACTTCTGTTACATCAGTTACATCGGTCATCTGATGTAACAGAAACTCCACATTCCACACTCGACATTAAGAGACTTTACATCCTGGAGTTTAATGTGGAAAAACAAAACCAAAAAAAAAAAAAAAAAAAAAAAAAAGAATTTGACCAGCTTGAACATAAGTGTCAAATAAGGTTGATAGATTAATTGATTGATTGATTAATTGATTGATTGTATTTACTTCAAGGTTATGAACATGTTTAATTTAAGTATGCAACAACTGCCCACCATGTGTTACTATCTTTGTTTTAATAGTAGCCTAACTAAAACAGTAATTTCAAATACAAAAGAGCTTGAAATGGAGTGGGGGGAAAAAAGTCAAGTCGATAATTTTCCTTTGTGGTAGCATTAGGTTAATCAGGTTACATAAATTGTGACTATTGCTTGATAATGACAAGAAGAAGAAGTAAATGTACACCGTGATGAAGAACATGTGTCAACAGGCCGCCTCAGCCCACAGTACGTCCCAGGTTAAATAAGATAAAGTAATAAGGGATGTGAGGCTCATTGCTGACCTCTATTGGAGAAACAAGACTCCACAGAAAGCTCAATATTGGCCAGAAATAAAACAAAATAAGGCTGAAAAGATACATTTACTTTTTTTGTTTTCCACGTGTTAAAATATTGTAGCCTAGTAAAGTATTTGGCATTGTCAGAACATTGCTTAATACTATGCCTCACAAAATAGGCCTTGTATTTACCAAGCCTGAATCATTCTTCATTGATTCAGGCTTTTGTGTGTTCTATATACTGATTTATTTATATCTTACCTTAATTTTTTTAATTTTTTTTTTTTTTATATATATATATTTATGCTGTGTTTATTAGTGCTGAAATCATTTCAACAGCATCAACGTAGTTAGTGTGACAGCAGATGGCGCCAAAACGTAATGTTATGCTTAAGAATCAAACTAAAATCGTAGAGAGAGAGAGAATTCCCCTGTTACTGTGCTCATCCACTTCACCCTTTCAACCTTTGATCCCATTAACCAGCTGTTACCTGACTTCCACCTTATCTCTCGTCTGGCACTAAATATACCTCACATTTTCCCCTGTAAAGAGATCATTTGCTGTTTATTAGATGTTTTTTTTACTTTTTCTTCATACTGTAAAACCCATTGGACTGGAAACCCCATGTGACATTTTCATGTCGTTCTGTTGGTGACTTTATCCCTGGAAGATTCACAGTGTCACTTTTAACTCTTGTGTTCCTCATTCCAGCGTCTTTAGGAAGGGCCTTCCTACATTTTCTTAAAAATTTAATTTTTGTTTGATATCTGATAAAAACACGAAAAACCTCGAAAGCGGATGATCGGTTTCACCCTAGTGCCAGGCTAAGGACGACACAGTAACGCATTGCAACCTGGGTTCAATTCTCAGGCAGCTTAGGGGTTTCTATATAGAGTTTGAATGTTCTCCCCATATCTGCGTAGCATACCCTACCTCTAAAACATGTCCATTAAGGCTTCTTTTCCCAAAACTACTTTGCCAAAGAGATTCTTAATCTCTTTTGCTTTCCTGGCTTCCTGGTTAAATACAGTTTAAAAGGGGTACTTGACTTTTTTGTTGTAATTGAATAAACTTTGTATGTTGTACCAAACAATATATTGCCTAAGGACCAGATTGTGACAAAATAATATTACTGTTTACTGTCCAAGTCAAAATAAAAGGCATTTTATTTCTCCTCAAGAGCCAAATGAGCGCTCTGATTGGCTGTGCTTGAGTGGTCATCTCCAGTCTCATTTTTGTCATCTGTAAAAATAGGTTTTTAAGGTTTATTTTCAGACAAAAATATTGTTCGTAGATAGTACCATGTGCTGAAGGATTTGTGAAACTTAGGAACTGTACCTTGCTTTAGGTTTTGTGGTGTGAAAATGAGCAACCCCATTAAAAATCAATTAAAACCCCAATTAAAAATTGGCAACAAATTGACCTCAGGCCATAAGTGCACTTGGAATGAAGACATCTTTGTTCTTTGACATACTTGTTTTAGGGGGGTCCCTCAGCATGGATAAAGTTCCTGGTCAGTGCACTGTCCAGTAGGGCCTCAAGGGACTCCAAAAACTGGCTGAGCTGTAGGGCTTGGAGCAGGCAGTCAAACTCTATATAATTAGACTAGTAGAATTAGTTTCAATTGACGCTGCGCATATAAGCTGTTTTTCTATTTTTACATGATCAGACTACATTAGCATTGACAGACAAACACATGCTTTTATGAACACACTTTTGGTCCTTAAATATTCTCCTGATTCGTAAAGATTTTAGCACGTTGTTAGAGAAAACCACCAAAAACACACTGTTCACTGCCTGATCTTAAAGTATTTGTTCATTTTAGATTGAGGTAGTGAAAACCTCTTTGAAATGAACTAAACAGGAAATGAACATGTCGCAAGATGTTAGCAATTTTGAAAATAAACAAGCTAACTGACGTTCTGTGCACAGAGCCAAACACTAGATCAATCAGGAACAAAAACAAGCTGTTGCATGAGTGTTCCTATTTGACTAAAGTCTGGTTGTTGTTGACGTATGCACTTAGGAGACAGAGGCACGCTAATGGACCGACACCTGAACATGGTGCAGTGAGTTTGTGTCAACACGAGGCACATGAACAGGTGATGTCATGGAGACAGTGAGGTGACCTTCTGTTTTTAGAGACTCCACATTAAACAAGTCAGTGAATCCTCAAGGTCTGACGCTGGTGCAACTTTTCATCCACCTCTTCTTAATCAGATGAGTTAACTTACATGTTAAATGATGATGGTGATAATTGCTTATTATTAGTGTGCAACCAATATTATATGTGAAAAGGATCTATCTTGCTATACAGAATATGTATGAGGCAGTCAATCACAAGAATTTTTTGGTCACTTTAATCTTGGTCCGTGTGAAAAAACAAAACAACAATTAAAGCAACAACAAGATTTTCAATGTGCTTGAGCTGTAATCAAATAAAAAGAAGATTGAAAAGTTGAGATATTGTAGAAAGTGTGGTTGTAGGCTGTATCTGGCACGTAAAGCCATTGGCAGTTTGATTATATTTAGGCTACCTAATTTAGAGCCACATCTAATAATGTCTTTGTTCTTCTGATGGGCCTTTATCATTATTATGATCAAACTAACCACAGTATAATATGGCTGAAATTTACATTGATAAAGTGCGACTTACATCTGGTGGTGCCCAAAAAGACACATGACTTAGATCAGGGGGTCAAACTCAAATGGAGCTGGGGCAAATCGATTGAAGTCAGACTTGGTCAAAGACTGTATTATATAGGTTCTTCTGTGTTATGGTCACATATGGCAACTGGACTTAAAAAGCTAATAACATATGGCCTACAATATACTTTTTGTCCAGGTGTAAAACATTAGGTTGCTTTAAAGAGCGATTATCAGTCAACGTCACTTTCTGTTCTACTGCTCGTCACTGTAGTAAGATACGCTGTCTGTCTGGTTGACTGGGGAAGCTTCTTTGATTAAAAAAAAGAGTGTTTTCATCAGGTACGAACTGGTGTGACGGATGTCTGACTCCTGAAGCTTGAGACCGTGTATTTCTCTGCTTTTTTTCACTCACCTGAATGTTGCCGCTATAGCTTGTATCTATCAGCTGCGGCTCTTTCTGATATCCAGTTGAGGGTGCTTTCCCTCCCAATGTTGATAAACAAATAATCCTAGTATAGCCAGTCTAATACTGCTAATGTGAATGTGTCAGCTCGCTAGACGGCTTGGTGGCTATGTTTACTTTGTGTGTTAATCAAGCAGCCAGGCCGATAGATTGCACAGTCATATATTATTCATGTGGTGCAAAACAATCTTCAATAGAAATATCCATAACACAGAAACAAACAGTCAGCACACTCCGCCAAACGGTCAAAAACCTTTTGCCCTTCGGGTCAACACTGCCACTACTGTTGCCCTCTAATATGCACCATGTTAATATGCATCTAGTGGCAATAGACCACAACACGGTCAGTTTACATATTTGCTCCTATACCTAGTCATTCAAAGTACATTTTGACAAATTTACATTTTTTGGTTTTATTGTCACATCTCAGCAATGTAAGCATTTATATTTCCATTGGCTTTTTATCCATTCTGGCTTATGTGGCTCCTCTCATCAGTACTAGGCTGCAGTGTATTCTCGGACCTGTGGTTTCCAATTGTTGGGCCACATGAAAGTATATTGGGGTCGCATTTGGCCCCTGAGCAGCCAGTTTGATACCACTGACTTAGATAGATTTGGAATACAGGTTTAGAACAATTAGTTTAATAACAACATATCCTTTTGAATGATTGTCACAACAGGGAGGTAAACCCCGTCTATGTTATTTGTGAGGCTTATGTGGGTCAGCTCATGTCAGTCCAGATGTGAAATTCACCTCAGATGCTGTGGACTATCAGCATAAGCATCTGTATTATGTTAAATAATTCAGTCCAGTCTAAGCTTTAAGTGGTTTCTTCTTGTAAAAAGCCGTGTTGTTCTCACACCCACAGCGACAGCAGCAAGTCCTTTGATTTGAGTGGTCTTCTCATTAAATAACATGCATCCAGAGCTCCGAGTACATTTACCATCAGACACTCAATAACAAAGAGCAACACGATTGTTTTCAAAAGAGGAGGAACTGTTTGATGTGCAAATGTCAATATGAACGCACAAAAACTGTGATTGTCTTGGCAGAATAAAGGAGAGCCTTAATTAGTGATGTTCTCTGTGAGGGCAGATCAAAATTCATTATGGACACAGTTTATGACAGTTTTATAAAGGCAGTGTCTTTAAACCAAGTCAGGTCAGTGACATATAATACATTTATTAGTCATGCATTGTCACGTTATTAGTTGTGTCATCTTACAAAATACAAATCAAATGTCAAACCTCCAATGTCAGCTGTCAAAAGGATTAATCAAATTGTTTTGCATTTGTCTCAGTGACATTTCTTTCACCTTAGGTATATTGTTGTGTTTTGTTTTATGACATTACAGCAAAATGTTCTTGTAGGACATTTTTTATTACTTTTATTGCTGTTTTACCAGTGTATGGAGTCCTGCGTGACAGAATGACACAGTGACAGAGTGTGCTGGTGAGGAAACTGGTAGTAAATGTACATGATAATAATCTTCTGTAAACATATTTAACAGGTATTAGAGCAGCCCTTTGAGCTGTTATGAAATGGTATTTTCCCCTTATATAACTCTTTGCACTGGGTTTAAACAATGTATTGAACTGAATATTTTTTTTAAAACATTAACACATTTATTATTCATGTTAATGACTGTTTACAAACAGCCATGAAATCATTCATTTTTACAGTTGTCTTTTTTTCTGGTATCTAGTTAAACATTAGAACTTGATGGATCTTTTACTATTTGCCTTTTGTAAACTGCAGTATTTAAACAGTCAAATAAAAGAAAATGGTCTATTTTTTATTAGAGGCTTAAAGGTTGTATGGAGGATTTTCAAAAAATGTTTCTGTAAATCTTGGCAAAAAACAATTGTTTAAATTTGCAGCAGTCTTGTACTCATGGTAAACAGAATATAGGATTATAGAAATATATAAACTGTGGACATGGTGAGGCCAGTAAAACATTGGCTAATAGAAAATGAGGTGCCTCATCATCTATTGGGCTGCTGACCTGCCAATCAAATTCGATTCAATTTATTGTTAGACCCAAAGTCACAACAGTAGTTCTCTCAAAGGACACGTGATTGTTGATTTAGCAAAAAATCAAACCCATTATGTTCTTAGTATCCTTCAGTTTTCAGTGAAGGTTGTGGATCTGGGCGAGTTAGTGCTAGATAGATCTGGTCTGGAGGACAGAAGTGAACTGGTTGCCATGGTAATGAGTTTATAACTGGTAAACGGGCCTAAGCTGCATATTTTTTAGGCATGCACCAGTTCCTATGCTAGGATCGGATATCGATCCAGAAATTTTGCTGAATCGGGTATTGCTCATGATATTGGTCAAGCCGATACCTATTTTGCCTTTAATTGGACATAATGAGACTTATTTTCAGGCTGATGTTGATCCAGAACGTCTCATAATGTTTGACTTTTTATTAATTGTTTAGTTGTGACCTGCACTAAAAAAAAAACAGTTACATGACACAATATGATCAAATTTGTTCCGTTTTGAAAAGAAAAGAAGTTATTTCAGTTGTTACACCAGTATCCGTTGATATCAGGCATGGGGAGATACTAATTCCAAAGTATGGGATCGATATCGGAAATGAAAAAGCTGGACGGTGCATCCCATATTTTTTATCTTAACCTTTGCTTTACCCAAACCTTTTCCCTAAACTTACTATTCTCTTCAACGTAATCACTGTCCCTGATCGGCTATCTAGCTTTAGCATGTGGCGGGAGAACACGTGCATCAGTTGAAATAATGTCACTGACATTTTATCGTTGAAAAAAAGCAATGTGGAGTTTTGTGGAGTAAACTTATGACCTGGAGTCTGATCACTTTAACTTTTGAATAAAGAAAAGTAAATCTGAGACACAATAGTTTAGTCTTTATTTTAACAAAACGTTAAGCAGTTGGCATTGCCTGTATACTACCATTTACCAAATAAATTATAGCCTATAATTTATGTGTAGAAGACAAGCTGTCCCCTGACGAGCCTAAGTGAACTCCTCTGGTACATGTCCTGGGATCCTAAAGCTGCTCTGTCCTGTGTGGTCCAGGGTGCTTCTGGGGCTGGAGGCAGAGAAGCTCGTCCTGGTGTCCACTGTGGAGCTTGTCCGGTGCAGAAACTGGAGGAAGTTCTCCTGACCTGAACCCTCATGACTGGACACAAATCTATGGGATGCCCGAGTAGCACCTCTTCAGTTTGTACAGCTCCTCTCTGATCTGTCTGTTCAGAAGTCCGTAGAAAAAGGATTTGTGGCAAAAGAGGAATAAGCCAACCAGGTGACTGCTTCATCCAAGTCACCTGGAATATGTGATTTTCCATTAAAACTGACATGAAGTGGAAGGCAAAATAAGGCAGCCAGCAGAGGAGAAACTGCCCCACAATAACTATAAGAGTGAGTGCTGCTTTGCCCCCTCCAAAAGATCTATCCCGGACAATTCTCAGTGGAGCTGTGCGTGTCGTTATTATAGTCGTCTGGCTGTTGATGGAGTCAGATCGTTGCTTGTTTTGTACCCAAGAGGGCAGAGGGCCGTGTTGGCGAGCAGCGACCCTTGCAACTTTATAAACGTTACAATAAGCAGAAAAATCATCAGTGCAGGCACGAGGAAACACATGAAGATGAAAAAGGCAGAGAAGAATTGTCTGTTTTCGCCGTGACTCCAGTGCAGGGCGCAGTGGGTGGGGGGTATCATGTCGAGCTCGTGGGAGAAGGGCCAGGCGAAGAACGTGGACAAGCCAAAAGCCAGGGAGTTGATCCACACTATTGCCATGACGACAGAGGCGAGGCGGAGGGTCATCTTCACCTCGTAGCGCATGGGGTGCACGATGTAGTAGTACCTCTCCACACTGATGACGGTGATGGTGAAGATGGAGGCCGCAATCAGAGTCACATTGAGGAAGATGTAAATCTGATGGAGACAAAAAGATTAGCATTATGAGCTGGGTGCTAATGGAGGTTGTGTGATGGATGTTTCAACTGTCGCACAACAAATAGTTTCCTCATCAGGCAAACTAAAGAACCGCTTATTTAAAAGAGACATTCGAACTGTTCTGGTTTATTATCAGAATTATTTCATGGAGCAAGTGGGCTTAGAATAATGTCTTTTTACAAGACAAACAGCTTACTTGAACCTTAAAAATTTTTCATTGGTTTTTTTATGTTCACAAGCATTAGTTTGAGGTTGTGTATTTGGAGTGTAGACCATTTTTCCAGAATAGTAGTCTATGGCCAAAACTAGGATACACTCAAGTTTTTGTGAAGGGACGTTTGGAGAAAATAGCTGGTAAATTCCTACGCATTTACACTCAGTGCAAATTGGTGCATTTTTTCTTGTGATTTGGTAATTTTCAACACAGTCTTCTTTATTTTAACAAAAGAAATAGCAATATATTCCTTCCTGACTGTTGGAAAGTGTCAGAGTGCTCAGAAATCAGACAACTGAGACATGTCTCGTGTAAAACTGGGACAAATAAGTGGATTTGATACATTTGCTGGGACATGCACTGCAGGGCTCAAAATAGGGTCTGTCCCAGGTAAAATGGGGACGTCGGATCACCCTAATCTATTACCTTCTAGACCATTCGTCAAGAAGAAGTGAACTTAGGATGACCATATTTTCAAAATGAAAAACTGGGACACTCAAGTTTTTGGGTAATGAACTTTTGGTGAAAAATAGCAGGTAAATTCCTACGCATTTACACTCATATTCTTTTGTATGTAAAGCGTCTTTGAGTGTCCAAAAAAGTTTGATTATTATTATTATTATTATTTACATATTCTAAGAAACTACATACCATTATTGTGCATTTAGTCAGTTCATGGCTCATTCACACCTCAATATGTCTGTCAAGTCAAATTGGTGTGTTTTTCTGTGCGCTTTGGTGATTTTCATCCATTTTCATCCATTGTTTACTTGATTTTGATGAAAGAAGTAGCAATATTGTCCTCCGTCTCTGTTAGTATGATCAAAGTTGTTATGTGACTGACTTCAAAAGCTAGATAACTGTATTTTGAACAACCAATATCTGTCTAGCTTCACAATGAACACAACCTGTTTGGTCACACGTAAGTTGTTTTCATGCCTATAAAGAAAGTGACAGTGATTACCTGACACTCCAAAACACTGAAGAGCACCCGGGCAAAGTACTGCGAGCTGACCAGGATCCCCATAGGCATCAGCAGGAAGGCGCTCAGCAGGTCCACGGCGCAGAGATTACCCACGAACACAAACTTCCTGAGGTGGGAGTTTTGACGACCACCACCAGGACTGCGGCGTTGGCCACAAGAGCTACGACATTCAAGAGCACCATGAAGAACAAACCCAGCTGGTGCTTAGAGGAGATGACAGACGTGGGAGAGGTGCTGCCGTTGTTCTCAGGACCCATCGACGTACTGTTCTCTTCCATTGTTCATAGTGTTGGTTTGGACAAGTGCAGTCCTGTGTCCCCATGGGGCTGGACTCTGGGGGGTGTGGAGCTTTGGGAAGTGTTTGGAGCTTGTCTGTGTAGAAAAAGAACAATTAATGTTGTTAGTCATAATCTAAAACAAAGAATGTAGAAATTATGCTAAACATAATTTGTATAAGACTAATCATATCAAGGCAATGCTTACCCAAAACACAACACACACAAAATAATAATTTGTAGACGATTGGCCCCATCTGAGGAGCAGTGAATATTATGGGCTCATGTCAAAAATTGTTGCAAATTTTCAAAATGTCTCAATATAGGCGTTTTCAAACATGAAAGTACCAAAAACTAAGCCCCCATTCCTTTAGCCCCTGTTTAGTCAGAGGAACTACACTGTCCCCATGTTGATAACACAGCAACAGTTTTAAAAGTGCATATAATTAGCTTTAACATTTGCATTTATACAATCTGGATTATTTAGATAAGTAATTAAATGGCATTAGGGAAAACAAAAGTTAAAAATATGAAATACAAAACCTGAAAACTTCAATGAAATTAACAATAAAACAAAATTACCAGTATTCACTTTAATTCCGAGTAGCCTATAGTTTGGTTATTTGCAAATTAAATTAAGATATTTGGGAGTTACTGCTTTTAAATCATTTTCTTGAGGATTTGAAAGGTTTATCTAAATATGGAATGTATAAAACGTGTTTCCAAACAAAGTTAGTATTGTAAATGTGCTTGTGTCACAAAAAGGTTCCTGGTCTGACTGGAAAGTACCTGCCCCAGAGCAGGAGCTAAAAAAAGTCCCTAAAGTGTGGCCCCAGTCCATGGCTCCTGCTCTTTGTGAATGTGCCTAAAATGGGGATGGAAGTTGAAAAAAAAAACTAGGAACTGAAAAAGAAAAGGCCAAATGACAATTAGATAAAGAACAAGGAATAAAACTATGCACACAATATCTGGTTTGCAAAAGTTTGACAATTGAAAAGCCTTTTTACTTGCTTAGTCATAAATCATGATCAATATTTTCATCTGGTGTGAAATTTCTGGAAATCTTTTATGTGGGAGTAATCTACGGTGACAGTCTCCGTTGCCTCCCATAGTTCCATTTGTGCCTTTTGAGATGAAAGATGAAAGGATGGGCTTGTGTCAGGCCAGCTGCATAAGGCTTCAATGATTAGTATGTGTTTAGTGTCACTTCTCTGTGCAAAGATGATCCCTTACCAAATATATGGATATAATGGGCCTCTAGTACTCTTCATGTACTCTGGAACTTCTTTGATACAAGTTCAAGTAAGTAGAGCTGGGACAAAACGCCCTTTTTGTCACACAACAATCCACAACAGGATTGTAACAAAGTAAAAAGCTTTTAATTGTTAGAAATTAGATTTTGGGAAATTTTAAATTGTTTGACTAAAAAAAATCTTAATAAGAGAGCCTTTGAAGGGAAAAAAACTGCATGTCACAATATCACATTTTAACTTTTACGATTACGATTTATCCATTATTCACAATAACTACCAAATGTCACTTTTCCTCAAGTTTGTGACCAATTACGAAATCAAAATTTCCTAATCAAAATAATTGCAAATGTGACAAAAACTTTTGTTTTAATTTAGATTGAATTAAAAACTTAATATTGTCTCAAAAATATAAAAATGGTAAATGGTCTATTTATATACAGTAGTGCTTTTCTACCTTTCGAGGCACTTAAAGCGCTTTACTATCCACTCACCCAATACACAGACGCAGAGGCTATGTGAGTGACGTGTCTTGCCCAAGGACACAACGACACTCCACTCTTGTTATCCCGCTGTGGTACCTGATGTTCTAGCCGTCCCCGATCCAAATACTAACCAGGCCCTAATTTGCTTAGAGATCTGACAGGATCAGGCTTTGACAAACAGGTATGGCCACAATGTGAATGAATTGAAAGATTTGCTTCAAAATGGGAATGCATTTTTTCTTTAATTTACTTTCATATTACTATTGTGTTTTGGACCTTTTTTTTTTTTTTTTTTTTCTCAACCTTTTGCTATTTGTTTATTCCATTATTTTAATTTTTAAATTAAAAATTACTTTTCAGTACAAAATAAAAACAAAATGTATATATTTGGATTATAACATAACAACATTATGCGCATATCTGCCAAATTTTGATGTTTTTTCTATAAACCCAGCTCTTGCCAAAACTGTAATATTTTTTATCCATCCATAGTTTCTTTTGAAATTGTAGGGAATAAAAATATTTCTTGAAAAATGTTAAAAGTACAAGCAAAAAAGTCATCGGCTTTTTAATCTCAAGAAAGTACAGATACTCAGATGAAAAGATCGATAGAGTAACGTCTTATCTTCAACACTGAGATAGAGACTCTACTATGGACATCCGATGAGAGAACAGCTATACTCAAAAAAAACTATTTAAGCACAGTACTTGAGTAAAAATACTTAGTTACTTGACCCTCAGCAAAGTAGATCTGAACAATACTGATACAGCAGCAGCTTTTTCTGGAACAATCACATGTGACATAAAACAACACAAAACAAACTAATTTTCTATGTACAGTTATGAATTTATGTCCAATTTAACTATGAAATCAAAAAATATATAGAATAAGACCTCAATCTCAGTTACAGTTAAATGCAGATGTAATTCGTTACTTTCCTCTGATGATTTTACACTGCTATAAATGATTATTAAGCCCACTGTAGAGGCAGGTTCCGGCTGCTGTCCTAAATCCATGTGCTCCTCCTTTGCTGCCAGCGGGTAAAAGATGAAGAGCCATAATCTCCAGCTGGAACACCCCTGGCATGTTTGATTTAGCCTCCAGAGAATAAGGTATGTACATCCGTGTTATGTAAGGATGTGCTGCTTTTAGTCTGCTCCTCCTTTGCTCAACGAACTATTCATGTGTGATCAGAAAATTCTAAGCTCCAGAACATTGACAGTAAACGTTAAAAGTAAAAATAAAATATCAGTACAGTGTAAAGCATGAATTACCATCAGAAAGTCCACACACATTATCTCTATTTTACTTACTTGTGATAATACAGGATGTTCTTCTTCTGGGTTTGTTGTCCAAAGACTTCAACAATGTAACAGCAATGGAACCAAACTCACTAAATTTAAAACTTGATAAAACTACCCAAAATTTATATTTAATGACAAGTAAAATAAATCATTGCCTCCATGGATGTTGTCTCCAGGGAGCAGTCCTGATATCAGAGGTGATGTTCTGCAGAGACTGTCCACTCAGGCATCAGAGGGGCGGGGCCAGGCTCATCAGGGGCGGAGCTAAAGGTTCAGATCTTTCTGGTTCATCATTCTGACATTCTGTCCAAACTCCACATTAAGAACATAAAAGGCCATATACATTCAGGGTTTAATGTGAAAAAAAAACGGAATAAGTAATTTTGAACAGCTTAACTTTTTTTTTTTTTTCAGAAGTGTAAGTGTCAAAACTGTAAGATAAAGACAGATAAGACAGTGAGCTCAGTGCTGACCTCTTGTGGAAAAGCAAATATGCTCCACAAACAGCTCAAACTGGACAGAATGAAAACAAAATAAAACAAAAAACAGATTTGCTTTTTATTTTTATTGAACCAAATGTTACAAAATACATCCGCACAGTGAGAGGTGTTGATTAATAAGAGATTATTGTGGCATTACATAGAAATGTTTAAAATATGCATGTAATATCACAGTATCACTTTATAATGCACAATTCGTCTTATCGACAGGACACAATCTGCATCCTTTATATTCAGTCTATTACACTCTAAGGCCTCTATATGACTATTGCTATGCACTGACTATAGTTACCCAGACAAAAGTCACAAACCTGATAGAGACACTACGAGCTTGAAAAGTAAACCGTATTAAGAACACTTAGTTGTACTACATTTCAAGATGCTGTTAGACAGCTTTGCTTGGTCACAAGTTAATGCACACAGTGGACAAGACAGGTGCCAAATATTTATGAAAAGCAATTAGATTTACATTAAATAAACTGTAAAGTTACGGTACATGTGCTGAACAATACTATAGAAACAGAAGTGAACAAAGGCAAAAGTTACTGCTGTAAATCTCCTCCATTGTTTACAACACGGTCAGGCAGAAGAGGCAAACAGGACGGTTCAAGTTTAGGTTCAATTTTCGTTTCAAATTTTGGTTCAAGTTTGGGTTCAGATTTGGTTAATATTTCTGGACAATACACAGGGGCAATTTTGTTTTCAGATTTGCCCAAACCATGCCTCTTCTTGAACAGTTTGTCCTCATTATTCAACTTTGTCCTAATAGCAGTTTTAATAAGACCGTGATCAACACCAAACTTACTTGAAATGTGTTCTGCAAAGAGACAAAGGAAAAGTGATCACTTAAACATCTGAAAGACATAGTACTAGAGGTTAAAATGACTTAAAAACACTTACCAATAATATTTATCAAGATGTCCGGTGGAAGCTGTGGTTTTTGGGAGTCGTCTGATCCACTGAGCGTGCCTCTGCGTCCCTGCAGTGAGTGTGTGGCTAAAGTGTCTCTGTCGAAAAGCATCATGAGCAGAGCGCCCGTGTACTTCTTGTAGTCCTCAATCTCTGCTATTCGCTCGTACAGATTCCTGGGCACTCGATATTCTCCGCAAGGTAAAAATAATTCTCGTCGTACTGGAGGAAAAGAAAACATTGTTCTTTAATGAGCTGTGTTGAAAAATATCGAGCTCAACAGTGGGAGGTCTCTAGCCAGGCTGGCGCCACTTGTGCCTCCATTTGATTTAATTTCACTCCAGCTTCTAGGTCAGGCATCGCATGACTGCAAACGGTTCCCAAAGAGTAGGAAGTACGGTCACCCAATCAGCGAGAAGAAGCGAAATGGTGCGTTAGCCAGAACAAAACCAAGCTGAGATAACAGACTGATTGTGTTCTCCTCCTTTGACCTTGTGTCAAATATTAACTAAGAAAATTATATTGAACCTTTTAATTTGCAAGTTTACACACTTGACACACTTGTTTATGCTCTACTTCCTGGACAACAAAACGACCAAAAAGCAAGGATTGGTTAAATTTTAAAAAGTCCCCGCCTCCTGTGAACCAACTCCGATGATGCGATGTCAGATGATTTTCCACAAAGTGAAATGAAACAGGCGGATGCATCAGGCTAGGAGAGCGCTCTGGTTCCAGAAGTACAGACTCCAATAGGGATTACTAAAAATTCTTAAATTTAGAGTTCAAAGACATACCGTGGGGCTAACCAGCTATGTGCTAACTCATATCCATAGTACAAGTGTTCTCAGTAAAATGAAACGGCAAATGTTTAATTTGGTAAAATGTCTTAAGAACTTTGTGGCAGTGTTTCCCATTAATAGAGGAGAATATAGCAGCCCCCCTCCCTAGTCTAATTTCTGCACCCTTAGTCCAAAACAAACCTTAACAATAAACTGATGGTGAAACAAGTAATACTTGCAATTGTAGCATTGTAATCAACTCATAGAAGCAATTCTAATTAATCTGTAATCTAAAAGTATAGATTACAGATTAATTAGAATTGTTCTATGAGTTGATTACAATCTGTCATCAGAGACATTAAGTAACTTTTAAACACCCAAAATTTGTTAAATAATTTATATATGTACATATTTTGTTTTTGATCGCTTGTACCATCATAGTCTCTGTATAAACGCATCATGGTCATGACTCTCCACATAGCGGATTAGCCCCAAGGAGAATTTGAATCTTAAATATAATGAGAGTCTGTATTTCCAGGAACCAGATTGTACAGGTTAGGAACAAGTATTTTTAGATAAAAGGATGTCGGTAGTTAAGGTAATTTTTGTGCTTATTGATTTGAAAATCAGTGCAAAAAAAATTCAAAACTTTTTTCAACCTTTTCATTGTTGTGACATAATTTTAAGCCTCACCTCAGGGACATTCTCCATGGGCATTGTGTGGGCAGACGGCACATCAGACTTGTTATGAGCCGCTCTCATGTCGTTGTCGGGCTCGGACATAAAGGACATGGACTCGTCTGGAACACTGGACTGTGTGACCGAAGGCTCGTTTGTTTGAAGAACGTGATCCAAAGTCACTCTCAGCTCATGAGCCGTGTGTCGCATCTGCATCATCAACGTGTTCATCTCTGGAATAAAGAAAATGACATTTCAAAATTTTATGTTTCAGTTGCATAAATTAATGATAAAGTTTGGCTATGTAACAACAAAAGTGAGCAGTCAGTCTACTATAGGTTTGTTCTGATAATGTCATGAGGCCAGATGGAGGACAAGAAGCAGTTTTTCTGATGAATAAATGTACTTTGACAAGAACTATCTAAAGAAATATTTCGCTAAGTGACTAGACCCATTTACTAAAATAATCAGCATTTAAACAATATTCATTTTAGCTGCCCTCTAGCTGAAATACTATTGGTTTGTTGATGTCAAGTGATTATAAAATTATAGTTATAGATTGTAGTTGAAAATGTGCATTTTTGTGCTGTAAAGTTGTGCATTTGGTTCGTGTTTCGTAATTGCTATGTTCATGAAAAATAATTAAGAACAATACTGATAGGCTAATGGGCCAGTTCAGTAGAATTCATTTGCATGGAACTGGAGTGACATTGTTAAAATGTTAAATTTATTCTGAATTCCTCATTCCAATAACTCACTGACAACAAGTTGGCCTAAGTGACAAAGGCATAAATGAAAATATTTTAGGTTTTAAATTAATTTCAAATTGATTCATTCATTTTCTACTGCTTAATCCTGTTAGGGGTTGCGGGTGACTGGAGCCTATCCCAGTGACTTTGGGCCTTAGGCGGGGGAACACCCTGGACAGTGGCCAACTTGTCGCAGAGTTAGACAGACAATCATTCACTCTCTCTCATTCATTCACTGATTGGGCATCTTCTTAGAGTTATGCCCAATCAAACTAAACATGCATGTTTTTGGAGGTGGGAGGAAACCGGAGTACCCGGAGAAAACCCACAGTGACACAGGGAGAACATGCAAACTCCACCCAGAGACATTATGAGATGTTGATATGGCTTGACCTGGGAGTCAAACCCACAACCTTCTGATTGGGAAGCCAGAGCTGTAACCACTCTGATACTCTGCACCCCGATTTAAAATTCAGCAGAAAGCAGAATATTTATTAGAATATTTTTGCAACAAAATAATATATTATATATACATGTTAGAGTAAAGTAAGTACTGGCCTAGGATGTGAGTGTGTGTGGTGTGTCTTTTTGTACAGTGAACTGTTAAATGTACCTTTGAGCTCCCGTAGTTCTCTCTCTGCCAGGATCCTACACCTGCGCTCATACTTGAGTTGTGCCTGGAGTTGCTCTATCTTCATGAGGAGGCTGATAGTGTCTGTTCTGAGGCCAGTGCTGGTGATGTTGTCCTCATCAAAAACGTGCTCATTCTGTTACCACAAGAAATAAACAGTAAAAAACATGTTCACAGTGAGTTAATACCTGTTATGCACAGACTTTGTAGTAGTTTCTCACCTCACTGTTGACATAGGGGGGGTAGGCTCCCTCCTCTGTCAGTCTGTACCTGCTCTCATCTGGATCACAGCCATACTCCTGCCCGTCTGTGCCGATCTTAATCATCTTCACTGGGGGAGATGTGGAGAGGGGCCCCGCATCTCTCTTGGGTGGCATTGAGTCTGAGAAAAACACATGTCACCTCAAGTGTGTCAGCAAAACTAAACTATTTATAAAGAAATGACAATATTGTAGTATGTTAAACTGGTAAAAGCACATTAGTTAGTTTGCACCGGTTTCCACGTCGCATCCCCACCCCCGTCTGTCTGTCTGCCTGCCCGACCCCTCCTACTCGCCTCCACAATGCCCCTGCTGCCTCTGGGGTACCATCCTGTCTGTCTGGGGGGATAAAAGCACGTGTCAAACATCTGAGAAGGACCTCACCTGTGCTTTTGCCTCGTCGTTGTGAATAAACAGCAGTGCCAGTCTCTGAGGACAAAGACTGCGCAGTAAATGGAAATACTGCGTAGTAGAGGAAGTAGTACTACTACTGCAGTACTACAGTGGATGGGTCCCGTTTAGTAAAGGCTTAATTGCAAAACCTGCGCTGTGACATCTCTAATAATTATGTTGGAAATGTTGTTTCTGTATTTTACAAGAGCCCCAGACTGTTTGCATCTTCACGTCAAGACGAGTATTGAATTTTAAAATGTTTACAATTGGGAGCGGAACATTATTGCACAAAATGCCTCCCCGAGGGAAGTATTTTGCTACAGTACAATTTCCTGCGCGACCAAAATAAAAATCTATCCAATCAAATGACTCTATTCTTAGAAAAGGCGGATCATATGCGCAATGAACCAATCAGCGTTCAGACGAAAGCACGTTACTTCCTAGTTTGGTTGGCGTGCGTTTGTGCCCATGTGGGTTTAATGTTGATTTCTTTAGCCCAAGAGAAATATAGCTTACACTCTTAATTTACTTATTTTTGACGCACAGGTCGTTGCGTCATGGCGTCGTCATTTTTTATAAAGGGAAAAGAAAACGCTAAGTTTGCCAAAAAGAACAAAATCACTGCTTCAAAGCGAAAGGTAAGTGTGCTGTTAGCCGCTTAGCTAACACGAGAAAACATCTGAGACTGTGAGAGCTATGTTTTGTATACCTGTGCTAAGAGTGTTTTTAATTTCGCTGCAGAATGAAGGAGACTCTGGTAGTAAAGCTAAGTCCAAGCCAAAGAAACCCAACAAACACAACGAGGAAATCTCCAGTGACTCTGAAACTGAAGGGTTGGTCTCATGAAGCATTTTTTTCACTAATAAAAAGACTATGGTGAACCAATATGCAAAAAAAAAAAAACAAGCAGAAGAATACATTGATTACTGATCTGTCACTACATAGACGCAATTGTGTAACCAGTAATGTCAATAAGTGGTATTAAAAGAAATTATACTGAATAGATTGCTTGTGTCACCATAGTCTTTGTATAATTCTTTGGGAACACTGTATGTCAATCTTTTTGGTGTATACATTTTTTCTAAAATAACTGAATGTGTTTTATTCAGTGCTGATGTGCCCAAAAGGAAACAAGCCAGGGAAGAGTTTGAATATGATGAAACACCTCAAGAAAAGAAGCTTCGATTGGCAAAGAAATACCTCGAACAGCTGAAAGAAGAAGGCAAGTGTGAAATTGCTTTCTTACTATGTTAAATGTGAATGTCATGCACTAACTTTTTATCATTGCCCTTCAGAAGAAAAGAAGGCTGATGATGAGTCTTTTGAGACAGACTTGATAGCGGGAAGACTTCAAGAAGAAGTGGTAAGTAATGTTGTCTATGTTACAAATATTTGTTTATGCTCCCAATATAGACTAAAAGACTAACTTTTTTTGTGATCAACTGCAGCTTGAGCAAAAAGGAAAACTCCAACGACTTATTGCTAAAGATGTAAGTATACTGATATTAGCAGCTCACAATTCAGGTTGTCGAATTCAATTAATGTGTATTGTGTATTCTCTTTATTGTAGTTATTGCCGCCTGATGCCTCTGAGATCCGTGTTTTAAGAGGTCACAAACTCCCTGTCACATGTTTGGTCATCTCATCTGACGAAAAATATATCTTCTCTGCCTCCAAAGACTGCTCAATTATTAAATGTATGTATATTTGAAATATTTACAGCAAGTGTACACGGTAAACAAGGTGTAGTGAGCTTAGCAAGTTTTCTGAATCTGAAATTTCAATTGGCACAGAGAGAGAGAGAGAGCTTACTAATGTTGCGCTCCAGTCATCCTCGGAGGTCGGAACTTTGAGAAATGTTTTCGCAGAGTGTTGAGTGTTCCAGTGGTCAAGTTGGATAACTTTTACAACAATCAGCCAAAGTAAACAGCTTGGACATTGCCCAAAACAGCCAAGATATAGATCTCTTTATGTCAGTTTATCATCTCAGACATTGTTGTTACATATACAGTTTTTTAAAAAATTGCAAGTGAGTATTACCTCTTTGCAGCCGTTAGCAGCATTAGCATTGCCGCACAAACAGCAGGTTTATAACTGTAATAGTACATAAGCTGCACACAAGCAGAGTCACGGAGGCGAGCGAAAAAGCAAAAATATCACAGGTACGAACAGCAGGTAAGCCGTTGGAGGTTTATCTTTCCCAAAACTCAGGGCACTGCCATGTTAAATTTTCTACCTCAGACGCTGAAAATCTCTCCTAGTACCTAAGTAGGAACTCCTAGTTGGAGGGCTGTTCCAGTAGGAATTCATAAGTCGGAACTTGGAAGATCCGAGTTCTGTGTACCACTGGAACACACCATAGCTGTGCATGTGAGCTTTATCTTTTATCTATCTATTATAAACACACTTTGGTCCTTTGGTAAAGTTTTCTCCCTATTTGTAAAGTATTTAACATTTAAACCAATCACAACTTACTCTTCAACACTCCCGGATCATGTAGTAGTTTTTCACCTTAAACTGAGGTAATGAAAACCTCATAGAAATAAATTAAACAGGAAATGAACAGGCCAGCAAGATGTTAGCACTTTCAAAAATAAACAAGCCAACTGACGTTCTGTGCTCAGAGTCAGTGGGCTGTGTGCACGGAATTTCAGTTGGCTTGCGATTGTTCAAAATGCTAACTTCTGTACATACAACCATTTCCTGTTAGCGTTAGCATTTAGACACAATTATGTCTCTTTTTAAACACAGAAGTGTTCTCTGGTGAAATATTCCTCTGATATGTAAAGTCTTTAACATGTTTTCTGTAACATTCACCACAACTGTCTGATCTAAAGAGGATTTATTAGTTTTAAACTGATGTAGTGAAAACCTCATTGAAGAGTATTGAACAGGAAGTCGTTGTATGTACAGGATGTACTATTTTAAACCAAAACAAGACAACTGCACTCAGCCAGTTGAGTTTGGCATTACTCACAGTAAAACTAATTATCTTTCTATGCTCAATTAACATGTATTTAGTCCATTTGATGAGGCAGTTATTTGTTGTACGACAGTAAAAGAAAAGTTAGCTAAGCTCTGCACTGTCGCCGTGAAAACTTAAAAAAAAAAATCTGCAAAACAAAAGGTCCTTGAACAATAATTTTGGTCACCAGTAAACTGTTTGCAGTTGTGCGTCTACATTGTGCTGCAAAGTGTGTTAAAACTGATTAACACATAGCTCGGAGTTGGTTAGTATTTACTGGACTTATTATACCACGACTACAAACTGAAATGACTCACCTGTGACTCTTTTCTTTCTTGTCGACAGTCTGATAAGTTTTAGATTTAAGGTTTTTCTGTTTTTAAGCAAAGCTAGTTTTCTCATAACAGTTGATCATTTGTTTACTCGTCGTCATGGTGATTTAGAATGTAACTGTTGCCGGGGATACATGTACCTTTTTTTTTTTTACTGCAGTTTTCTCACTGACCATAATATAATGTACAGTAGTTAGTTTATCATGGAGTAATGTATGAACAATATTGGTATTACAATATTGGTATAACATTTTAGGGGACGTTGCGAGTGGAAAGAGGCTACACACAATTAAGGGTGTAAGAAAAGGAGACCAGCATGTGGGACACTCTGCCTGTGTCCTGTGTATGACCATTTCATCAGACGGAAAGTACTTGGTGAGCAGCAACGCATTTAATACAATGTTGAATTATGAAGGGAGTTAAGAATTTTGTTTTTAATGTTTGTTTTTACTGTGTGCTTTTTTTGGCAGGCTACTGGTGATATGAACAAATTAATCATGATTTGGGAAGCCGACACGTGTAAACATCTCTACAAGTTTACAGGGCATAAAGGTCCAGTATCTGTAAGTGAACTCTTCAGTTGTCTTGTAATGATGGTTCTTGAATATTAGAGCTAGGGTTCTCAAACTCTCCACAATTATGTAACAATACAATTAAAATCAAACACATTATGTTTTGAGATTTTCCATTATTAGAAATTGTAATGTTCACGTAATTATCAATGTTATACAGCATTTTTTAGGAACCCCCAATACATGGCTAAGGGTCCTCATTCAATGGTTTTAGAACCATTGAAATTAAGTACAATATTTTCAATTGTAAAAGACAGTGTTCAAACCAATGAAGTTTTATAGTGGCAATAATATAACTCAATAGTTTAAAGATGTACAAATGCATTATTAAATGTATGACCGTCGCATCATTCTGCTGTCCAATGAAACAGAATCAACTTAGCAGTTTTATTATAATAAATGTGTTGTTTTTCTTGTTTTAATCTTGTTTAAAACTCTTGAAATGTGACTTAAAAAGCATTAAAGGTGCTCTATGTAAATGCCTGTAGGTAAAAAGTCCGCAACACAATTCACTAGAAATAGATAGTAAAACAATACTTTGGAACATTCTGAACTGAGATAAATGCATTTTATTCAATAATGTGAATGAATACAACTGAAGGAACTTTTTTCCAATCCTTATTCTGACCCGCTAACTTTTCTTGGCATACACTTCTGTTTAGCTTGTGAGGTAGCTAACATGTTAGCTAGCAGGCCATCTCAAACAGCTTAGTAACAGTTAAAATAAAACAGCAATTGAATTCAACGGGCTATAAACAGCTAAACAGCAAGTGCACTGCCAAGAAAAGTAGGTATATAAGTATATAAGAAGGGGCCCTCCTCTCAGCCAAATACCAGTGGCCATGCAAACGTGTAAAATAAACGTTAAGATTTTTTTCTTTGTTTAATTAGTGGAATAACTGATTCTAAATGGCAAAAAAAACATGCTTTTATTAAAGTCTATTTTGGTCTGTAAGTTACACAGTGCACCTTTAAGATTGATTGGGTAAGTCAGTGTTTAGATTTTTATTTTATGAATTTCAACATTTATAACACCATGTTATTTTTAGGGGTGTCAAATTAGTGCATTAATTTGATTAATTAATTGCAGACCTATTCATCGAGTTAAATTTTTTAATCGCATTAATCTATTTTGAAATCTTTAACTTCATTGTTTCCTTATGCGAGTTGCAAAGTGAACATAAGTGTTGTTTAACTTGACTTGAGGAAAGTCTGCACATGCCAGTTGACCTGAGGGACGGGGTCAAAGGTCTCGAGTAGCAACGAGACAAAAACAGGTCTTAATATTTCCCATCTGCAACAATAATGTAAATAATTAAATTGGATAAAAACAAACTAAAATACTTAAGTTGAGTGTTTTTCTCAGAATTTTTAGGTTAGATTAAAAATAGATTAATTAATTACATATCATAATTAATTATTTCTAATTTTTATAATCGCTTGACAGCACTAGTTATTTTCACCATAATTATTTAATCTGTTGTTCCTCATGAGCGTACATTTATTGCTTTTGATTTCGTCCCAGGGTCTTTCGTTCAGAAGAGGCTCTCACGATTTGTACAGTGCATCTCACGACCGATCTGTGAAAGTCTGGAACGTGGATGAAAACGCCTATGTCGAAACGCTGTGAGTAGCTGAAGAAATGACACGTTTAGCTGGCGTCCGATGTGCGACCTCTCTAAATACGTTCCTGTTTTAGATTTGGGCATCAGGACACCATCACGGGGCTGGACAGCTTGAGTCGTGAGCGCTGTGTGACGGCCGGAGGTCGCGATGGCACCGTCCGAGTGTGGAAGATCGCAGAAGAGTCACAGCTCGTGTTTCATGGGCACAAGTGAGTGTCTGCTTTTCTGTCTGCTGCTGGGATAAATATAGTACAAGACATTAGTGTAAAAGTGAAAGAGTCCAGTTTCAGGCATCATTTGAATGGTTTACAAATATTTATTTTTGGTTTAAAACACTATTGCAGGGTTTATGCAAAAAAAAATTCTTTTCTTATTTCCATGCCTTGGAAAAGTTTTGGATTTGACACTGTGCATGTGAACTGTTTATTTTCAAATTCTCAAGCTTTAGCATTAGCAATGACAGACAAACAAATCCTTTTACAAACAAACTTTGGTCCTTTTTTTCTTTAGCATGTTGCCTGAGAAAACCAATCACAACTGACTGTTCACTGCCTGATCTTACAGTAATTAATTTTATGTATTTATTTTTTTTAATTTTAGTTTGAGATTTAATGAAAACCCTATAGAAATGAGCTAAACAGGAAATGAACATGCTGGCAAGATGTTAGCATTAAGAAAATAACAAGCAAACTTACATTCTGTGCACAGAGCAATTTTATTAGTTTTTGTAAAAGTTTTGGACAATTAGAAAATATTTTAGATTCAGCAATAAGTTGCGATAGTTCTCCAAAGTTTTGCTCATGTTGAATTTAGATGAAGAAAAAAACATGTTTTTATAAAATCCCATGCATTACTTATTATTAAACTGAAAAACTTGCCCTTTGTTCGAAACTGGAAAAAAATCTAAATTTGAAAGTATATTATAACAGAATTATTTAAAATATAATATTTTAGCTTTTTATTTCTAGAAATCCTTGAAATTTTGTGTTTCGGTCTTAATCCTAATCAATGAATAAAAGCCGATATTTGATTGAAAAAGATGGGAATTGTTTTCAAATGGCTTGAAAAAGTCAGAAAACCTTAAAGCTTAAAATGCACTAAAGGACAGCTTTCATCAGCTTTCTTGAAAATGTAGTCTTGTTACATCAGTGTTTTCTCATCATTTCATTATCAAGTTGTAATTTGATTGGTTGATTCAGTTTGAGGTCGAGTTCACAGAAAATCTTTCCTCTTCACCCACATCCCTGTACTCAGATGTGACTATTTTAATAATATAAAAAATAATACTTATAACAAAAAACTGTAAAATTATAGTCTACATGTCATAGTCCAATACTAAGCACCCTTAAAAAGCACAATATCTCTCCTTTAAATATTTAATTTTATAAATAAATTGATTTCTTGCCAACAAATTTAACGTTTTTTCAGTTGGTCATGTGACTGCTCTTACTGTGTCTTTGGGGAATCACTTTTATCCATTCAAATTACCATTAATAGATGACTCAGAAGGACTATCGGCACAGATTGAGAACCAGGGCATTTCTGCAGAAGTGTAGTGGTTATTGTGAAGGTTTGGCATAAGATGAGGAACAACGAGCGGTTTAACAACAGTTTATTAAATGATATATGTACAAAAATATAGAGGAGACGCAAGGCAGGCAGGAAACCCTAAAACCATCACAAGTATATATGTTTATTTTTTTCAGTGGCTCTATTGATTGTGTCCAGCTAATAAATGAAGAGCACATGATAACAGGAGCTGATGATGGGTAAGTCACAAACTATTTTAATTTGCTTTGTTTTTTATCAGACTTTCATTCACATTTCTTTTCTCTCCTGTACTTCCTGTTTCGTCCGCAGCTCCGTGTGTCTGTGGAGCGTGAACAAGAAGAAGCCGGTCGCCACGGTGAAGCAGGCCCACGGTTGCCATGGTGACCCCGGTCTGGAGCGGCCCCTCTGGATATCGTCCGTGGCCGCTCTGCAGAACTCCGATACCGTCGCTTCAGGTGCCTGCAGCTGTGAGAGTGCTTTATTAAGCGTCTTCACACTTGATATTCAGTGTCAGGAAGATAATTCTGTCTTTGCTGCAGGTTCTCACAACTCAGAGGTGCAAATCTGGAAGTGTGGTCACAACTACAGAAACATGGAGCTGCTGTTCACTGTGCCTGTGGTAAAAAAAACTCACACAAACTCACTTGTACTGACTAAAAGTGCTTCTTTTATACTACTGTCTATAACAGTCATTTTCAACTAGTGTGTCCTGAGTTACTGTTATCAGTTTTCAATAGTAATCCAAAAAGGTACTTATTGTGTTTTATTCATGTTATAACAGTGTTCATCTTTTGTTTACCCGAAGTTGTATTTGGATTGATTCATGCATGTTTGTGTAATCTTAAATTATCCCACAGCTAATGCTTGAATGCTCAAAAATAGCATGTTTTCACCTACCACCTATCCCACAAACTTGTCTGTATTTACTTTCGATCACTTAAGACAATTAGATTCCAAATATAACATGAAAGGTTCCAAATGTAGGAGTTCTAAATAAATTAGTAATTTAAAATCTGCTTGCTAAAGTTAAATTTTGACATTGAAGAGGCGGGGCTTATTAATTCGTTTTGAACAGAAGTCAATGAACCTGTTTCTATTTCTAAGCCATATATAGTTGTTTCTGCTTAAGATGTAGAAAAAAAACACAATAGGTCTTCTTTAAGCAAATTTAATTGAACTTTTTCAACAAAAATAAAAGCATAAAAAGATGCACTATGTAAAAACAAGAAGTTCTGTCATCATGAACACTTAATTACTTGGACTGATTTGTTCCAAAGTAAGGTATTAAACATATTTAACATGTTTAACATTATTTGTTTAATAAGAGGTCATTTAATTAAGCAGGCTACAGGCTGTCAATCAGAAAAGTTTCATAATGCTCCTTTAAACTTTATAGTTTAATAAAAAAAAAAAAAAAAGTTTTGATTTGACAATATTTGAGTATCAACCAAAGAAGTATGCTGTAACTAAAAAAAAAGGTTGAGAAACACTGATCTATACAGTGTGATCTCACCAAAAATAAGCACAAAAGGCCAGAAACGATTTTGTATGTAGTATAAATAACATCACAAAATAAAACATTCCCAGATAACACCAAGGCATGAATTGATAGTTTTTTAATAGTTCTGACATCGAGTATTGACCAATGTAATGTTGAAAGGAAAAAAGTGAGATCCAGAGTTACATCATTACATGTTTTGAGTCCTCTTGATAATTGTAAATAGTCTCATTATGTCCACTTAACGACACAACCAAATTATTGACTGAAATCATACTATGGAACCAATAACTTACAGTAGGTTTGATAGATTGGCCTTGCTAAAAGATTCCAATATCCTATCTGTGTATTCCTAAGTCTACATAAAGTTAGTTTTTCTGTCCTGTTTTTATATCTTTTTTATATAAATAACTTAAGCTGTAGACTATATAAAAGATTTTCTTATTGGTCTAATCTCCCCTTTAAGCTTCCATCTGTACTTACACAACAATTGGGCACAACATGGTGTCATTTCTTCTTTGTATGACTGAGAAGAAACATGCACAAAAGGAGTTTCATTTACTTTTAGAGGTGTCTTTATTATCCCCACAGGGCAGTTTAATGTAACTATTATACTACATTACATGATCAATTTTGCCACCATCCAAGAGAACGAGACAAACTCTATTGATCCACATGGGACGCTGTAGTTTTCCTTTGTGAATCAAGCTTGAATACTTATTAAGCTACAGAAGTGAGAGAGAAATCGCTTGTGTATTGATTTTAAAACATAATGAGAGCTATTGTACCATTTACTGTGCATATACACCTAATTTATGTTTTGCTGGACAAATACCTACAGCTTTACATTTTTCCAATGCAGTCTCATATAAAATCCACCATAAAACATAACATAAAGGAACTGTGCAAAGACAAGAACCACTGATTTATAATAATGAATAACACTGGAGAAAGTATGGCTTCTGTTGCCCTAGTAGTTGCTGCAAAATTCTGCTTTGAAAATAATGTAACAGGCACATAAAATTCATAATTAAAATACATAGATTTACACATAATGATTGTTTTTTCTCTGAATTGTAAATCTGAATATTCAAGCCAAAAAACAACGCAGTTAGGTGTATTTATGCAGAATTAAACAAATTTGTGATCTTTTACTATATAGGCAAAACTTTAAAAAACACTTTAAAAAACTACAACTTAAAAATCCTTAGTAAAGCTTTAATAAAACCTTAATAATGACTTAAATCATCTTAAACAAATGATTAATTAATAGATAAAATGTTAATTAAGGGTTCATAACTACTTACTTACTCCAAACCCTGTTCCCCAACCCTAAATCCTAATCTTTAATTAAGAAGTTACTAAGCCTAAATAAACTTTTTCATTCATTATTCACCATTTGTTCCTGAATATTTGCTTTACTAAGGCAAATTAAGATGTAGTTATTGATTACCAAAAGTGGTGATTATAATGCTCACTTGCAGGCAGCTAGTACTATGAAAAATAAAAGGATTCTTAAAATTATTATATTATTTCTAAAGATTTATTTCACGTTAGTTTGGTAATACACCTCAACATTAATTCATAAAATACCATAAGGTTTGATTACACATTTATTTAAACAAGGTTTCTGCAGTCTTAAAAAGCTTAAAAAGTCTTAAATTTAAATGTTTAATTTTAAGGCCTCAAAAAGTTTTAACTCTGCCGATGTATATCTTAAAAATAATTTAAATTTCTACCAGGATAGAAATGGCATGTTTTTTGTGAAAGGTGTGAATTCTTTTGTTATATTGACACTGGAATAAATGTGGATTACAAATCTAGAAATATTTTTCATTGGAAGTCTTCTGGAAAAAAAAAAAAATCCGCATTGTGAAACTGTCTTAAAAAGTTTTAAATTTGACTTGAATTCTGCAGAAGTCCTGTTCAAAGTCAGACTTCCTTTTAGTTTAGTAAATTTACCAACACAAAATGGCTGCTGGAGCTGTTTATTTGCTGCTATAGGTTACCATGGTTACACTTGCTCTGGTTGCTATGATAACTCAGTAACTAGAACTAAAGTATTTGTAATTTCTTTGTTTTTTCTAACTATGCCTCAATCATTCATTAGAAAAGACTTGTTTATGTATTTTAAGGATTTCTATGTCTGCGCTGTAATATATTTCTTTTTTTACAGCCTGGGTTTGTGAACAGCCTGAAGTTCTCCACCTCGGGTCAGTTCCTCGTGGCGGGAGTCGGGCAGGAGCACAGGTACCCTCTTCTCTTGTGTTTCCATGGTAACAGGGCACAGACGAGACCAGTGTTATAGCTGCAGGTCAGTCTCCAGTAGATGGCAGTGTAAATCCATGCATGTGCCTCTAAAGTTTGCACTGACCTTTTAGTATTCATGAAGTTGTATTTTCTCCAGTGTCAGTGCGGTTCGTAACTGGTCTGAATGATTTAGGTGGAAAAATAAAAACAAATCTATTATTATTTCATCTTTCCTCTTCACAAAGCTGTAAATTATAAAGGACATAATATTCAACTTTGCTCAGATCCAACTTTCTGAACTCTGCTCACCACTTAAATGGGACTGTGTAACTAAGGTTAAGTCATTTCTGAACTATATTAGTATTAGAGCAGCAACAAGCTAATGGATTAATCACAATGAATAATTATTTCAGTAATCAACAACTTTAGTAATCACATAACCGTTAACTTGCTGTACACAGACTAAAGCCTGTCAAGTGCAGCTGAGAGAAAGTATTTTAGGAATCAGACAAAATGTAACTACTTCAAAATTACACTAGACAAAGTCTGTTTCAAGTTGCTTCACTACAAAAAAAAAAAATGTGGAAAGATAACATTGCATTATTGTTTCACTCTTAGTAAAATCATCTGCCAGTTGAACAACACTTTTTGTACTAATAAGAAAGTATTTGGTTCTTAAAAAATAATTAGAAGTAAGGAAACAATTTGCATGTTGGATGAATCAAGAAAAGTGTCTTGAGCCACTGACAGATGATTTACTTGACAAGTGAAGTTCCTCAAACCAAGATATTATGTACAGTTAGGCCAATAAGTATTTGATCACACTGTGATTTTGCAAATTCAGAATTCATGGAGGGGTCTATAATGTGCATCGTATGTGCATTTCCCTTGTGAGAGAAAGAATCTAAAATATTAAATCCAAACATTTTTAAAACAATTGTATTGTATATTACTGTGTCAAATAAGTATTTCATCACTTGATTATCATCCAGATTTCTGACCCTCAAAGACCTGTTATTCTGCTTTTAAATAGTCCAACTTCACACTACCCATGATTCAGAGTATTAAAGATGAGTCATGATGGATTTTCCAACATGACACTCTCTCTGAGCACACAGAGAGGAAAAACTAGAAGTAGCCGTGTAAGACGCATATTAAGGTTCTGGAGTGGCCTAGCCCGTGTCCGGACCTAAATCCTACAGAAAATCTTTAGAGGGGGCTGAGAGTCAGTGTTGCTCAGCGACAGCCTCAAAACCTGATGGATCTAGAGGAGATCTGTAGAGAGGAGTGGATCAAAATCCCTGCTGCAGTGTGAGCCGACCTGCTGAAGACCTGAAGCAGAAAAAAAAAGGAGCTGTCTAAAAGAAGCATATCAAGGTTCTGGAGTGGCCTAGCCTGTCTCCAGAACTAAATCTCCAGAACTAAATCCTGCAGAAAATCTTTAGAGGGAGCTGAATGTCAGTGTTGTTCAGTGACAGCCTCAAAACCTTACAGATCTATAGAGAGGATTAGATCAAAATCCCTGCTGCAGTGTGAGCCGACCTGCTGAAAACCTACAGGAACCACTTGACTAAAGCTCCACCTCCAAACACATTTAAAACACAGAAAACTCATTGAAAAAGTGGTCAGTGTAGAGAGCAGTAGTATGCAGTAGTATTTGAGTGGCCGGTACACTCTAATGTCACATAGTCTGGAAATGACACTGGCCACAGAAGTGAGAAAGAGTCAGTTTGTTACTAGTTTGACTTGAAACTTCCTAATTTGTTCAGTTTGCTCTAACATTGCCACAAAATGACTCAAAACAGAAGACAATGCTTTTTAAACACCATACACACAACATAACAACCAAAAAAATCAGGTGATCAAATACTTATTTGACACAGTATTTTACAAATAAATTGTAAAAACAAAATTATACGATTTGATTTTCGGACATTTTATCTAGTGCTGTCAAGCGATTAAAAAAATAGAGAAATTAATTAATTATAATCTGTAATTAATTAATTAATCTATTTTTAATCTTACCTAAAAATTGCTGAGAAAAAAGTGTTTTTGTTTTGTTTTTATCCAATTTAATTATTTACAATACTGTTGCAGATGGGAAATATTAATATATTTCAAAAAATTAAGACTTTAGGAAGTTTTTGAACATAAAATTCACGTTGATCAGTCTAATAACTCGCCTGTGAAGATTTCAAAATAGATTAATGCGATTTAAAAAATTACCTCGATTAATATTCATTCATTCATCCATTCATTTTCTACCGTTTAATCCCGTTAGGGGTCACGGGTGACTGGAGCCTATCCCGGTGACTTTGGGCCTTAGGCGGAGAACACCCTGGAGAGTGGCCAACTTTCCGCAGGGTCAGACAGACAAACATTCACTCTCTCATTCACTCACTAAGGGAAATTTACAGTGATGCCCAGTTAACCTAAACATGCATGTCTTTGGAGGTGGGAGAAAAACCGGAGTACCCGGAGAAAACCCACGGCGACACAGGGAGAACATGCAAACTCCACCCAGAGAGATCTTGAGATGTTGATATGGTCCGACCCGGGAGTCGAACCCACGACCTCCTTATTGGGAAGCCAGAGCTCTAACCACTTGGCTACCGTGCTCCCCTCGATTAATATGTCTGTAATGAATTAATCTCAATTAATGCACTAATTTGACACCCCTAATTTTATCTTAAATTCTGTCTCTCACAGTGGAAATGCACCTACAATAAAAATGTTAGACCCTTTTATAATTCTAAAAGAGAGAACTTGCAAAATCTCACTTTGATCAAACACTTATTTTTCTCACTGTCTATAAATTCAAGACACTTTAACCAAAAAGCCTAAAAAAGCAATATTTATTAGGTTTCATAAAAATCTCACATTTGCAGGTCTTGTGCGACATAAACAACAAATCAGTTAATCGAAGAAAAAAAAAACTAAATCATTAGACGTAGCCCTAATTTTTACAGACGTAGGTGACATTGGGAAATAGGCATGACGTGTACTGTAACTGCACACACTTTGTTTTGCAGATTGGGCAGATGGTGGAGACTAAAAGAAGCGAAGAATGGGATTTATATTATTCCGCTGAAGAGGAAACAGAACACTGCAGAGGATGCCAAAGAGACTGAGGCGTGACATACGCTTTAGTTTATATAGATTTATCATTTAAATGTTTTGTAAGCTTATCATTTCAAAGATAAAATATGGAACATCATGTTATTTGCTGTCTTGTGTTTACTTCAGACTCATTCCAGGTTTAGATGATCAGTTATGAAGTGAGGGAAAGTAACAAAGTACAAAGTAAAAGGTCTGGTCTATGGGTATCTATACTTTACTGAAGTTTATTTTTCTTTTTTGAAGATATTTGAGATAATCAATGCCTAAAATTATGACTTAAAGATCAGATTTTTACATAAAAGTATAAATAAAACTGACTACAAAAATACTGTCACTTCCAATTATCACACAATAGATTTGTCTATTTTTACAAAGATAAGTATAATTCTTTGACTTGTTTGGAGGTTCTTCTGCCTCGTTTAAAAAAAAAAAAAAAAGTTCTTATTTTAAGATTACTTACCACAGTGGCAAACTTTATTCAAATTAAACAGAATACACAATACTAACTTTTACCATTGTTTATTCTTATTTGGTTTAAATAATTAAATTTAAGACAACTATTCTGAATTCTAGTTGCTTTAAAAGAGACTGGATAATAACTTTTTTGTCAGTTTTTCATTTTTGCCTAAGTTTCAGCAGGACTTTAAAGAAGTCCTATTATGTAAAATGTATTATTTAAAGATTATAATCTTGTTATAATGGCCTCCCTCCACCATTTGTTTACTCAAAGTTTTATTTGAATTGATTCCTGCATGTTTGAGTAATTGTATTGTTCTTCAGCTGGAACTCAAGATCTCAGAAAATCCCTGTTCTCACCTACCACCTATCGGATAGGTGGTAGGTGAGAACAGGGAAGTGCCCTGCAGCTTCTATTTCAAATCCCACACACGATCTTTGTGCTTACTTGAATGTGCGTAAACCTGTGTGGAACCTGCGCTGGTTAGTTTTGCGTCATTGTCTGCGTGCCTGTAGCATGGACTCGTTGGATACGTTTCCCCGCTGCGCGCTTGAAACCCAACTATAGAACCAAGATCACCGTCTCACGATGTATTTAGGATCACTTCACAAAACATAAACGACACATGTGGTCGCTAAATATTCACAATACAGCTGTTTTCAAAAGTGCTTATAGTACTAAAACACTGTCTTCTCAGCTTTGATAGACTTCTAATTAACTCAATAAAGATTTAGATAAAGTTTAGATCAAATGAGCTCATAATATTAGATCTATTTTTAAATTAAAAAGCCTATTAAATTTTTATTCTATTAAAGCTTGTGATAGGACAGTAACGTTAAAGGAGCAGTGTAACTTCTTTAGTGAGTAGTATAACTGTATCTGCTTGGAGTCTGGCAGATTATGCCACCAGGCCAGATCACAAGTCATATCTGTGGAAAAGTGAGCCTGCTCATACTTAGAATTTATGGTTTTATTAAGCTGGTTTTGAGCAACAAAACACATGTGGTTCCCAAAGTGGGAGCGGGACCCCTTGGGGGTCGCGAAGCAAAATCTGGGTGTTGCGAGATGATTTCTAAATGTATTTTTACAATTTTACAATTATGACTTTTAATCCGTTTTTAGGGGAATTGGGGTTATATAGAGAAATACACTATAATATTAAACACAATTAAGCCTAATTGAAATGGTTTTGTAACTTAAAATTATTACATAAGTATATAATTTTTGCTGTGGGGGTCGCGAGTTGGTTGCCCAATTCTTTGGGGGGTTCTCTGGCTTAAATGTTTGGAACCCCTGCTTTAATAAATAGATAAGATAATACCAAACAAACAGTTTCACATTAAACTAAGATTCAAAGAGACAAGCAGGTAAATATGAATTACAATTATTATTTGTCTTTAATCTGACTAAATGCACTAAAGGAGGAAATAAAACCTGTCTTGTCCATAATACTTGTTTGAGGTACAAGTTTGGAAGGACTGTTAACTATTGTTTCTAGTTTGTCTCTCATGACTCACAAGAGTGAGTCGTTTTTAATTATTTACCATACAAAAATTACTTGCGATGGAGTCTTAATTTTTGTTTGAATAGGTATTAAAAAGTCTTAAAAAGGTCTTAAATTTCACTGCAAGATTCCTGCATATACCCTGTATCCCCTGCCACTTGCCTGTATTTACATGTTATAATTCACAAGTTTGATACTCAGAGAGAAGCATGTATGGTTCAAAACTGTCCCATAGCCACTTTCCAATGATATCAGTTCTGCACTTTTGAAAAGGAAGTCAATAGAGCTGTTTCTATTTTTAAGCCGTTTTAGATCAATTTTGTGTTTTACAATGAACAAACTGTAAATCACTCATCTGTATATGCTCTAGTTTCTTACTAAAATGTTGGAAAAACACAATAGGTCTCCTTTAACTTTTACCAGAGTCATTTTTTAAACAAGTAACTGTTTTTTTTTTACTTGAGCAGTGATTTAATGTTAACAGCTCCTCTGTAGAGGATTGTTCTTTCTATAAAATTCTTAATCTTGCGACAGTCAGTTTGCCTGAGGTCAAACTGGCGCGTTACATGTGTGTGGCCAAATCCACTGAAAACAAGTTCATTGCTACAAAAGCTCTGCTCTTTTTCCACCATAATTTGATGCATGAACATCACCAGGTTTGTTTGCAGTTTCGTTTCAGTGCATCTCTCAAACATAAGTGTGATAGGAACAGCGAAGAACGTCACAAGTTTCTGTTTTCTGAGTGATCTGGAGTTTTTTTTAGATTCTTCTGTGCAGCATTAGACCAACCTACAGGACAGTAATAGAGATGAGATAAAACTAAACTTTGCACCACCATTTTCAATACAGCAGGTGAACAATACACAGAGCAATATACTTTCACAACTCTCAGTCTGTGTGGAATACTTTAACTATTAAAGTACATTTTTCAACAAATACCAGGGTTTCTGTAGGGGCTTAAAAAGTCTTAAATTTGCAGTTATACGTCTTAAAATGTTTGCACTGGTCTTACAATTTTTAATGAAGCAATTTCTGTCAAATTTCCTGATCGTTTCACACTGTTGCAGCTTTTTTTATCACAAATTTCTCAAAAATATGATAAAATATATGTTTCTTTTTACTGTTATGAAGTGCTTTGTTGCTGGGTACATTGCAGTTTTTTTTGTTAATTCTGTAAAAGAAGCTGCATTGTCAAATACTGTAAGTTACGACTTGCAAATAGGTTTTAATTTGTATGTTTTGTGGTCTTAAAAAGTTAAATTTTACCTCTCGATCCCTGCAGAAACCCCAAGATACTTAAGTAAATTTTTTTTCTTTGATACTTTCTCTTAAGTAACAAAATGGAATACATCGTTCACAGTTATGTAATTTTGAATCATCCCAATAGATTTTATTGTAGCGGTATGTTAATGTGTTATTGGTAATTTTAGCACTTAAATACTGAAATAATCTAACCTATATCAGATATTATAATAATGTCTCCCGTATTCTGTGCTCCTCTGTTTTTGCTGCATAACGGTTCGCCTCGTTAATTTCCCCGTAGATGTCCACTTGAGTTTGTAATTCCAAATGTTTCACCTCCCACATTACAGAAAACAGTTTTCTGACACCAGATTATTAGTGACCCGTCTGTAGCTCTGTTCAGCAAAATGACTGAGCAACTTTGAAGTTGCTCATCTCTTTGACAGTAAAACATCTCTTTTCACCTGTGTAAGTAGATTTATTTAATGGAAGAATTGTACATTTTTCTAGCGCTTTGTATTAAACATAAATGTAGCTTATCATTTTACACTTTGTTGTTACATTATTGGGCGAAAAAGACTTGGAAATGGTTGCTTTCTGTTGATAAAAACAGAGTTAAAAGCTCCTTTTCGTAGTTGAAAGTACATTTCTTAGTTTTCATTCCTGAATTGTCTCTATATGTTTTAAGTTACTTGAATAAATGCAGGTCAGTTCATGAATGTCCGTGGAGGAGATAGGTGATGGGTGCAAACAGGTCTTTTCTGAGCACTGGAGCATCAGCTGCAGGTCAATTCATACACAACTAGTCAACAACCTAAACTACCTTCAAAATAGCTTACCAAAGGATTGTGGAACCATACATTATAGGTTTTTTAATTAAAATTTGATTAATTTCATGTCAATTATTATTGTAAATGTAACTAGATGCCTCACAGTGTGCACTTACAGTGGTTAGTGTTTCATTTAGACACCTTATTGTGCACACATACTATATATATGCTCAGTTTCTTTTGCAATAGCTAAAAGAAGCTCACTGACGTTTCTGTTAAGGAGAAGAAGCTTTCCTGGAGGAAAAAGTTGGATACCCCTGAGTTATAATACTGTAACAGCTCTGTTGTGGTTCATGCACCAGTAAATTTACATTGTGAACCTTTAATCAATTCCTGAGATGAATAAGAACTTAAAATACTTAGAGATGGCTATTTGTTACCTGTTTGTTTTTTTTCAGAAACTTTCATAAAGTTTCTGATTTCATAAAGTTTCTGAAAAAGCTGAACCTTGTGATGCATCGATCTGATACTTGGATCGGATATCTGTGCCTGGATCATGTCATTGGCTTTATGTTATCAGTTCAGCCAATATCCTGGTTGTGTCTTTATTTGGAACTAATTTACTGGCTGTTGTTGATCCAGAAAGTCTCGTAATGCTTGACATTTTATTCAGATTAAGTTAAGTTGTGACCTGCATTATAAGTAATATTTCTTATGTTTTGATAAGAAAAATAAGCAAATTCACTCCTCACACTTGTATCAGTTGTATATCAGTGAATGGGCAGATACGTATTCTCATAATAATAATAATAATGAGATGCGTCCTTTGTGCTGTTCTACTGTAGTCGGTCAAGCGTTACCTTTTCTATTTCTGTATTTGATTGACTTTTTTTTACAAAACGTGTCTTGTGCACTTGTCTTCTTAATAAATGTCACGATAAATAAAAAAAAGAATAAATTGCTTGAAAAAATGAGAATTTGTGAGACAAATGTTCATGGTTTGGCTCTCCGACACTTTTCTGAGTTTGAACAAGACTCCTGGGAAAAATAGATCCTCATCCCTGTGATAAAGCATCCCTACTTGTAAGAATGACATGTCTTTTCTTGTTTGTTTAATATTTTAATATTAAAAACATGTTATTTACATAAGTTACAGAAAAACATTATGAACAAAACACACCCTGTAGCATAATATGTACCTATAGTTTTCTACGTTTCACAGTACAGTTAGTCACTAGGACAGAATTCATTCATAGCAGTATTTTTACTCATGTCAAAACATCTGGATATAGTTACACCACTGTATTAGGACACGATTAGGAACCTTATTAAATAACACTATTGCTTCACGACCATCCATTTAAAATAACACGACTTCTGAGGACAAGGCACGGTGCATTTTACATCTATCTGTAAACCAAAACCACGTTATAGTAAATCTATACAAAAAGGCTTCAGACTGGATACATATACAGCTTGCAGTGGGAATATCTTTACAGTTAGCTTGTTGCCCGGGGCGATCTCTCCTTGTGGAGTACTTGTGCGCACATACTGTTGGAAGTACTGTTGGATTTGTCATTTTGATTCTTTTACAATGAGGAAGTCGTAGAGTCCACCACCTCTCGACCGTTGCACACCGCCGGGACGTAGTTGGACGCAGAGCCTAAAAGAAATGAACACATAAAGTTACAAAGGGTGAATTAAACTTTTATTTCTTTAAAACCCCTTCTAATTCCGAATGCACTCTCATATTGTCTTAAAAATTGTTCAATGTTTGATGGAAACAAACTATGAATATAAAAAAGAACATTGATAATCATCCATTCTGAATGACTGAATAATTTATATTCCAAACCTGGGCTATTCAACTTTATTTTCTCGAGGGACAGATTTTTCGGCAATTAATTACCTAATTGTCAAAAAAAAAAAAGTTGGAGGGCCTGATTTGGCCCCCAGGCCTTATGTTGAACAGCCCTGCTCTGAACGTACAAAAAAAATAAATAAAGGAGACCTATAGTGTAAAATCTATTTTTCTACTATTTTAACCTTGTTATAACTGCCTTCTCACATAGTTTTTACAAAGTATGATTCATGCATGTTTGAGTAATCTTGTATTGACCTGCAGCTAATGATTGAGTGCTCAGAAAAGCCCTGTTCTCACCTTCCACCTATCACCACTACTTGACTATATTTAATTATTAAAACATTCTTAGTAAAATATGTAGCTTATGGTTTAAAATAGCCTCATAGCCACTATACAACAGGAAAAATTACAAATTTTAAATCTGCTGCTTGTTACATTAAAATCTAACAGTGAGTAGGCGGGACTTATCAATTCTGCAGTTTTACACAGGAAGTAAACGAACCTATTTATATGTTTAAGTTGTTTTAATTTTTTTTAAACATACATTTAGAGCTTGTTCTTACTAATGATCAGAGCCTCTTTGTTGTCAGAAGCTAAAACTACAGAGTTTCAGTTTCAGTGTTTAAAAGCTACAAAGGGTTCTGAAGAAAAAAATTCTATTTTAATTTTAGACAATTTTGGTCAGGCATTTTAGGAAAAATAGGCCACATGATAAGGACTAGATGTAGCAGCGCTCTGATTGGCTGTGCTAGGTTCACTTTGCTAGATGTTCTTGAGCCTTAAATTCAGCCAAAAATTAATGCACACCTTTCAAGCACAGGATTTTAGGTAAATGCATTGTTCTTTGTGACAGTCTTTCATTGATACAACTGCATTTTTGCGTTTTGTTTTAGCGATACAAAGTCCCAAATCCTCAAACAAAAAAATACAATTTTCAAGCTTGACCACAAATCACATACTGTATTTCAAAGATGGATAATGTTTAAATGTACCTTTTTTAAATATCTAAAACCATTTCATGCAAGTACCCAATGTAAAGTGCTCGGTTATTCCCCATATCTCTGCTTGGAAAACATTGGAATGATCAACTAGTCAAACTATTTTTGAATTATTTTTTAGCCATAACAATGATTGAAATATGGCAAAAGGCTTAGAGCTTTACAAATATATTACTATTATAATTATTTTTTTATAGTCGACCAATCACAGTTAATTGATAAATCAGATCCTTATGGACGTCAACCATGGCCATGTCTTATTTCTCTGTCCTGGCTTCTTTTCCTTTCTTTGTCTCCTCACTTCTTCTGTTCCTCAGCTGTCAATCAAACACACAATATTAAATGGTGTCACCGAGCTCAGAGGAGGAAAAAGAAAGAATCCACGGAGCAGAGTCTAAGACAGATATAATAAAAGTGTATCTGTCTCCTATTGAGGATTTGGTATTGTCGCAATGACAAAGTCTGTCCCAATGTTGTCTCTCCTGCCTCCTCGTTTCCTCTCTCCTAGCTTTGTCTCCTTGTATCCTCTCTCCTAGCTTTGTCTCCTCTTTCCTCACTTTGTGTCTCCTTGTATCCTCTCCCCTAGCTTTGTCTCCTCTTTCCTAGCTTTGTAAGGTGGTAAGGTATACTTTATTGTCCCAGTAGGGAAATTTGTCTTCTGCATTTGACCCATCCTTCAATGCCTCTGGTGCATCTCCTCAGGAGCAGTGATCGCTGCAGTGCAGCGCTCGGGGACCCTTCTCCAGATGTTGTTGCTAGGCTTGGTCAGGACTACCGTAGCTGGAGGATATTACCCAAACATGCATGTTATTGGTTGGTGGGGGAAACCGGAGTGCCCGGAGAAAACCCACCCAGACACGGGGAGAAACATGCAAACTCCACACAGAAAGGCCCGGCCCGTGCGGGAATCGAACTCGCGACCTTCTTGCTGTGAGGCTAGAGCGCTAACCGCTCAGCCACCGTGTCTCCTCTCTCCTCACTTTGTCTCCTCTCTCCTTACTTTGTCTTCTTTCTAATCGCTTTGTCTCCTTGTCTCCTCTCTCCTCACTTTGTCTCCTCTCTCCTCGCTTTGTCTCCTCTCTCCTCTCTTTGTCTCCTTGTCTCCTCTTTCCTAGCTTTGTCTTCTCCCCTCTCACTTTGTCTCATTGTCTCCTCTTTCCTAGCTTTGTCTCCTCTCTCCTCACTTTGTCTCCTCTTTGTTTTGTCTCCTTCTCTCCTCTCTCCTAGCTTTGTCTCCTCTATCCTAGCTTTGTCTCCTCTCTCCTCACTTTGTCTCATCTTTGTTTTGTCTCCTTGTCTCCTCTCTCCTAGCTTTGTCTCCTCTCTCCTAGCTTTGTCTCCTTTCTCCTCGCTTTGTCTCCTTGTCTCCTCTTTCCTAGCTTTGTCTCCTTTCTCCTCATTTTGTCTCCTTGTCTCCTCTTTCCTAGCTTTGTCTTCTCCCTCTTCGCTTTGTCTTCTTGTCTCCTCTTTCCTAGCTTTGTCTCCTCTCTCCTAGCTTTGTCTCCTTTCTCCTCACTTTGTCTCCTCTCTGTTTTGTCTCCTTGTCTCCGCTCTCCTAGCTTTGTCTCCTCTCTCTCAACTTTTTTCTCCTCTCTCCTCACTTTGTCTCCTCTTTTCTAGCGTTGTCTCCTTGTCTCCTCTTTCCTAGCTTTGTCTCCTCTCTCCTCACTTTGTCTCCTCTCTCCTCGCTTTTGTCTCCTCTTTCCTAGCTTTGTCTCCTCTCTGTTTTGTCTCCTTGTCTCCTCTCTCCTCACTTTGTCTCCTCTCTCCTCGCTTTTGTCTCCTTGTCTCCTCTTTCCTCACTTTGTTCCCTTGTCTTCTCTTTCCTAGCTTTGTCTCCTCTCTCCTCATTTTGTCTCCTCTCTCCTCGCTTTTGTCTCCTTGTCTCCTCTTTCCTAGCTTTGTCTCCTCACCATTTCCTGCCGTAGTATTGAAGAGCTGAGGACAAGAAGTGTTTGATTTGTGAGAGCTAGAAAGTAGATACATTAGAAAAAATAAATATATGCTTTCTATTTTGCAGCATAAAAATTTGTAATTATGTTTTAGTAAATAGTAACCCATAGAAATTTGCAAATGGGTTGATCCTGAGCTCTTGCAGTAGTGGTCTGTAGCACCTGTGCCCGGCTCTGTGCCAGTCTTATTCCTGCTGACAGAACGAGGTCAATAAAGATGTTATAATGTCCTTCAATGTGTCTGCATGGACTTTTAAAATCCATGAAAAAACCCTAACCCTAACCCTAAATCATCATTACTTACACAGCAAGTTATTCGATGTAGCATGTGGTTTGACACACTTCAAATGTAATATAAATATATTTAACTAGGTTTATGTCCTCAGAATAAAATCAGTTACTTTAGATATCAGCAAGAGCTTAGACTTGGAAGCAAACTGGTTTTAGTCACATGATGGGGCAGCTTTTGGCAATCAGCCCAAAGTGAGGAGCTCATTCAGCTTTCTGATTGATTTCAACTAAATCTTAATGTGAGTAAACAACTTCTAAATCATGTGAAAACTGTAGTGTGAACAATACGAACAAAGCTTATTTCCAAATTTGAAGAGCAATGGCTGAATGAGATCGTAATGACACCAGAATTGCGGACATATTCAGTTAAAAGAGACATTCAAAACTGTATTTTATGTCAGAGCAAATCTGTCTCGAAATGAAAGATCCATGATAGCGCAACTAGGTACTGGAATCCTTCCTCTGGAGCTGAAGGTTCTCGCAAACCCTTGAGGAGAGCAGATTAGGTTGAATGTATGAATTGAGAGAAGTTGAGAGTGAAGTGTATTTTTTGTTATTTTGTCCTTTTTATGATGAATTCAGGAATCCTCTATTTGATGATTGTGTACTGTATTAAAAATCTCAAAATGATGATGAGAGGATGAGACTGTTATTTGATTGTTACGTTTACAAATTGGCTGTATTTGTTTCAAAAGCCTGGAAGAGGCGGCAGACGCATTTGTTTAAAGGTGGGGTAGCTAACTTTTTTTGTTGTAAATTAGTAAACTTTGTGCTTTCCAGTAAAAAGTATATAGTAAATGTAGCACTTTGTAAAAAAAATGAGACCTCTGAGTGCTGTCTGAACTGAATAATAAAGAATTGGGCTGGGCATTTGAGGTGCAAGACACAATAATACAAATGTATTTATTCATTCGTATATGCAGTGAAATGTTTTATTTAGTCTATTTGATTACATCTTGGACTTGGACTCCCTTGGTTGTTGTAATATCATTATTAAATGTTTATGAAATAAAACCAAATGTTACAATGTCAAACTGGATTTAGACATTTTTATACCAATTTTGATTTCACAAAAATTGCAAAATATTGTTTTACATTTTTTTGACCAATAGCATAAAATATTGATCTTTCTTTATTAAACCCTGTGGTCTTATAGTTCTGATAAAGCTTATCTGTTTAGGAAAAGTCACTTTGTGTCATGTTATCTGTCATAATATCAATACTTTCTAAAAAAGAGTATCTTGTTTAGTTTCAGGTGCACCTCCAATTACCCAGAAGCCCTCTCGTACTGGCCTGTCCCTCTACACTGTTTGTCTCAGCTCTCATCTGTTCTCCTCCTGCCTAAAGACATCTCCATTTACAGGTAAAGAGGGTAGTGGGTCCTAAATCGACTGGAGTGACCACTCAGACAGAGCCCCAATTCAGCCATCATTCCATCTATTCACTCATCATTAAATATCTCAATGGCTTTGTTTGTTGTTGTTTTTTTAGTGAAGTATCTATTAGTATTTGGTTTGTGATACTTTTGACAATCCTATTCCACATAAGTTCTTTTAGAGAGGTGCATACCCACTCCTGGTTTGAGCCCAATTTGATTCCTAATCGACTCAATCAAACTCAATTTAGAACCAATTTTGAAATGATGATTATGCAAGTGAATGTGCCAGCCTCTTCATGTGTTGAAGGAGAAAAGGGATGTCTGTTGGGTTATATTGGGCGATTATTTAAGTCACATTGTAATTGTGAAAACAAAAGAATAATAACTATGACAATGTTAGAAGAACAGTTTTGTATAGGCACCAAGGATGGGTAATATATTGAGGTGAGGATGTGTTTTATTCCAGAAAAAAAAAAAAAAAGTTAGTATGTTCTGCTGTAGTGAAAGAGAACAAATAGAAAATGTTTAAGTAATGCATCTAAATGCTTTTTTGTCACATTAAAGGGGACCAATTATGTAATATCTACTTTTGACAACAGCGTTCGCTCATAATTAGTTTACCCAAAGTTGTTTTGAATGTATTTCTGTATGTTTAAGTAATCTTGTCTTGTATTGTCCTGCAGCTGATGCTCCAGAGGTAAGAAATTCCCCGTCTTCACCTACCACCTATCCTTGCCCACTTGTCTGTATTTACTTGCAATTACTCAAAAAGTCTGATTCTGAGTGAAACATGTAGGGTTCAAAAGTGTCGATACTTCCCAACAACAACAAAAAAAGACATTTAAATTCTGTAGCTTATTAAAGTTAAATTTTACAATAAAGAGGCGGGGATTATCAGTTTTGCCGTTTTGAGCAGGAAGTCAATGGATCTGTTTCTTTTTCTAACCGTTTTAGATCATTTTTATGTTTTACAAAGAACAAATGCCATGGTTTCTTCTTAAATACTCTCCTTTAAGATTGTTTTTATTCAGATAGCTTGATTTTAAAGCTGGTTGCAATGAAACAAAATGAAAGATTTCACTGTTTTTGGTCCTGTCAACAATAATTGTGAATAACTGCTAAACCGGGATATTTTGTGTGGCAATAATTACACCACTAAAACCTCATATCCTGTCACCTCCCCTTGCGAGAGAGAGAGATCCTTTACATGTGGCTTGTGGTTTCATGCGGACGGTTTGTGTGCTTGTCACAACACACGTGTGAAGGCGGACCCTGACCTTTGGAGTAGCTGGAGCTGGGGGCAGAGGCGGTGCCACTGAAGCGGTTTGTTGCCACCCGGTGCGTGACCACGTTCTTCTGCGGCTGGAACAGGATGATGTGGAGCTTAGGAGCGAAAAGGCAGCCCAGCACCACTGACCCGCTCAGGCTCACCGAAATGCACATGGTCGTGGTCTGAACCTGTGAGACAAAGAAAGGTATCATGTCACTGCTTCTGTCAATATGATTAAAGCTTTAGTATTTTTGATAAGTTTGGACCCATCAGAATGGAAATGTGCATAATAGTTTAAGGGAAGCAGCAACTTGACACAGCTGATATTTTTGTTCAATTGAAGTGGTGCATATTTGTTTTCTCTAATACAGTATATATACATCTTCCACTCGTAAATTGAATGCAAAAATCTCACAAGTAGCGCATACATATTTTTTCAATTTATACCAGCAAATTAGCCCCTGGATTGGCAAATGAGACTTGTAATGTCAAAACAATTCTGAACTAAGCTTAGTATTCAGCATCTAGTGTTTTCCCTAGGTGTGTTGGTTTAGCAAGACTGGTTTGTGTGAGTAGGCTGAAAAATACAGTCCTATTTATTGCTGGTTTATAATTATTGGTAGTAATCGGTGACTTTTAAAGGCAATAAAACTGCTATGATATATCTTATTGGGATAAACATATATAATATGAAACTTCAGTTTTCAAATGAAAAAAAAATAATGTGATAAGCATGGGGTGTGTGCTTATAGCAGAGCAGTGTGTCGGATCTATAGAATAGTAGAGGAAACACTACCATTGTAATATATCCATTAGTTTACAAAGCTAAGCTTTTGCAAACCCAGGACCTTCTTAGTGTAGCAAGTTACTGTCTTACAAGGGCAAGGACTTAGAAAAGAAAACGTTTTAAAAATGAATTTAGCAAATTTAATTCAGTCAAATTGGCTTCAGCTTTCTTTGTGTCTCAAAGAGGAAATTGATTTTACAGCAAAGACAGAGCAACATTAAAAAGGAACAAGATTTGTTGCTTTGTGGATAAAACGTCTACATTAACCACATTATTACACAGTCTAAACTTTCAGAGTCAGACATTCTTTTTTACTAAATTCTAATTAGTCACTTTACACCTCCCATAAATTTACAGACTGTTGTAACCAGAAGGTGAGCTGTTATTGCTCCCAGGTGGCCCTGCAACATTTTTTATGGCCATAAAAGATTTAAATGTGCTTTTTATTTCAGCAGGTAATACGTGCTATCACCGGTGTGTATGAATGTATATTCACAGTCTCCATTTGTCCGTGTTTTAGAGCCTTACACACATCATTTCAACCTGTTAGTGTTCCAACTTTATTTTTAAATGAAAACACCTATGAGCCACATTTTTTCCATTTCACTCAAGTACAGTCTATAACATTGTTTTAATATTTTTCTTTCATAAAAAAACACAGCTGGAGTTCTGTTTGCTATGTCGTCATAGGTAGAAACCTCCTGCACTTGGAGTGTGCACTGCCTCTAATCTGACGATACAAATCACGATACACATGTGATAATACGATACACATCCCAGTGCAGAGAACCACAACAATACAGCGTTTTTTCTTTAACTTTAATCTTTTCTAAAAACGCATAGGCCTACCCTGAGTTTGAACCAACAACAACAACTATGTGCTTACTTTAGACCGCACTTTTCAAATTACTCTCTGACTTCCACCGTTCACAATCTGGAAACGCTACATTCACTGACATTTATAGTTTGCATGAGAAAGGATTTGAAAGTGTGTTAGCCTGTCACATGCTGTTACTGTACTTTTAGCGCTTCATCACCGCCACATCCTGCAGCCAAGACAGCGATTCCCCAGGGACTCCTTCTCGCTGCTTTACACTTAAATCTCCACATCTCATCTCCATTTTCTATTAAGTCTGTTAGTATTTCTAATGTACTTTTATGTGCATGTGCCAAATGAGCAAAAGCAGTCATTTGGTGGATCGCAGCTGGTCCTTCTCCTGCAACGTCGACCCTTTACTTAGTCATATTTCAGTGGCTAATGTGAGCTGACTGCTGGGGTCATCCTCGACGCCTCACCCCACCGGTCTCCCCCGCAGTCCAGGAACTTCTATTTGCAGAGCCACAGCGTGAAGCGAAATCTCCACTAAAGGCAGCAGCTTTACAACAACACAGAGGCTATATGAGAAGTCGCTGGCTCTTTGAACTTCACGGACTTTCTAAACAAATGAGTGGAAAAAACAACAGTGGATTTGAGTTGTGTGTGTGGTATGTGCTTGGACACTCCTGTTTGTGTTGCTTGAATACTGCGCGGATTGCCAAATACAAATCATTTGGGAGTAATAACGATTTTGACAAGCCTCTAAGTTAGGGGCATGCTGTTCAAATGCTTAACTTCACACAGAAAGAGCATTGTTTTGTGAGACTTCTTATTTAAACTGAGCTTTCTCTGTTGGCTCTACTAGTTCAGAGAGACTGCATTACTTTAGTTAAAACACAACTGATGCATAATAAAACATTTCTGAATCTACGCAACTGTTATTTATTCGGCAAGCTGAAGTAACTGTGAAGATGCACTGTGTCAATACACTTTCTGTTATGAAATGCTGTGGGCTAAAATCAATGTAAAAAATAAAGTTGTGAGACTAAAATAAGATACATATTAGGGCTGTTTTTTGTCCAATAATCGGATGCTAGTGTTATGTCTTACTCAATCAAAATTTGTATTTGTATTTATTTGAGAAAAGAAGGGAGTTCGCAGAAGATTTGAAGCAAATCATTGGGTTATTAGAACTTTGCACATTGAAATTTTTGCTCTTTACATTACTGTATCATGATGTTATTGAATCAACTCCATTGCATTTGTCATCTTTTACAAAATTTTCAATTCAAAGAGATATTCTATTTATTTGAGGCTTTTGTTACATCTTCTTTTAGTCAATTAATTAAACGACAGGACATTAGTTAACCAAAAAGTTATTTGTTTGACTGCAGTCCTAAAATGTACTGATGTAAGATGTAAGATGGATGAATGTTACTGAAGGTTTTAATAACTTTGTTGCATCAATGTATAGGCCTGGGCTATTCAAATGGCAGCCCGGGGGCTCAAAGCGGCCCACAAAGCAGTATGTTTGTGGCCCACCATGAAAAACTGGCACTGCGGTTCTTACTATAGTGCACTGTGTTAGCTTTTATTTACTGTAGGAGCTTGCTATACTATGCAACCGTGCCGTGCTCTGGCCCACCTCCTCCAACTGCGCCAGAGTCAGATTCGCGCAGCGCCTGAGCACGGATCATTTGCACTCACACTGGATAAAAGAACCAGTGGGTCATTGGGCTGCGGTTTGGTTGTGCTAAAGTGAGTGCACCCTAAGTTTACCTTGGTTTGCAAACTTGGTCTAGTCCAAACCTGGGCAAATATATATATATATATATATATATATAAATTTACACACATACATATTTACATTTGACTTGGCTATAGATCATGTGTCTGCACCTGTGTTCTTAACAAGTATCAAAATAAAAGGGCAGTAATAGATAAACAGCCTATATTTTTTATACAAATTTGCACGTAATAATATGAATTTCTTGCACCGATGACTGTGGTCTGGCCCCTCTTTATTTGTCTGGATTCAAATGGCCTTCGGAGAAAAATAATTGCCCACCCCTGGTCTAGTCCCACTGCTGCTCTGTTTCTGGTTGTTGATTATTACATTTGGTTTGTTTTGTCCTGTTCATACTAAATGCTACCATTGCGAGTTATTTGTCAATAGTGGATGTTAAACTTTTGTAGTTCGGCCCTCAGACCAACGCTTTACAACTGTTATTATAACTGAATATCTCTGGCATAGGCACAATTTAGATTTTAACACATAAATATTAATTAATTTAGTTCTGTTTAGTCTTATAATATTTTTTACCAACAGAAAATGAAAGTTTTTTATGAAATAGCAAACCTGTCTACCCATTTGCAAGCTTTTCTTTTCAATCTTTTCTATCAGTTTTCTATCAGTTGTATGTTTTGTTGACAAGCTAACTCCCCTGTTTATGAACACATACTGACATGAAAATAAGGGCAATGCTATGACAATACAACATCTCACCACAGCTCTGTTAAAAGGTCCTGTTACACCAGCAGACCCGGCGCTGCTGTGTGCGCGCCCCAGGCTCACAGAGCTCATCATTTACATGCTTTGTCAGCTGTGTAGCATTTGTTTGGTCTTATTTGTCTTACATAGCACACAGTGGATTAGAGATTAGTTCCCCCAGCTATACGTTTTCACAAGAAAATGAAATGTAAATTATATTTTCTCTTATCAACATAGCTAGGAGGCGTGTGCATATTCATAAAGTGGTTAAGTCAGGTGTACTGTTAAACGCGCCTGCATGGCCGGTTTGCATAAGTGTTGCTATTTTAATTGGCCTACCTCTTATCTGAACATGAGTGTTTGCTGTTTTTCTTGTACATTACGTGTGCTTTTATCATCCTTACTGGTTTGATTTTTAACAATAGAAAATCAAGAATGTTTTTTAGTGGAGAAAAGGTGACATTTTGAGGTATTCGAGTAACAAATATCTACAGTTGTGCTTATGGACACACACTATGAGAGTGTTCTATGAATAATGAACCAGCTTCCTGCATTAATTATTCCCTCTGCATATATTTAAGTCTGGTCTTTGTTCTTGTCTTGTCTGGTCTTTGTTCTCTGGATAAAATAATAAAGACGGTTCACTGAATTCAGAGAAATTTGGGAATCCTAATCAAAAGACATTTGAAACAAAGGCAGTGACTCAAAATATGTTTTTTTTTCTTAACCGTGTCAACACTGTTTTTCCAAAGACAAAATGAGAAATTGATTTGCTCATTTCATTCGTCCTTTTCCTTCAGGGACTTTAAGTGAGGAGCAGGAGTGCTGACTGCTCTGCTATTGTGCCAATTTAGACAATAGACCTACAACGCACTGGGAGTCCCTCGACTATGTAACTAGCCTACTCACTGCTTGTTCTTGGCTCAGGCAATTTATCAACAAACCTCAAATGAACTTTTTGTTTTGTCATCTGAAAGGTTCTTAAGATTTGCAGAGTAATCACTGGTGATTATTATATAGTTATTTGATTTATGAAGGTAGAAAAGCAGGATTGTCTTTCTCTCTGCCTCTGAAATCAATCACAACTTTGTCTCTAATCACATTTTACCTTATTTATGACTTCTTGTTATAGTGCCTATGACAGGTTGAACTGCTCACTTCGCTAAAACAGAGTTGAGATCATTAGGTTTAACATTCATTTCCTGTTCATAGATAATGACGTCACACTCCACTATGTAACAGGTGTTCACTTCTTGAGACATAAAAATACACAACAACACGCTCATTTTGTTAAATTTATCTTTATAGGGTCATTAAAATATGTTCATTGTGAGCACATTTACAATACTAACTTTGTTTGGAAACATGTTTTATACGTTCTCACATTTAGATAAACTTTCTTTATCCTTAAGAAGAATGCTTTAAAATGTCTAAAATTACAGTGAATACCATTGATTTTGATTTAAGTTTTGTAAGTTTTATGTGGAATTTGTTTTCCTAACACCACTTAATGACTTTTTTAAATGTTCCAGACTAAATCGATGCTAATGCTAAAACCAGTTAGACCCACTTTCACAAACAGTTGCTGTGTGAAACAGAAACATGAGGACCGGGTAGTTCTTCTGACTTAACAGGGGTTGGAGGAATTTTGGGACTAGTTCTCGGTACTTTCATGTGTGAAAACATCATCTCCAACATTATCTCCATTTTAGAAAAGGTGACTGCAGAACCTCTACCAGAAATCTTACTCAATACTTTTCTTTTTTATTTTTTTAATGCATGAATGTCTTAAACTATTATTAATTCACTTAATGTTTGTATGAAAACCAGTGTAGCACAACTTACCCTGTAGTCACTGGCAGTCACGTAGAAGATGGGCTGGAAGGCGAGCCAGATGATGCACGTGGTGTACATGGTGAAGCCAATGAACTTGGCCTCGTTGAAGTTCTCTGGGCACTTCCTGGTCTTGAACGCGTAGACAGTGCAGAGGACAATCAGGACGCAGTTGTACGTTAGCGACATTAGCATGCTAGTGTCCCTGCTGTTGCACTTTAGCGTCACAATGTTTCTCCGCTCGGGGCTCACCTCCTTTCTCACCCCAGGCACCTCCACCAAGAGCCAAACAATTGCTACGAGCAACTGGCAAGAAATCAGCGCCCCGCAAATCGCCATTTGGGATGCTGGGCTGATGAATCTTGGCCTCTGAGCGCCGTCTTTTACCCCACTGAAAATTCTGGCGATGCGATTGGTTTTGGTGAGCAAAGCAGAGTAGCATACGGCAAAAGATGTGCCCAAGCCCAATCGACGCAGAGTGCAGACTGTGGTGGAGGGTTTGGCGATGTAGATAAAAGTCATGCTGTAGCACATCAAAACCCCAAGAAGTAAGATGTAGGACAATTCGCGCCCGCTTGCTTTGACTACAGGCGTCTCGTTGTTTTTGAAGAAGATGCCTATGACAGAAAGGGTGCAGAGAATGCCAAGGCAGGAGATGGTGACTGGCCCGATAGCCCACGCATCCTCCCAACGGATGTACTCCTCTGGTAAGTCATAGCAGCCCGTAAGATTCTCCAAAGGCCATTCTCCGAAGCTACAATCAGCGCAGGTAAACTCGTCTTGTAGATACTGATATGGCTGGCAGGGAATGCAGATCCAGCAGCAGACATCACCAGGTTGCATGCTTTTAACTTCGTTCTTCCTGCACGGGTCGCTGCACTGGGATGTAGGAGGCCCCAGCCCACGCCAGGGCACCAGAGCTGTGTTCAGGGTAAGGATCTGGTCCCAGTAGCCCACCTTCTTATAGGTGAACTTGCCTTCTTCTTTGTGGTAGTGGAAGATGTTGTAGCGACTGATGCTGTCACCCATGGAGTCGAATCGGACCATGCTGTCGGTGTCTGGAGGTCTGAATGGAGCTGAAGACAAACATAGTATTTTTATTAAAAGCATTGCAAAATCAGTTTATAAAAATATTCCATACATGCACAATTACTACGGACCTTCAAACTTGGTCTTGAGGATGAAGTCTTTGTAGAACCTCCTCCCATTGCCGGGCTTCATGGCGTCACAGACTTTGGAGTTGTTGGAGCACACAGCCTGTCTCATGTTGTGCAGAGCGTAGGCCATGGCGTACACTGCATTCACCACAAACATTATTTTAGATTCTTGCTCAAACGTCCCGTCCCGGAGGCTGTGTTCACTGCAGCCAGGCTGTTGCAAGTTACAACTGAAGTGGTTTTCCCAGAACTCCCTAAACCAGGGGTTTCTGTTGTTGGTGTAGGGGTTGAGTTTGGTGAAGTAGTCTGTGAACTCTCGAATCTGGTAAGAGGCCAGCTCTATGGTGAAGGCTCCATCAGCTGCAGCCTCACTGCCCCGCACCACGCTCTCCTGAGCCCCCCAGCCGTCACTGGCCACCCAAGAAAAGCTCACATTCATTCGAGCTGCTGCTGCCAACAGCTCACGAGCGTCCTCGCTGCGTGTGAACAAGATGACCACTTTAGCGTTGGACTTCTGCTGGAGAGTGCGGATGACGTTTTCGTAGCCCTGTCGGTTCATGGAGCGGCTCACTTTGGCTGATGTGGCGATGCAGATCTGTTTGGTCCGAGCCTCCTGGTGAAACGCATCGATCCCAGTCTCACCATAGTCTCCCTCTGACGCCACTGTGGACACATAGGTCCAGTTGAAGTAGCGCAGGATCTCGGCCATGGCTTTGGCCTGGTAGAAGTCTGGAGGCACAGTGCGAGCGAAGTAGTCGTACCGGGACTTATCACTGAGTTTAGCACTGGTGGAGGCATAGCTGATCTGAGGGATCTGGAAGAGTCGCAGCAGGTTGGCCACCTGCACAAACATAGACAAAAAGGTGCTTAAGTGGATGCACACTGATAACAACAAGACTTGTTTAACAAACAAGACCTTTTTCTTACACCTGTCTGTAAGAAGTATTTTGTTTACATTTTTATTATCTGTGACATTTCAGAAGTGTTCTTAGATGACCTTCAATATGTTTGTAAATTTCATTTTATAAAATGTCAAACTTGAGGTTTTGATGCTTCCACAATGTCCACTCGACTCCGGACATAATTCACCATTGGTTGTGTTTTCACAGCATTTGCAGTGTGCTTCCAATTTTGCTCTAATTAGAATTTTACTTAGAATAATTAATTTGCTACTGTTTTGGATCCTTGAGCCAGTTCTTGCTGCTTAGTATGTGGCGAGAGATGTATTTCGGTCTGTTATTGGTAAAAGCCTTAGGCTTACACAAATTTGAATCCCAACTCACCCCAATGAAGTAAAGCTAATAATAATGACTTTTTATTGGGCACAGAGAGTGAACGGCATATTAGTCTTTGGCTTCAAACAATCTTTATTTTACTGAAGTCATTTTAGCAGACTCATAATATGAAGCCCTTGCAATTATTTTCCCACACTACATCACAGTGGGTCATGGAAGTTTCTCTGGAGACGCTGATTAGTGAATACCTAAGAGTTTTAATGATCATCTCCTCTCAGCTTCAGTTCACGTCTGCACATCTCCCAAACAATACGGTCCCTATGGATCTGACTGGAACCTATACTTTCCAAGGTGTGCACTCACACTTTGTCCAGCTAAAAACATTTTCATAAACATCTCTAAATTGTTCTGGGAACGTTCTGTTTCTCTTGTACTTTTACTGCACAGACATTTAGCTGCATGTAAATACTAAATTGTATTAGTAAAATTTAGAATGTCCTTTTTATTCACAAACTTTGACCGATACTAAGTGTTAATATTGAGAGTGTATTTTAGCTTAAATCCACTTTGCAGATTGGCACATATATTTAATTCACTCTTGTTGGTATAAAAAGCTTCATATTACCAAACTGGGGCAATCTGGCACAAATGTGGAAAACAGCCTCTAGGATACCAGCATTCACACAGTCACACTTAATACATTCACACAAGCCTGGTGGTTGGTGAAGTGTCTTGCCCAAAGGCACAGCACTGACTAGATTAGTCCTTCATTTACAGATACAGCTGGCAATGCGTCATATTTGGGGCGTGGCCTGCCATGGGGGAAATTCATGGGTAAATGTCAATATTTATTCATTGAAAAAAATTTAACTTTCACACTCTTAAAATGTTTCCAGGGGATTAAAGGGTTTTATGCGCACAAGTCAAGTCACAACTAAGTCTTAATGGATATTGTTGCTACGGTTTTATGTCAGAAAAGTAAACATATTGGGCCTCATTCATGACACATTCTTACGAACAAATTTGTTTTTACGGGCTTCTTACAAACATTTTTGGCATTCACAAAATTTGTTCTTGTTGAACCACAACGTGAAACAACCACGTTACTTCAATCCATCTGTGACTTATTATGTTTTTCTGAGTGTGTTTATGTGTTTGGACATTTTTAAAAGACCCTGAAGTTTTGAATCAGCAAAAATCGGGAGATGCGCTGTTACACTTGCTCCTCATTTCCTCTGCTCCGGCAGAAGTCCTGTGAAAGAAGTCCTGTGGCCGGCCATATTTGCCATATAAGAAAGTAACTTCCTTACTGAATTATTAATTTTTATTAAAAAAAAAAAAAAAAAAAAAAACATTCATAGCTGGAGTTTGATGAGTCCACATTTGCTGTTGTGGTTGTTGAGCTGTTGCTGTTTTCCATTAGAGTTATGCACTGTTTCCCCTATGAAGGTCCGTTACTGTGTTCCCTTAGATGTCGTTATAAGCCTTATTTCAAACATTGTATTGTATTTGTTTCTAATATTACTAATCCATCTCCTGTAGTGTGTCTCCTTTTGATCATTTATCACAACAAACATGATTACTGATTTAACCCTGCAGTCTTTCATATTAAAACCACTTGTCAACATCCATTAGTGAGACAGTCGATACTTGGAGAGCTTTGCCTCAGAATCTGTTGTAATACGTCGACTAGGCTGTGTGTTTAACCTCCTTTTACTCCATCGCCTGAAGAATGGTGCCGGTAAAACCTCTGCTTCCAACACCTGGGCCAGTGTGCAGTAAATACCACGTGTGTAATGTATGTAGACAAATGCATGTAGCTCTAAGCAGAAGAATTACAAAGCAAATGTGGGACTTATATAAGAAAAACAACACATTATGATGAATGCTACACAATAAACATGGGAAAATGTCTTTTGTTGTGCTTCATGTAATGCATAATCATAATATTTCAGTCAAAAATACACTTAGTATGTCAATCTAAGCATACATTTTCATCATAATCAAGTAGGTTTTGTAATGTTTGTGTCTGTAATCAGCGGCTGTATTGTTTGTGAAAGCAGAACTGAACTGGACTGTGGTGGATGTAGGAGCACATTCACAAACAAAGTGCATTCAATCCTGACACAAGTATGAATAGGAAAACAATAAGCGGACACATTACCATTAGCTGACGTATAAATTATAGTTCTTTGTAAGCGTTCATAGAGATAATTGCTTTTTGTGACAATTTAAAATGTGTGATTAAAAGCAATATACCTTTAAAAAATTATCATTAAATCAGTTTTGGGTGCACGGTGGCAGAGAAGTTAGAGCTCTGGCTTCCCAATAAGGAGGTCGTTGGTCGACCATATCAACATCTCACGATCTATCAAAGAGGTGCTGAGAGTTGTTAAGAATGTCTGACTGATTACATGTTAAGTTGAAGGGAATGTCAAAATACAACTAAATGTTATGTTCATATAATATGTTAGCCACTCTTATTACAAAAATACTTTTTATATGCAACATAAACTTAGTTTTGGCCCTCGACACGCTTCACAATCATTCATAATGGCCCTTCGAGCTAAAATAATATTATTTTTGCCCCACTGAGGCAAAAAGTTTGGCTACTAAAAACAGGAAGTGTGTTTGTTTTTATTATTAGCATTTGAAAAACTGCTGTTAGCATACCGATTTCACTAGTCTCCTTAAAAGTTGTAAAAATCTCTTCAAAACACATCATTGTCTTGAATTATGCAGCACAGAATGCATTAAGTGAGCAAATCATGTTGACTGCAGTTTGGTTAAATTTTAAAAACAGCAAAATGGGAACATGGAAAAGGTTCACTGGTCCAAAATGTCCCCATTTGTTTCCCCATAGATGGTTCAATGCTTGAAAACTTCAAAGGGCTAATCAGCTATAAAAAAAAAAAAAGAAATAATTACCCACCAAGTTCATTTACAGTACGCTACGTTTTTTTGTTTTGTTTATCGACAAAAAATAATTTCTTAAAAATTTTAAAACCCTACGCAAAAGGAAATAAAAAAATGTTATGGAACCACAGAGAATTTCAAAATAGGCTTGACTGTTGATGTCAATTGTGAAGTTAAAGTCTGTAGTTAAGACCTTGTTGAGCAAAGTTGACCCTCCAAAGATCCGGTGAGTTGTAGAGATAGTACCTCTTACTGGATTTTGTGACTGTTCATGACGTACCAACCTTACCGCTGTAAAACGTGAATTAATTCTGCTAAGTTTAGGGATAATTCAACGGCTAGGTTTAGGATATTACTGATTTTCTAAAACAAGAGGGACCAATCTCGATAGAACACAAGCTCTCAACACATTTTCCAAATTACGCAAAAAGTATTTTCTCCACTGTTTGCCAACGTTTTTCTGGGTTAATGTACCTTAGACTTTAGTAGGACCAAGTAGTAGTTTGTTTGTTTGGTTCAATGCAGAGGTTGTCAGATGTGGTTAGTGTCTTGTTCTTAGATCTAGTTCTGTTTTGGAAATTTTGCAGAACAATAAAATTCATTTAATGTTACTGCAGCATATCTTGTGCCATGGATAATTGGTGCAGCCCAAATTTAGTCAAAAGTGATGATGTATTGGCCAACTATCAAGCCATGAGACCATGGTCCTCTTAAAATCTGACTTTTATGAAAAATATGTTGAATAGCCCTGGTGTAGTTCTCTCTGTTCAAGTGACATCACAACATCGTATTAGGAAGCTGAATAATATTTAGTACAAATGACGGAGCTGTTTAAAAATCCTTATATATCAAAGTTTGTTTCCCAAAACTATTTAAGAGAAACAAAAGCAACTGAATGAAATAAATGCCAGAGAGATTGAAGCTTGATCCCACACTGTTTTAGACTTTGGCAAAGCAAAAACATCTCCATGGAAACAAGCAGGTGGCAGACCCCCCACAAGAGAAAACATTACTTTAATCTTGCCACTGCTTTTATACAACGCAGCAGCAGGTCTTGTGTGATTTTATTGTCTGCAGTGATCAATATCAGACGCTTTATATCAAACATTAACATAAGATCTAAAAAACAGTCCACCATCATGTTCTACCTGGTCAGTGCAATATAAACAATCTAAAATAACACAAAATCAATACACAATCTTAGCATTTTGGACATGTCTGGCCTACAGCGAAACACATCTCACAGTGACAAATGGTTGCCGTGCTGTGGCTATTTCTTTTTCCAGAGCAGAATCCATTCCCATAGTACAGTCATGCTTCAAGCTGTGATTTGGCTCTTCTGAATGCAGCAGGTATAGTCACATAGTGTTTGGGGACCTCGGGAGGCAGACTCAGCATGATAATGAGGAGGTTCCCTGTTTTATAGCTACAGACAGATGCAGACACATTTCTCAATCTCTCCCTCTCACAGAAAAAGCATTTGGCGGGTGATGCAATGCAGGCACTTGGATTGTTTTGGCTTATATTGTTTTGTCAAATTAGGGAAGGACCTCATCAGCAGTCAGAAGTTTTCCCAACAACCTGAGTTGAATGATTAAATGGTGAATGGTCTATAGTGCTTTTCTACCTGTCAAGGCACTCAAAGCGCTTTACGCAGACACTGAGGCAAGTTAAGTGTCTTGCCCAAGGACACAACAACAAACCACTAAGCAACATGGATGCGCAACCAGTGTTTGCTGCGTCCTACCAACACAGATTTTTCAGTACAATACCTTGATTTTCTGCCTTTTCTAGGGTCAAAGATTTTTATAATCGTTCTTTTAATCATCGTCAAGAATCGCTGCGACCACCAGCAGAGAGTAGCTGAGTAGACTTGGACTGCTGTTGACAAGCAGACCCTCTGAATGCAGTTTAAAACTCTGCTGGAAAGAAGAACGGCCGCCGACACAGTGACAGGACCCGCAATAACAGTAAAAGAGCAGGTGTCAAGGCAAGGCTAAGATTGAATCTAAACAAGTCGGCCATCCCCTGTTAGCAAATATCCGTTCTTTGAATAAGATGGACGAAATACAATTTGGAGATCACAACAGTGAGAGACAAGAGGTTTCCATGAAAATGTGGTTGACCAGGCCCTAACTTGCTTAGCTTCTGACGGATCAAGCTTGGACAAGTAGGTAGAGCCATTCAATATGAAATCTTGAAACAATGTTCACGCTACTTAAATTTTTGATTGTATTACTTACCTGGCAGAGATTTCATGTTATTTGTGAATTCACAAACTCAAGAAACCAGGCCCCACCAGCCGATTGGTTTTGTAGTCCGAACAGTAACAACCCAATCAATCGCAGCGGGCCAGTGAGAGGGTTGAGTAAGTAGCGCCGGTAGCACCTGAATCAAACAAAACAAAGCTGTCAGTCCAGTGGATGGTGTTTCTGCTGCATTGATTCGGTTTTAGCAGAAATACCAGCCCGATCTCACAAGAAAGCGTACATTTACCACGACATTACAGGACATGTAAATTGATTAGCACAAGTTCATACTAGAGACCTGCATCGGGCGGAATTCCGCGGGACCCACGGGACCCGTGAGCAAACCCTCGGGATCGGCGGTTTTAACGTTGCCTCGGGCGGGAGCGGGCGACAGGCAAACACCTCGGGTCCCAACGGACCGCGCTCTCTCCGCTGTCTTGAAAATATTACGTAGCAAGAAAGAAATACGGCTTTGTGCGCGCTGCTGGTCAACAGAGAGATGCAACACGGAACCTGCAAGGTGCAGACACGTAAACTCACTGCTGTATTTCCTAGTCTAGCGTTCGTATCGGAGATATCTGTGCGTCCTCGCGCAGCAGCCGCAGCAGGGCGTAAGCTTTCCCAGAGGAGTGAATGAATGCTGGCTTTTACGCACGGGGAGATGGAGATAATTCACACGGAGTTTGGGCAAGTAAAGTGTTTGTTTAGCAGAAACTGGAGGTGCGAGGAGCTTTGTATTTCAGGTAAGAAATACACAGATATCATGGCTTTATGATTGAATGTGTCAAACGAACATAATTGCCTTGTTACAGATTATTTAGGCTGGTGCAAATCATTTTAAGTCTAGATGCAGAGAGTTATGCAGAGTTTAGTCATTTGTGTCCGTGTTGTTATGCCTGGGCGCCACGCAACCTCCCGTGTCACCAAAAAAAAAAAAAGTCGGGACCCGACGGACCCGCGGGGTTTCTCGGGCGGGCAGGCACACGGGGGGCTCGGGATCGGGCGGGAACGGTCACGGATGCTTCGGGATCGGGCGGGAGCGGTCATGAAAATCTAGTCCCGTGCAGGTCTCTAGTTCATACCTGTTTTGCGTAATTATAGTATGCGTTGCAGTCTCAGTTCATTTCTATAGTGGTTGTTAAGATGTGTTCTTTTTATGAATATTAACAAAATCCTGATCCTAATCTTAAGCCCCAAGCCCCAGACCTAAACTTACCCATTTTAGCAACTTGAAGCCTAAACTAACCCATTTCACCTAAAGAAAACTCGGTTCATTTTTACACTGTGAAATCTTGGGTCATCTTTATGCTTTTTCATATTGTGCTAAATGTACGGCGTAACATAAGTACGCAAGAAAGGTGTGAAATTGTGGTCAGAATACGCTGTCTGTGTCATGCTAAATGTGCGCTTTCTTGTGAGACTGTGTTGGAAATACAGACTATTTTCCAGAGAGGTGTTGATGAGGTTGATATTGAATGTTGTTGTGGAATAATCTAACTCTTTGATTCAGACAAACTTTCTGTAAACGTTTTACTCTAGAGCAGTGTTTCCCAAAGTTTTTCTCAGTCATGGCACACTTTTTTGGTTGAAATTTTTTAGAGCTGTCAAGCGATTAATTTTGGTCTGTAATTAATTAATCTATTTTTATCTCACCTAAAAATTGCTGAGAAAAACACTCAACTTAAGTGTTTTTGTTTTGTTGTTATCCAATTTAATCAATTACATTAATGTTGCAGATGGAATTATTAATAAATTGCAAAAACTTTAGGAAGTTTTGAACGTAAAATTCTTGTTCATCAGTCCAATAACTTTCGCCTGCTTCTTTATTTTTGTCTCGTTGCTACTCATCACTTATTAAAGATTTCAAGAGCCATTAATGTGATTAAAAAAATTTACTCGATAAATATGTCTGTAATTAATTAATCTCAATTAATGCACTAATTTGACACCTCTAAAATTTTTTCGCGGCACACCTACTCAAACATGCCCAAATCAAACACTTAGTATTTAATTTTGTAAATATTGCCTGCTAAGCTTTAAAGGGGCACTATCTAACTCGCAACCCTAATCTTTGGAAAGAGAAGCAAATTCAGTGGTACAGGTCATGTCTATGAACAAGAATTTTTTGAGAAATAAAATGATAGAATTGATCAAATACACACTAAACATGTTTAATATTTTACTTTGGAACATGGTAGTGAAAGAACCTTTTTGTTGAATAAGCTGCACCTTTAAGTTATTAATGAAATGGTAATTGTTTTGCTTCCATTCTTGGTGAGAATGTTGTCCAGATACTTCAAAAAGGCAAATAATTCATTTAAATCAACTTAATCTTACTTCATAGATTGAATTTTGGAAACTGGTCATTTTTCAAGCAACCTGGCAGTCTCTCAAGGCACACTATGTTCCTCCGTATACTGGTTGAAATCACTGCTCTAGAGCACTTTTTACAAATCCACAACATGTCCATTTGTGACACTAGTCCACGCACACTCAATCAGCTCCAATCAGTATTTTATCAAACATCACAGTCTCAGCGGAGGAGGTTCAAGATGGATGATGTGGAAGAACTCAACACAGATCCATCTGAGCGTGACCAGGTTAGTTAGAGTTTTTCAGTTCAAATTCAAGTCTGTAAATATAGACTTAAACTTCATCGGAGAATCAAACTGATATTTCTCTCTATTCTTTACAAAACCACTGGTGCAGAGTTGAGTTTGGTATTTTTCAAGCTTCTGAATCTTGTCAAAAACAGAAAATCTGTAGTCTGAAAACAGAGAGCTTGAAATTGCTACTTTGGCACTTAAGGGGTAAATGTTATCAACACATTATTCTTGTTTAGGTACAAACAATTCCCTTGTTACTTCAAGAGATCTTTGAAGTTAAATCTGCTAAACTCAAGATAATTTGCTCTCTGTTCAAAAAACTTTAACTTCCATATGTTATTATTTATTGTTATTATGTATCTTTTATTTTTACAGTATAACTAGTTATTCACATTAAAAATACATTTATTTTGATGTAATTACTTTTTGTTTGATTCCCGAAACCTCCTAATTTAGCACTTAACAGGTTTTGGAGTCTGTGCATAGTTATGTAAATTAGTTGATAATTATTGCAATAATGGTTAGTTGTCATTAACTGATTCTTATGCAACAATATTAAAAGGGAAGACTGGCTTATTTCCGACGTTGGAGAAGTAAGAAGTAATAAGCACAATGATAAGGAGAAGGAGAGAAGTTGGAGTGAGAAATGAATTATAAATATGACCTAAACCGTGAGAGAGGAACTTAGTCATCGATGGTGTGAAACAGAGAGACTGTCACAGATTTTAAATTAACTATCAGCAGGAAAGCAGATCTGAACCGGTCCAAACCAAGTAGAACTAAATCAATTATAGAGCGTAATAAGGCTTCTTATAATGTAGTCATTCATCTTTTCTTCATCTAACCCCACACTGGTCACATCCTGCTGTTCTATGTCCATAAATCTTCCTATTGTACTCAACATTCATTTGTCTTCTGGTCAATTCTTTACCAAATTAACTGAAAATGACAAATTCTCCAACATAAAAAGGAGCTGTTCCTGTATTGCACTATAGCTTTAAAAAAAAAAAAAAGTCACAATTAGTGTTTGGTAATTGTGAAAAGAACGGCCCAGTCTCTCACGCCTTAAATACGTAAAATAACCACACATTTTGGGTGAAAATGATCAACTACAAATAAAATACTTCATTTTTGTTGTCAAATCCACCACCATTTCTTCTAAAATCAGTCTTTTTCAATGATAATGTAATCTTTAAAGAAACTATACCCGATTTTTGCTTCTTTACGGGGACGAGACGTGCCAGTCTCCTTATGGCAGTTAGTCACAATGCTAACAACAAAGGACAAACTTAGTGGAGTTTGGTGAACAAAGGACTAACAAACAGATGTAGGCAAGACAGTGTGAACTAATTTTTACCTCAATAGATGCATTAACATTATTAATATTATTACAAAAAAAACAATAGAAATAGGTGTTGAACATGTTGTAATGTCTTAAAAGTGTAAAGAAATTAGTACTAGTATTGTACAGTATTGTGGTTTGGGCAGAATAGCACTTTCCAACCGAAGCAAATATGGCTGCGCTGAACATAGTATACTTTCTCCTATTGTAGCTAAATTTCAGACAATTATGACTTTTGAAAAATGTACACACAGACACGATTGTGCATTTGTGGACTTGAAAGATGTCTGTGCTTTTCTCTCTTTCTCAACTGTTACACTTTGACCAATCAGCTTCAAATATTTGCTAGTATGTTCTGTATATGTATAAGCAATTTTCACAACTCCCAGAAGCCAGCACACGTTGAAACATGTCGGTATGCTAATATGAGCTAGTGCAAACTAAACATATACATGCACACTTCCTTAATCCTTTGACATTGATAGTAAATCTGTGCTGAGGCAAAACATTTTTAAAACAAAACATTAAAGTGTAGATCTATACAAGCTTTCATCCCAAAATGTCTTACAGTGACTCAGGTGGCATTGTTGAGGTCTGTTTTTTTTTTTTTCCACAAAGCAAAGAATTCCTGCTATAACGATGTTTCTAAAATCTTGCTTAACCTTAATAATTAATCTAAAATTAACCGAATAACCTTGACATCTCTAGTCCTGATGGAGACTTGATTTGATCCTGTTAAATTATGTATTTAGACCTATTTTAGTCCCAATTTCGATGTCCAAGAAACTCACTTGTTCATTCTCATCTTCCTATTCAAAACCCAATCTTAATTTAAACTTTGCCTCAAATCGTCCTCATTACGACAATCTCCAAACTGTACAATCTTTCATCTCACTGCAGATGGATTCTAACTGTATCGAAAAAGACCATCTTCTATTTGTTTTGCACAGCGGCACTTGCACTCGCAGATGGATGACTTTGCTAACAGGTTATCTCCCATAAATCACAGGGATTATCCACTACATTGTCCGATAACGTCTTATTTCGTTTCAATATTTATGAGTCTCATTACTAAAGGGGGGTTGTGGTGATGTACTGTGCTGCTGCAGTGTCCCTTTGATCCGCTGTGTCTCCGCTGGGAATTTCTCCACACTCAGGGCAACATGTGGTACTCCAGCATATACTCTGCAGTTACATAATGGCTCACACAAATGTACAAAACACAGAAAAATACGATTCAGAGGTGGGTTTGTTACTGTAAGTTCATAACAGATTCATTTATAGTGTTTTGTCTAAATTATACATAACCTAATGGGCTTAAGATATGCTTATTATGCAAAACTTCAAAGTGTTTTATAGTGAGAGAGTGAACAGAAAGCTCTGCTCTGCGTTGCAATCTCATAGAATTTGAAGATGGAGCAGGTGTAACTCTATCAAAGACTCATTTGTCAATCCAGGTGCTAAATTGCGAGTGCAAACTGAGGAAAATGCATGTGCTGTTTGAATGCTTGTACTCAATTTACTATCAGAACATGAACATATAACATGTTACACAAAACTGTTCTGTACCAGGGTTGCACAATCAAACTAGAATTGCAATTTCAATGAATAGAATAAGGGAAACACAAAGGCTGTAATTTCCCTCACAAACATAATGTGACTTCAAAGGTGCATTGCGTAAGTTAAAATGCTCTATATTACGATATATCAAATTACCGTCCATTGGCACTTGCCTGGATGTACGCCATGATTTTTGTAAACTTACTGAGGTTGCCTTTATAAGCACAGACAGGCTCATAAGTGTGAGTTCACAAATATCATGAGAATCCATCAGACTGGCCAGGTTTGTATTTTGAGTGACTGATAGCCACAGCAGAGCAGTGTGATGTGGCGATAAAATATAAATTGTGATCCTGTTCCTTCCTAACCTGGCCAGTCAGATGGTTTATCTCGCGATATTTGTGAATTCACAAACTCAAGATAAGCCATCTGGTCTTCCAGCAGCCTGATTGGTTTGGGAGTCTGAACCAGCGGTGTTCGGCCCAATCACATCACAGCAGCGTGGTTTGAGGCTCATCATGTTGTAGCAGGTCTGTTGCGCCGAGTCTAATTCAAGCTAAACAAATATGGCGACTTTTGTGGATGTACGTGTTGTCTGCTACTTTTAATTAGGTTTTAGCAGAAATACGGAGTAATTTCTTTTTGAAAAAGAGCGTATGTGTGAGACACTTGTTCTATCCACGCAGACATTGGATAAAATAAATACAAGTTGTTGCTGAGATTGGATAAGCACAAACAAGGTAGGCCCACACCCAATCAATTCGATGTATTTCATTAAAATCCCACCTTTTCCCAAACGGAAAAGTTCCAGATGGATACTGTGGAAGAACTCAAATCAGAGTTGAACACATATCTTTCTAGAGTGACCCAGGTTAAGACTATCTAGCATTTACCTTGTTAATACATGGCGGTTAGCATTAACATTTCTACTGATCATGGTATAAAACCAAATAAATGACAATTTGACATGACTCTATTTCAATCTCCAAATCACTCAATACTAGCCCCTATAAAAGAGGTAAAGTCGTTGCACATACAGTATGTGGTTCCATAAATTTCCCTCCCAATCTCGTCTGTTTGATGAGTTTATCTTTCCTCTCTCAACAGAATACACATTTGTTGTATGTATTCTGCAGTTCTTCTGTTCACCATATCTGTTTGCTGTATACGACATGCTTTGTGCACACATATGGCCGGAGCATAGGTCATGGAGGCAGAGCCCTTTTCTCCGCTGTGAGCTGTCAGAAATCCGGTGTAACATGTCAGATACGGGAGTGCGAGCTGTGTGCAGACTTTCAAGGGCAAAGTGGACAAACAGAGAGGAAATGGAGGAGTTAGATGCAGCGGATTAGAGCAGGAAGGCCACGAAGGTGAGTCTGAATACCTGAAGCTGCAGAGCAAGGACACGTACAGTACAGGCCATTTTTCACTCTGGCCTACTTCAAAGACACGTCCACTCGTCAAGCTGCAATGTGTGAGAGCTTCTTCTGGATTAAGACAGGAGTGGACCATCAAAACTAATCCGATTTGGGGGTTTTATGTGTCAATCCTGCTCTCTATTGTCAAACTCACCACATCAACATAGAATTGTTGCACTTGATTGCTTTTTCAGAGTTGCAGCTGGATTTCAATATAGTTAAAGTTGACATAATATGTAAAATCCACTTTTCTGAGTTTTAACCATGTTTAAAAGTGTCTCATATTTAGTTGTGTTTCGATTGAGTCGTGCATGTTTGAGTTATCTTGCATTGTTCTGCAGCTGATGCTCGAGGGCTCAAAAAATGCTTGTTTTCACCTATCACCTATCCTCACCAACTTGGGAAAAAGTGTGGTGTTCAAAACTGTCATGTAGCCCTTTTCCAACAATAAAAACATGTAATGTAAAATCTGCTACATGTCACAGTTTATTTTACAGTGAAGAGGCTTATCAGGGTTAGGAAGTCAATGGACCTGTTTATGTTTCTAAGTCTTTTGGATCAATTTTGTGTTTTAAAATGTAAGTTAGCCAACATGGAAAACAAAAATGACTGTAAAATGACCAATTGACCAATCTAGATTCCAAGTGAGTAAATGTATCCATATAAAAAAGGAGAATCTTATAAAAGGAGAATTACGGGTTTAAGCTACAGAATTAACAGTTTTAAGTGAAAAATTGAAGCATATGTGATTTGTTATTTGCATGCATTAAAATAGCTATTTTGGTTTTATTTCGATTAACTGTGCAGCTCTAGCGTCTGGGTGACCACCTGTCCCACTTTTGGTTGTATCGTCCTGCTTTTTAGGTTGTGTCCCCCTTTTTGATGGTGATCGAACACAGCGGTCATAACACTTATAGCGCGTGTTTAAACAGGCATCTGTCTAATCTTGTTGCGCGTGTTAAACAGACACGTCAATCCGTTGGCGCGTTCGTATGATAAAACTCAACTTCAGTCTTTTATAAGAGCGGCGACAGCAAAGGAGAAAGGCAAACGCGTGTGAGGAGACGAAACTATCGCCAGCAAGGCAAAGAAAAGGAGAGTTTGCAGGTACATCATGAAACACACTCATGAGTCTGAACAGTGAAGGAGACGCTGAAAGAGCGCAGTGCTGTGCAGTGTGTGTAAAATCAGCTTCTCCATCAACCACGGAGGGAAATGAGACTAAAACAACATCCACACGCGAAGCTCATCAAAAATAGGCACAACAGCAAGAAACTTAACAAGCAAACAATTAGCCTTCTTACCATACTACTGTTCTAAATAGCCCAATATTTCAATAAATAAGACAACTATCTATGTAGGCTATTCATAATGTATTATTCAGAAAACGTTTTAATAAATGTCAAAATACCTAATCCTACATATTTGTATATGATCTCTGTTTATTTTAGTTAAAAACAGCATGCTCAGTCCAAAACAGGTTTATTATTAAAAAAAATGTAATTTGTCAAGTCCGTCCCACCATGTCCCACCAAATCCCCAAACCTGTCCCACTTTTTTGAGTTTTTGAGGTGGTCACCCCACTAGCGTCTGGTGATATTTGGATGGGAAATCGCTGGAACACTGAGTGCTACACTGGAGTGGCTTTGGTTCAAGTGCAAACTGTTGTTGGTACTTAGACATTACACTTCATTCAAATAGACTAGTATGAATCTGTCTGTGAATGGCTGTTGGTGGCTGGAGGCCCCCAGTTGGAGTCATTTGCCGAATTTGAGCTAATCATGCTAGTTATGACCCTGATGCAACAGGTGGTTTCATTTTACTTTGTGGAAACCGTCTGACATCGCATCATTGGATTCAATAGCTTCACTGTAGATGGAGACTTTTTTTATTTAACAAATTGCTACCTTTTTTGCTAATTTCAATTTATTTTATATGGGACTGTGCACATTAATTAACATGTGCCAGAGTTAACCATACTGGCTAATTTTGATCATTATTGGCAGGTCAATGTCAATACAAATACAGGACATGTAACAGGCACCATTTATATGGTGTTCTCATGTCTGATTTTATAAAAGCTACTGTTTTAACACATTTGCTAAAATTCTGAAATTATGTCACATTTCTTATTTCTGTGGGGACCAATTTCTAAGACTTTTTAGTAGTTTTGTAGACCATCAAGTAGAGAAAAACAGCAGTGTCATTGATCGTTGTCGTTTCTGTGAGATAATAACATATTCTAACTTAATATTTGTAACAAGGACAAAGAGAACACATACAGTCTGCTATCTCTACTCGGATTGGTTCTGGCAAACGCACTGCTTTGCTTCTGTTCGCTGATTGGACGACTGCACTTTCTTCTTTTTAAGAACTGTCTACAGTCCCGTGATACCTGATCTAGTAGCTGGATTAAAAGGAAACTCAGTGGGAGTGAGGTGGCTCTAGCCTGGTTGGCTACTTGTTAGTTGTTCATTTTCACAATTTAAATTGCCAGAAACAAGGAAAATGTTTTCTTAGATCTCCAATTATATGAGTTAATCAAGTATGCACAAAGTTTCACAAAGTTTGTTTTTGATGAAATCATGTGAAATATTGTAATTTCCGAAGTCAGAACATTAATTAACACAAGTGACCTCGGTGTTTCTCTGCTCTGGGCTAAAGTTTATTAGCAGTTAATTATTGTGTTTTCAAAAATATTGAACTCATAAGTTTAGGTTGAAATAGGCAAATTCAAAAAGTGAATAATAAATATAGTCAGAAACCAACGTTTACTTGATCGCACAGACACTTTTGGACATGCACAAATGGTCTTTTGATTGGCAAATTGGGGAATGAAGATAGCAGCTCAGTCTCAAACAAAAATGTCAAAAACGAACAATAAGCACATTTTCACAGTTTAAGACACATTTTCTTTGGTTTTGACAAATAAATCTTAACCTACCCCAGCTCCAGTTCTGAACGTACCCATTTTAGTAAGTTAAAGCCTAAACTTACCCCTTAAACCCAAAGACAATGTCGAGATTTCCACCAAGTACGTTTTTGACTTTTCGTTGTATATCTACGTTTTCCCCAAGGCTTGTGTTGAAGACAGAATAAGATAAAGCACTTTATAAATCAAGTGCATGCTCTTTTAGCTCTCTGCTTATAGGGACGTACTGTAAGTGAAACAGTTCATATTATTGTTCACTTACGCAACTCTCCTTCGCAGCAATTGTTAGGTCCAATTTAAGATCAATGCAGTCAACGTCCAACACACAATAAACGACCCCCCTCGTCGCGATGTATGACACGTTTGCATATTGCATGTAACAATGTGCGCTTTGATGCTTAGCGCCCGCAAAAGACAGCTGCATCAAGGCTAAACCGCGCTATAGGCTAACGTGTATGGTCCATAGGCGCGCACTGCATTCACGGGAATTAATTAAGTGTGCAGCATCAAGCATTACATGTCCAACTTCAGAGCTGTATGTGACAAAAGAGAAAATAACTCCCTCAAAGCCACAGTAAAATGTAGATGGTTTGCATTCGCCCACACAGGTAATCAACGCTTCCCTCTCAGGCAAATATACAATCAGAAATGGATTTACAAAAGAGAACATAAAAGTTATTCTGCTTAATAAAATTAGTATCATACACATGTTCATCTCTGTAGGAACCAATGTTATTTTAAAAACTTGGCAAAAGGTGGCAAATTGTAAAAGTCTTCATAACGTTCACTTTCTTAGCCATGTAATGTGGATTTAGAGCTGAAATAACATTTATAAACCATTTTTCTAAATATCAAGTTGCACCTTTTATAAATTGGGCCCTGATTATGTGAGTTCATTTGCTCTGCTTCAAAAAATCAACATAACATTTAACATGTAGAGTTGTAGTTCTTATTTGGTCAAATAATCAGTCGACAGAATCGTAGTTGACTAAAATTTGCAATAAAGGCCTATTTCCATTTGGATTTATAAAGAACAGCTGCCAAGCGAGTTATTTAGATGAAAATTTTAGAGCATTCATTGGTCTACTCTGGAGTTGTACAGTATTAATATGGTTTAGTGTTACTTTTCAGTATACATGGTTTTTGGATGAATTCCAATAATTTTTTTATGAGCATTTTGATAAAAATTATAATATATTTATGGTTAACAGTTTTACCACATGGTCTTTTACCTTCTAATTAATTGTTATGACATGTCTTTGTCGTATCTCAATAACGATTTGGACGATGATAGTCATGTAATGTAAACTTTAAGTTGATCTGGGCCGCTGCTATTTGGGTGTCTATGCAAAGTTTCAAAAGGTTGATTTTGTGCTGTGTGTTAAGAATCATCAGGCACAGGTATTTATACCAGACTTTTCTGTCACTCATGAGTTCAGCACACGAGACAGTGAGCGATGTGCGTCTCCAGTCATTAAGGGACCGGGTCTAAACAGAAGCCTCAATTCCAGCATTTTGGTGTGCTTTTTTCTTAATTGCATGGCTTCCTAAGGAGATTTATCCTTTTTGTTTCTTTCCTCTTTAATGTTCATTAAAGAAGTCTCTTGGTAAACTTAAACTGTGGGGCACATGCACGGTTAGAAAACATCTACATGTTATGTTAAGTGTTGCTTGGTCTATGCAATAATAACTCAGTTACTTCCACTTTCAAGTGGAATTAACTGTCATATGCTAACTAATCTTTTGTCTCACTTCTGAGATATCTCTAACATCTGTAAGCTTTGATGTTTTGAATATCATGTCTTGTTCCTACCCCTGGTCCAAGAGACGACATGGGGACTTCTGTGAATGAGACTGACCACCATGACTGCATTAGGACTGTAATACTTTCAATATGCATAAATGTTTGAGCTCAGACAACCCTCTAAGGATTTGGATTTTTCTACATGGATATAACATCCAGTTCTACTTGTGTCATCGTGGGTTCTCTCCAGGTACCCTAATGTCTGCCAACCTCCAAAAACATGCATGTTTAGGTCAATTAAGCATCAAATTCCCGTTTGAATGAATGAGAAAGTAACCCTGCGCCAAGTTGGCCAATGTCCAGAATGTTCCCTTACCTAAGGCCCAAAGTCACTGGGATTGGTTGCAGTCACCCGCGACCTCTAACAAGAACAAACAGTAGAAAATGAATGAATGAATCAATATCTTTATTGATCTCAAAGTCAATTTATTGTCCAACCATTTGCAGCTTATAATTGCTTAACTAGCTTGCGTTACAACACTAAATTGCAAAAAGGCACTAGTAAGAACCCTAAAAACATTCTAACTTCAAAGAAGAATCTTGAAAGGAAAAATGTGAATAATCTAAAGTAGATGTACTTAAATAACTGCTTTTGAAATCCTCTTGTTTGTGACCGTAGGTGTTCACTGCTCTGCATTGTTTTTTTCACAGAAGTCAGTCACTCCACTTTAGTATAATTTTCCTCCCACTTCCAAACACTCGTCCATGAGCCCGACCTTTGGAGACACGCCGAGAAACAAGGATTTTTCAACACAGCTCTGAAATATCACTTAGAGCCTCCAGCTTTCATGATGTACTTTTACAGAAGTGTGAGAAAGATGTTAGCAATAAAGTGACAAAATACACTATTTCTTGCTTTGGATTTGTTTTTTCCAAAAGGGACAATGATAAATGTTTTGTGTTTTTGTCTTTTGAGATCACAACAACAGGTTTTTGACACTTTGGGATAAATTCACTCAGTAACAGAAGAAATAAGGTGACATTTTCTATGACAGTGGAGCTATTTTTGTCATAAACTAAGGGGACAGCAACTCCTGCTCCCATCAAAACACACTATTGTTTTGTCCTTCAGAAAGATTCTCAGCCCTTCTAGTATGCACTGCTCATTCTTTTGAGAGGAGACATAATCATCTGCTCATTTACATTTTCATCTACTATAACTGTCATTATTCTACATTGTTAATTGTAAACCACAAAGTGAATCTAAAATGGCTCAAAAAAACATTTGAGTTTATTCACTTCTTGTTCAAAACTGTAGCACTGAGAAGCTCCACCTCTTCATGATAACATTTCTCATTAACAAGCAGCAAATTGTCATGTTGTTATGGTTAAAAAGTGACTTTTTAAAACCTACAAGTGACGTGGGCAGGACTACGACAATGTGATATTGGGGCTGCCTCTTGAAGCCTGAAATTTGAATATTTGTTTAATTTGGAGACAAATCTATCTTCTTCTGGGCTAAGACTTCTTTAGAACAGTCGTATCTATATCTTTCCATTGTGTTAGACCTAATTTAGCCTTGTTTTAAACCATTTTGAGTTTTCCTTAGGCCTTGTACAGTCCTAGTTTTTACTTGGCTTTATTGGAGAGCCGTACATTATATCAGGTGGTACTTGATGCGAAAAGTTTGAGAACCACTGGGGGTAGATGAAAACAAGAAGTTTCTAATCACTCAAGCCTTGGTTGCCGGATAATAGAGGATTAGTCAAACAAAATGGCAAAATACATACACATTTTCAATCTGGTGGTTTCTGTTAGTGACTCAATGTACCAACTCTTTTAATAACAACAACAAAGCCTGCTTATACGTAAGCAATATTTAATGCAGCTGCCCCAGTAAATATTTGAATATTGGAAGAGGTGCATTGTAGAATGGTTAGAGCTGTGACTTCCCAATAGAAAGATCATGGGTTTGAATTTGGAGTCAGACCAAATCAACATCTTATGCTCTTCCTTAGTGGAGTTTGCACATTCTTTCCATGTTACTGTGAGTTATCTCTAGGTCCTCCTTCTTTCTCCTGCTTCCAAAAACATGCATCTACACAGTAAGTCAACAGGCAACTTTGCAATTCACTTGTGAATGAATGAAAGGGTGAATGTCTGTCTGTGTCTGTTTCTTTGTGACCTATGTAGGCTGTAAATAACAATTATAATTTATTGCATAAATGTTTGGAATGTAAGAGTAAGATTTTGCTTATTGAAAAGACTACACTGGAAAAAGGCATCTTCTTCAAAAAGTAACAAGTTCATAGAGGTTTGAATCTGAATTAATCTTTTTTTGAGTATGTTTTGACTGTCTTCAGATATGATTGGCAAATGGAACAAGCCTATGTAACGCTAATTAAAGGCCAGGCGCTTGACTACGGCTACAGCTTAACAGAAGAAGGATCGCTCTGGGAGCCCAGGTTGTGAATAAAAGACCAAAAAAGAATAGTATTGCAATTATTGTAGTGTATTAAAAATTAAAACAGAGTGAAATGCATAGTGACTAAATTGTGTTTGTAGGAACCAGTATTATTGACAAACAACAACAAAAAAAAGTTAAGTTCCTGGAATGAACAGTTCAGTTCAAAGTGCAATAATCCACAGTTCGAGTAGCGCAATAATCCAAAATTGCTCAGAGCGCGATAATCCACAGTTCGCGTAGCGCAAAAATCCAAAGTTCTTTTTAGAGCGCAATAATCCACAGGTTGCGTAGCGCGAAAAATATCCAAAGTTCAAGGTTCGTATGGAAAAAAAAAAGAAATGCGGCGGATAAAAAGGAAAAAATTGTTTGTCCTACCGCAGTTGATTAGCTCGCCATCTGGTGTTGTGTTGAGTTAGTTCAGTCCATTAGATTTCCATTCCCCAAAAAAAAACCTGACCTTGATTTGCGTGGGCAGAAAGCACCACTCTATGCACGGCCCGACAGCAAAACATGCACAGAGGCTCTAAAGTTCGAAGGGTAAGAGTGAGTATTTGAGAAGTTCCAGCGGTTTGTTTGATCAAGCCGACCATGCCACAGCCACAGCGGAGACGGAGGAGAGGGAAGTGAACTCTGTGACCCCGCAACTTGAAGGAAGTGGGGAGTTTGGGCATAGCAGGAAGTGGACCCGCAAAAATAAAATTACTTATTTGATACGGGTTACAGGTTCCCCCCTATACTCATGTACGTCCTCGTACATGGAGACGGCTGGCTGCACACAGTCTGCTCACAGTGGTCAGTCTTCAAGGGCATTTCTTCAAGCTGCAGCGCAGAAGCAAAAGCAGTACTGAGTCCGTGGAACAGGGACTGGATGCTTTGCAGAACTGGTTTTCCAAGCCCCGAATACTGTAAGCGATTGGGTGGCTGGCGTGTTCGAGTTGGGCGTCGGGGTGGCAGGTCAGACTCTGGGCTGGAGATTTCGGGTTCAGGTTGCGACTCAGAATCACTGGAGATGTGGACAGGCTCTGGAGATAGACACTCTGGCTGAGAGGAAGTGCGTTCCTCTGGCGGCTCCTCAACAACAGCAGGAGCGATCTCTGACACTTGTTCAAGATCCGTGTCAAGATCGGTATGGTCCACAAGTTCAGGCCCAGACATCTCTTGTTCCACAACAACAGGGTCCTCTTCAATAACACTCTGCAAGGGCTGGCCAGGCGGACTTGCAGGTGCAGTGACAGGGATAACTGGAGGCGTGGAGACGGGTAATTCAACAACTGTAGTGAATCGAATGGGATCGAAGCTGGTACCAGGTAAGTCATGCAGGTAGGGATCTAGAAGTTCAGGATCATCATTGTCTTCTGCAGATCCGGAGTCTCTGGAGTTGGAATTTCTGATGTCACTGAAGGCAACTTAGGTTTGTCTGGTTTGGAGACTGGTGACAAGAAACCACAAGGCAGCAGCAAGTCTCTGTGGAGAGTTCGGATGGGGCGATCTTTCCCTTCAGGTTTTACTGTATATACTGGAAGAGTGCCGGCTTTCTTCTCAATAACATACACATCGGGTTCCCATCTGTCTGCGAGCTTGTGCTTGCCTCGTAATTTGACATTCCTGACCAGGACTCTGTCTCCTACAGATAGCTCTGAGGCCGTAACTTTCTTGTCAAATCTGGATTTGTTCCTTCCCATGACTTTCTCTGCATTTTTTGTCGCTATCTTGTAACTTTCTTCAGATGAGCCTTGAGGTTTTCTACGTACTGTGAATGAGAGGTAGACTGTTTCTCGGACACAGGCAGACCAAAAGCCAAGTCAACGGGGAGGCGCGGTTGTCGGCCAAACATGAGCTCATATGGAGAGTAACCAGTGACATCATTGCGAGTACAGTTGTAAGCATGTACCAGGGGTTTGACAAAGTCTTTCCAGTGTGTTTTATCCTGTTCTTGTAGAGTGCCCAACATGTTCAGCAGAGTTCGGTTGAATCGTTCCACAGGGTTGCCACGAGGATGGTAAGGTGTGGTATGGATTTGTGGATTCCAGCCATTTGACAGAGCTCTTTGATGGTGTGCGATTCAAAATCAGGGCCTTGATCGCTGTGGAGTCTTTCAGGTATTCCGTAATGGATCAGGAAGTTATCCACAGGGCTTTTGCTACCGTCTTGGCTCTCTGGTTAGGTGTTGGGACTGCAACAGCGTATTTTGTAAAATGATCTGTTATGACAAGAACATCTTTTGTGTTGCTTCGATCTGGTTCTATGGAAAGAAAGTCCATACAGACCAGTTCAAGTGGTCTTGAGGTTCTGATGTTTACAAGTGGTGCCGCTTTCTCAGGAAGCGCTTTTCTCCGGACACATCTCTCACATGACTTGATTTTACTGGTGACATCAGCGGACATCCGTGGCCAGAAAAAGCGAGATCTGATCAAGTCGAGAGTTCTCTCGGTTCCCAAGTGGCCCATTTGATCATGCAACTGGACAAGGACTTCAGGTCGACACTCTTCTGGAAGAACGAGTTGGTAGCTTTGCTCACCATTGACGTTTCTTCTCCTGACAAGGACATCATTATGGAGCTCCAGACGTGGTAACTCTCGCAGGAGAAGTGGCAGATCAGGGAGCTGTTCCCTCACAGAAGGTGGTGGAGTGTCTCCTCGCTCCAGCTGGGCAAGAACATGCTGAATGACTGGATCAGCTCTCTGTTTAGCTGCAATCTCAGCATCAGAGAGGGTTGGCATGGTCGGCGATGAGAACTGGAGATCATTAACGAAGCTGTCTGGCAGACTGTCAGCGCTGATGGAGAGAGCTTGGACAAAAGCGGTGATCTGGTCTTTGTCAGGTGAGCTGTACACCAGTTGTCGGTCACATACGGCTTGAACTGAATGCTGGTCAATGGAGATGCAGGCTGGATTTTCAAGATGTTGCTCAGTGAATCTCAAGATTCTCTCCCTCTCCTTTTGTGAGCGGGCATCTTCGGAGTGCTCTTCATGAGGTCGCCGAGAGAGACCATCAGCATCCGCATTCAACTTTCCAGATCTGTAGACAATCTTGAAAGTAAAAGTTGAAAGAGCGGAGAGCCACCTGTAGCTCGTTGCATCCAGTTTTGCCGAGTCAGTAAGTAGGTGAGTGGGTTGCTATCGTGACACAGTGAAGTCTGATCCATACAAATAGTCACTGAATTTCTCCGTCACCGCCCATTTCAGTGCTAAAAACTCCAGTTTGTGGGCGGAGTAACGACTCTCACTGCGAGACAGGCCTCTGCTGGCATACGCAACCACTCGTTATGTCCATCGTGTTCTTGGTATAGGACCGCACCAAGGCCAGTAGAGCTTGCGTCCGTGTGCAAGATGTAAGGCTTGCTCGGGTCGGCAAAGGCGAGAACCGGGGCTGTGGTGAGTTTCTGGATGAGTTCTTCAAACGCTTGTTGGCAAGCAGGTGTCCAGCGATCGGCAAAAGGTTCTTTTGGGTTGAGATAGTGTTGTGATGTCATCTGTTTTGACCTTCTGCGGCTGGGTGGATATCCAGAAGTCAAATCATTGAGAGGTCTGCAACTGAGGAGTACCCTTGCACAAACCTCCGATAGTACCCGGCGAACCCAAGGAACGACCTGAGCTCTTTGAGATTCTTCGGGACTGGCCAAGTTGTTAGGGTGGCGATCTTCTCGGGGTCGGTTTCCACACCTTACTGGAGACCACATGTCCAAGATAGCGGACGGACGTCTGAAAGAAGACACACTTTTCCACTGACAGTTTTAAACCAAACTCTTTTAGACGATGGAGGACTTTCATGAGCCGCTGTTCATGCTCTTCTAGAGTTGGTGCAAACACTATCAGGTCGTCATAAAAACAAGCGCTTCTTCAGGTTCATGTCGCCCATGCAGCGCTCCATGAGCCGTTGAAATGTGCTCGGCGCATTCGTTATTCCTTGTGGCATTCTGTTAAATTCTAGAACCAAGGGGCAACGAATGCAGTCTTAGCTTTGTCACTTCCTCCATTTCGATCTGGTAATATCCAGATTTAAGATCCAACACCGAAAACCAGGTGGAGCCAGACAGTGCAGAGAAAGTGTCCTCCAGCTTAGGCAAAGCGTAAGCATCCTTGATCGTTTGCGCATTCAATTTCCTGTAATCGATGCAGAGTCTTACTGTGCCATCTTTTTCCGCCACACTATGGAGAAGCGAAAGGTGAGTTGGACTCTCGTATGACACCAGATTGCAAAGTTCTTGAATGTGCTTCCTGACAGCATCCACATCATGAGGGTGAATGGGTCTAGAGCGTTGCTTGAAAGCAGACGGGTCGGACAGTTTGATCTCATGCTTAACTTTGTCTGTGCGACCGAAGTCTAGATCGTGTTTCGCAAAAACTTCAGGAATGCCGTAAGCAGGGCTGTCACACGCTGTTTCCATCAACAGAAAGAGGTGAGTCTCCAAAGTGTTAATTCAGTTGTTGGCTGTGGCTCTGCAGAGTTGGACGGGTGCACAGTTTGTTCTTGGTGAGAACGGACTGGATTGCACTGATTTCAGCTATAGCTGCTTTGGCAGGTAGGATGATGTCATGGTCTGACTCGTTGGTGATTATCACTGGTAGAC
>CM076402.1:37371542-37461542 GCA_038363315.1 Mugilogobius chulae | reverse complement strand
ACTTTTGGACCATTTAGTTTATTTTTTACTGAATTGGCACACTGTAAGAAACAAGATGTCCAATTATGTGGAATAAAAAATAAAAAAAAAGTTTCTTGTCATTGTAATTAACAAGAACCTAGAAGGTAATAAAAATATAATAATAATAATGATAATAATAATAAAAATAATAATAATAATAATAATGATGATTTTGATGCAAAAGAAACAACAAGGCGCAATACAATGATGGCTAAATTAAAACATTTGCTTTTAATTCTTGTATATATTGAGTTGGTGAATGACATAGCCCAGACAGCAGGCCTCTTTGCTTCAAGAAGTGAGAGTTACCGCACAAGGCACTTCATATTCTGCCACTCTTCAAGCTCAGAGGCAGCACAAAAGACATCTTCACATGAAGGCTAAAGAACAGAACCAACCATCCAATGCAATACAGCTTACTTATAGAACTAGTACATTCAAACTTTTAAATAGTTTCATACAGAATATTCACACGCATCAGTAAAAATCATATTAGCTCTATTTTTGTACAATCTGCATAAACTGACCTTTCTTAAATGCACAATCGTCTAAAACAGCCTTATTCAGCAGTCATCAAAGGGAAATTACATTTTTACATAATAGATACGTATGACATTTCTTGGCATTAGCTGTATGCGTGAACCTAATTTAATGACAGGCCTTTTAAAGTTCATGATTTCTGTACCCTTAGTGTCACAAACAAACGAGAATTGCCTAAGCTGTTCAGAACCTCTAATCAAAAACATTTTACAGTATGATACAATGCTGATCATAAAACATCATTGCTCCTTCAGTAATGCACTCTTGGGCCTTGTTGGGAAAAAAAACAAAGCTAAAATAGAAAAGAATGTAGATGGCAAGTGCCGCACGCGGTTTCGGAAACATGACTGTACATAATTGCAGTGATAAATGTGGCTTGACAGAGAAAAACATTAGGAAATTAAGTGTTTTCAGCTCCTTCTGGATTTTGAGTGCTGGATGAGCCACTGAAGAGTAATATCTGAATAGGAAAGATAAAATGCATACATTGTAACAGAGTATTATGGTTATATATGAGCCAAAATAATTAATATACACTTACCTATGTTGTCTTTTTCTTTGCAGGAAATTGAGTAGCAGCAAATTTCTCTGTCTTGAATAGCTGACAGATTCCTATGAAACCAAAATTACACTTAGGGCTCAAATTTCTCAGTTGCTGTATGTATTCTCTTGTTTATTCTAATTTTTTGTACTCTAATTGTATTTGTACAGATTAACATATACTACAAAGTCCATTCAATCCTCAAATGTATTCCTTAAGTACTTTTAAGACCGGTTGTTGTTATTTCTTATTGTTCATACTTACATTTTTTCAATAAGCTGCTTTTCATCTAATGCATTCGGAAGATCCCTTTTGTTGCCCAGTACCAAAACCTTTAAATACATGGCATACATTACTACAAAACACATACAAGTAAAAAAATAAATAAATTGTGGACTTACAGGAATTCCTTGCAACTGAGGTTTGTCTAATAAATTATGAAGCTCATTTCGTGACGCCTCTACTTTTTCTTTGTCTGCTGCATCCACCATGTACCTAGAAGCAAACCATATAACATGAAAGTATATGCAAATAAATGTATAGAGTTAATATAACATACACTAGAAAGCCACAAAACACAGTAAATAAAAAGATGTAGTTTAAGAGCACAGTAGATACTCAACTATTTAAACCTACTTATGAACTTACACAATTGCATTGACTCCCCGGCAGTACCGCTCCCACATGCTCCTGAACCTTGGCTGCCCTCCTATATCCCATATCTGAAAGAAGACAATCATGATTCAAATTATAATACAACTGCTTAAAACAGATTTAAATGAAAAACAGCTGAAATGCATTGGTAATGTGTACCTTGATGGTCACATTTCCTTTGGTGACTTTTCTCATGTTAAATCCAACTGTTGGGATCATGTCTTCACTGAAATGTCCAGACTAAAAACAGACAGGAAATTTGTTATTTTAAAAGGAATTGCACACATGTTTATTGTTTTACACATGCAATTTACAGTCCAGTACAGTAATTATGTTTTGTCTCTATGATGTATGATGTAGAATACTGAAACTTTCCATAGTTGTGTAAATTACAGAGAAGTTTATTTGCATAAAAGAAAATGAATCACTGCTTGTATTCTGATTCTTTCAAATCAGAGTTTTAGTAACACTTTTGATGTGGCTTACACATGGCTATACGCTCAAGCTGCACATGACTACAGAGTCACCTGACAAGGCTAAGTGGAAATGAGTGCAGTGGTCTTATGACTGAAAGGAAGAGGAGGAACCAACATCAACTGCTACAACTCATTCACACCAAACCAACCACACCACACGCACCCACTGCTCAATCTTCAGGAATGAAGCATTACAACTGTTGTGAACTGGTTAGTGAAGGATTTCCTTTAGGTATATTAGGAAACAAACATTCCCTGTAGTTAGTGGACAAACTGAAAGTATTTTTCATTATCACTTTACAAGACATACAAGAAATGTCAGATAAAGAAGATATGATGTGATAAGGTTGTTTTATTTGAACAAAGTAATTTGGATTAATAACTTGCATTCTATTGGAACTTTAGTGATTATTAGCATTTTTAATGACCTTTGTTTTTGAAGATTAAAGAAGATAGACAGAAATCAATCTAGAATTGATGGTATCTGAAGCAAATATTTACAGAAAAGGATATGTTGTTGTTGTTGTTTCTGTTTTAGTCTTTGGTAAAATTAAATTTATGACCATAACTAAGATAATATCTTTTGTGTTGTTTTTGTTTCTGTTTCTGTTTCAATCTTAAGTAGACTACTATTTAACACCATATCTAAAGTAATCTTTATTTTTAATGCTTTGTCGCCACAACATTGTGACCAAAGTTGCAGGAAACCGATGTAGAAGTGCAAATGACTCTTGCCAATATCAATTTTGAGTAATCTCTAGCCAATCAGAGAGCAGAGGATGCAAAGTAACCTGACCACAGGCTGTCACAAGTCAAAAGAGGTTAGAGAACAAGACATCTGAGACATACAATCAAGACTTGAGTAAAATTTGTGTCAATAATAGGGTGTAAACAGTGAAAAGAATACACACAACGCTATATAATAACAATGCATATCATGAATAGAGTCTATTACGTTTTTAGTTACAAAAAAAAGATAAAAGTCAACTTCAAAAAAGTGCGTATAAAGAATTGCCCAGAATTTAGCATACAGTGCAATGCTAACTAGTTTTAGCATGCTATTCCAGTCATAACACAGTCACGCCTGAGTCACAACACAGCTTTGGCGCAGGTGAGAAATTAGGAAAACACCACTTCACACAAGGTTGTAATTTCAATTCTGCAATTCACAGACGTAGATATTGTTGTTTTGTGAAAGCAAACTGTCCTAATATATAACACAAGCGTGATTTTGACACACTGTTATTATGTTATTATTGAAGCTAGAAGCATTAGCATTTAGCAACGATGCTAGGCGGCTCGAGACTTACAGCAATCACGTTTACAAATGTTGTTTTCCCCGAATACTGGAGGCCGACCAGCGTCAGCTCCATCTCCTCCTTCCAAAACAAGGACTTGAACCAGTCCAGGAGCCGGTTTATTAGCGCCAGCATCTTGTGATCGGTGCTCACTTTCCCCTGTGCTTGTTGTGTTTCTGCAGTTCAGTCAGGAGCGGTCAGATGTGGCGTTTTTTCCAGCGGAGAACGAGGAAGGGAAGTGGGACCGCGGTCATGTGATCAGCTTATCCACGTGCCCGACAGCGACCTCAAAGGCCGGTAAAGAAACTGCAGCTGTCAGAAACTTTATACTGCATAGCGTGCCTAATTTAAAGGAGACGTATTATTTTATAGACGCTGTTATTACAGTGTTTCCTTATCATTGACTTATGGGTTAATGCATATTTGTATACCGTCTTGACAATTTTGAAACAGCTTATCATATCTACAAGGAACAGAAACTTAAAGGTGGGGTAGCTAACTTTTTGAGTTGTAAATTTTTAAACTTTGTGCTTTTTACTAAAAAGTATATAGTAAATACGGCACTTTGTGAAAAATTAGACCTCTGAGTACTTTCTGAACTGAATAATAAAGAATTTTAGTTCTAATCAGGAGTCGAATGCTGCTTTCTGATTGGCTGAGCTTGGGGCAGTCACTCTAGTTTCACTTTGTTGTTTGTAAAAAGACGTTTATAAGCCATAAATGCAACCGAAATGAATATATGTGGATATTAACCATGTGTCGAAGGATTTATGGGAGGAAGTTGTCAGATTTAAAACCTAAATTGTGTTTGTAGTGTGAAAATCAGCTACCCCACCTTTAAAGGAACTGTATGTAAGATGCACAACTAGTGATTTTAAAAAGGTATTATAATCACAGATGAACTTGGGTTGCCAGATTGTAAAAAGGTGCATCAAATATGAGAAACTACTGACAAATCAGGAACAAGTTTGCAACATGATAGTCACTTTTTCAAACACATGACTCTTGTCATGGTTCATTCCCAAGCATAACATTTTTACACAATGTGGGTGAAGCCTAATGAGAACTGTGTGAAATCAGCTTCAGGCTCTAAGAAACCAAATGTCAAAACAAATGAGATAGTCATATGATGCTTACTCTGCTTTCTGATTGGATATTCCTCTTGAAACCCGAAACACCAACAAATAAACATCACGACTATGGCTTTTTTAAATAAGAATAAGTCAAATTTACCATGACTTTCAGTAAAAGTATGATTATATTTGAAAATGTTAACTTGAATTTGTGGATACATATAGGTCATGTTTATGAACTCTGAAGTCAAAATCTTGCATATCTTACATAACATAATTTGCAAACCTAGTTCACATGACATCACAGCGTTAATTCTATTTCAATTAAGCAAAAGGTAGATGCACTGAATATTGTTTAAAAGTAGTTTAATTTTGTAATTCAAAGGTACTGGGGTCAAGTCTCCTCAGAAAGCACCAGATTTTAAATTAGTGAAATACGTATATATTTTTTTATTATCTTGTGGCAAAAGGCAATGTTATTGTTAGAAAAATCAGCCTTACCTTTGTAACGACCTTGAATTCTAGAGTGTGATTCTGCACTGTTTTTTTGTTTTGTTTTTATACACTGCTAACCTTTTACTGACATGTTCCTTTCTTGTTCAGTTCATCGTGACACACACAGCCTCCCCCTACCCCAGCATACACTCCCTCCCCTCAAATTCTTAAATGTGGTTAGTTTAACTAAAATACAAATCAAATCAAATCAATTTATTTTTGTATAGCCCAAAATCACAACAACAGTCGTCTCTGAGGACTTCCCAAGATTATTAATTTTAGCAAAAGAAATCAAAATAAAACAATACATATTCAATGAAATAATACACATTCAATGAAACATTTGATCAAGCATGTCAAAGCAGATTATGAGTAGAGCAAATGAATGATTGTCCAGAGCATCCCCTGTCCTTAGACCCTCCTCTCCCCTAAGGAAAAACTCAAAAAAACCCTAAGGGAAAAAGAGAAACCTAGAGGAGAACCACTGTGAAGAAGGGATCCACTCCCATGGACAGACAGGCTGTAGATGTAACTAAGACTAAAGTTATAGAGTTTATGTTTGTAGAGCCAGAGTCCATAAATACAGTATAATACAATAAAACAGGCTGAGTAGTGATGAGCCAAACGAGAAAGCACAATCAGAGGAGCTATCTGTACTAGGAGCAGAGCCACCTGGAGCCACAAGACACCAGCTCAAGGCCCAAAGAAGAGATGAGGTCAAGACAAACCTCCAGGGGCCGACGAGCCAGAGCTCAGCAGATACGGCCGACCACAGCTCCTGATGCAAAGGTTCAATCTAAAATGAAGAACTACTGTAAGTTCAGGCAGTGAACAGTGAGTTGTGATTGAGTTGTTTTATTTATACATTTATACATATATACACATTACAATTACAATGCATTTAAAAAACTCAAACCAGAAATCTTTTGATAGAAGTAACCAAGATTACTCAAATAAAAATGACATTTTAAATCTTTTGAATAGCAAAGACAAACAAACACATATCAGATTGCATCTTCACCAAATCTTAAAAAAAAAAAATCTACAAACAAATTTAAAAACAAACTAAAACAAAATTATGATACAGAAAGTGATGCATGTAAAGATCTCCAACCGATTGTGATGCACCTCTGAGTTACCTTCATGAAGAACCTTGGATTTTTTTTAGTTCTTTGGCCTTCAATTGAACAAAAAGTACATTCAAGATTGTCTATCAGGTCTGTCTGAACAGAATGTAGTAATAAGTCTTCTTTTTACGCTATTTTTATTTTATCCAAAGCTTTCAATTTGTTTTCAGGGGCTGTTGTTCCTCTCTCGACAGTGGCAGATCTCAATAGTCGTGACCTTAACTTGTGGAGCTATAAAGAAAAGGGAAAAGTAGAATTAAATATGAATCAGAGAGAAGAATGAAGACCTAAAATGGTCCATTCTGAAGATAAAATGCACAGATCAGACTGAGCAGGTGAGCTTTTAGACTGTAGCATGTTGTAGAGGAAAACCTAATATTTCATATCATATAGTCGCATATATAAAGCATAATTTTAATGCAAAATAAATGTGTTTCGGCAGGGGTGTCCAAACTTGTTTCCCACCAAGGACACAATAAAACACATTAAACAGCAAAGGGTCTCAATCCATTTCACTTTGCGAATTGTGAACCATGTTGCTTTTTTTTAAATACGTTTTAAGCTGCCATCACAACTAAGTTTAGTCTGAATACGTACGAGGTCTGTTTCACACTAAAATATTTTTAATTTGGAAAAGTACATTACAGAACTATATGTTGGTCTGGGTGCCACATTTAGCCCTAACCTGGCTCACACCAGATTATGTGTTATGGTTATGTGTTGAACTCCGATTTGAGTTCTTCACATTATCTGGAACTTTACTCGTGGAAAGCGATTGGTGGGCCGTTTTGTGAAACACTTTGAGCTGATTTTGTGTGTGGCCTATCTTAGTTTGTGCTTAACCTTTCACAGCAATTGTAATTAGCGATGCACCAATCAGATACTAGGATATCTGTGCTGATCCAGGAAATTTTGCTGGATCAAGTATTCGCTCCATGATATCGGTTCAGCTGATATCCCTGTTGTGCCTTCAATTGGGGATAATGTAACTTATTTACAGGCTGATGTTGATCCAGAGCATCTCATAATGTTTGACATTTTATTCATATTAGGTTGTGACTTGAACTATGAAAAACAAATACATAGCACAACATGATCAAATTTCTTATGTTTTTTAAAATAAAAAAAGATTTATTTCAGTCTGTACATTAGTGTCGGTTGATATCGAGTATCAACAGATACTTAAAGCCAAAGTATTGGGATCAGTATTGGTATTGAAAAAGCTGGATCAGTGCATCCCTAATTGTAATGACATATCCAATGTCCAATGTGGGATAGAACACACTGACACCTCTCTGTTATTCTTTCAAAAAGGAAAGAGTCTGTATTTCTGCTAAAACAGAATCAATAGCAGTAGAACCACATACATCCACAGAAGCTGCCCATCTTTGTTTTGATTCAGGTGCTACTTCTGCCAACTTTGCTAACCCGGCTGCTCGAATCTGATTGAGCCGTTAAACGACTGGTTCGTTTTTCCAAACCAATCAGGCGAGTGAAAGGCCATGTGGATTTCTCTTGAGTTTGTGAGAGAATGCATCTGATTGTGCAGGTTAATAGTCTGGACATGTCTCCTTTAAAACACAGCCTCAGCTTGTTCACAACCCACCTGTTTTATTCTGCATTTTTACAGTTAAAATACTTACAAAGTTTTATTTTTTTTATCTTCTTTGCTGAGTGATAAAAGAAAATCAAAATAATGGCAACCGGAACAAAGACAAATCCAACCGTGACAACCACATACATCATCTTCATTTCTGCAGAAAGATGAAACAAAGTTAGTTACAAAACATTTAACAGTGGCAACAGTTACTTTCCTCGAAGTCTTACCATGTGACTGCCATTGGCATATTGCATTGTGGGTTTTGTTACCAGTAAATATTTCGACAAGTCCGTGGGTACTGCACCTGTTAAAGAGTAAAAAAAAGTGTCTGCTTTGTGGTTTGTGAGATGACACACAAGCTGGAAAATAATGGCTCACTGTATTTGGGGATGCAGATGTTTTTCTTCTCATCGTAATATTCGTGATCCAGACATAGAGGTTCACATTTATAGGAAAATATTGTCCAATCACTGGCAACATCAACATGAGCTGTTAAGATTAGAGATTAAATACAGTTACAATGTCTATATGTGCATGTTAAAGTTATGAAAATTTTACATGTCCATGTAATAAATATCTACTTTCATCATATGAACCCACATCAAAAGAAATCATAGTAAAGGTTTTTTATTATGCAAAACTGAGTCTACTGAACTTTTAGCCATGTTTTAGTGTCGTTCCCTCAGCAAAAACATGCCCAGTTTTATTCACAAATGCTTGATTAATCCAGCTTTCTGTCTACATTTCCAAGTTTGAAAATGGTTGTTCCACAATGTGACATCATCAAGTGAAGTTCTAACATTAACAGCTACTTTTAAGCCTCAACTAAACACTAGAGCAGTGGTTCCCAAAGTGGGGATCAGGTCGCGAGACAAAATCTGGGGGTCACGAGATGATTTCAACAAGTAATTTTACAATTATGACTTGGAATTTAGTCTTTTTTTTTTACTGTAGCATTATTTTTATTTGAATTATGGTCACATAAAACAATAAACCACTACAGTAAATGCATTTTAAACCAATTTAAATGTTTTTCTAGCTAGAAATTTCTTGAGACATCTTTTTTTGGTTGGTTATATGGTTATTTTGGGGGTCCCGGTCTGAAATTTTGGGAACCCTTGCACAAGAGCATGACCTTCCGCTGAATTATTTTTGGGGAATAGCTGTATTTGACCTTTTTTACAATGAGTTTGAAAGAAAAAGCTTCAATATTTTGTGTTACATGAGCAATGAATATGTTTAAATGAGGCTTAAACAATAGCTTCAAAGTCTGACAATTCAAAAGTCTGGAACCATTCAAAGATACTAGTAAAGATGTTTTAATAAACGTAGTGGAATTCTTGTTGTATTTGTCGAAATGATAAGGGTAAACAGAGTGTTCTCAGTCTGACAGAAGTACATAGCCTAAAATTAAAGGAATTGTGTGTTAAACATTTGGAAATTAAACTAATTAAACCTATGTTTTGATGACGAAACCACACTATCACATTGACAAAAAATAGTAGTATAGGTCCTTTAATAATTAGTTGCAGCAGTATTAGTTAACAACAATTTGCAAACTTGAAAAACATGTAGCCTGCAGTAGTGTAAATGTTGTGTCTTCTTTAGAATGGTAAACTTTACCTGTTGTTATGCGTTTTTCCCCTTTGACGCATCTGTCTTCCTCACACAAAGTGCACGCACCATTAGAACACAGGAAACCATCATGACAGGCGCATTTAGAGTTTCTGTTAGAGGTACATTTTGAAGCATACTCTGTAATCACAAGACAAACCACAAAGACGTCTGGGTAAATGTATGACTGGGTAAACTGAAAAATAAACAGGGTATGTTGATGATAATAATAATAGAGTTACTTTGTGGACACTCGTCACACTTTTCACACCGGGAAAAACACTATGGGAGTCGGAGAAGTGGTTTTCAGGACAGGGCTTACACTCAGCTTGTCTGGTCCCGACGCAGGGCTGAGAAACATGCTGTCCTACATGAACACAAATCATTCATTAAATTGAGATTTGGACTTGAGAGAAATCTATTAGAAATTGCAGAAAGTTAAAGCTAAACATATCGATCATGTCACAGTCACAACAGAAACTTGACATTAGTCTTACTTAAAGCTTATTTTAGTTCTGATCTAGTCCTTTAGTCAAAAGTAACGTTAAATAACCTGTAACCAATGTGTACATATATTATAGTTTTTGTGGTAGTTAAACTGCAAACATTCATTTATTTTGGTGATTGTTAAGCTCATATAGGCACTTCCTCGACCAGGTCCCAGTTCACATGGGATTTACCATTCCGAGTATCGTTCAAGCACATTTTTACACGTAGGAAGTGGAAATATCCCAGAAACTATATGAAACGCACCATTGGTCCCAATATTGATACGATGAATGTGCAGTGTGAACACATCCTTGTAGGTGGGTTGAGTGATTTTCACACTACAAACATAATTTAGGTTTTAAATCTGACAACTTCCTCTCAGAAATCTTTCGAACAAATGTTAATATCTACACGTATTCATCTTGTTTGCAATTATGATGAATAAATTACTTTTTACAAACAACAAAGTGAAACAGAGAGGACCACACAAGCACAGCCAATCAGAGAGCTGCATTCGACTCCTATTTAGAATTAAAACATTTTATAATTCAGTTCAGACAGTACACAGTAGTCTCATTTCAGTTCTACATTAATCATATACTTTTTAGTAGAAACATACAGTTTACTAATTTACAACTAATGAAGTTAGCTACCCCCAACTTAATATATTTATATAATAATTTTACAATCTTTTAGACAAGAATTCAATATGAATGTTTTTCTATATTTGCATTTGTCTAATAATAGTTTCTGTACATTTGACAAATTGTAGTTGCTGTGGTGATATTGAAATCCTATATATTTTAAGGTTAGGAACTAAAAAATAACCATTATGACTTTAAGACTAATTTATTGTAATGTAATGTTAACTGTACCTAATTTTCATTTCACAAAGAAGGTCACATCCCATTTAGCCTTTATGCGCCTGGCTATGTTTGTGGCTTTTTCCGTTATTGTGGTCTTGAGGTCACACATTGATGTTTTCTCTGGCAAAAACGATCTAAAATAAATTGTGACATCTTTACAATCAGATTACTTTTAGAAATGCAGAAAATTTGACTTATATGTTTATGAGCCACTATCAACTGAGTAAGTTTAAAGAAATATTAAATCATTTCCCTTAACAAACTTATTCAATTTCAAATAAAAGCATAATCTGAATCAGTTTTTGTCTTACCTGGGGGACACATGCAGCATTTTTCCACCTGTTTCTCACTGCAGGCGACGATTAGTCCAGTTACTTTCAGTACAAAGAGAAGCTGCAGGTTTAGGTTTTCATTTTGGCCAGTGCTGAACTCGCCTCTCACACTTTTATACGCTCGCAGTTTCTGACGTCAGACTAACACTCAGGCCAACGCTTTACATTCACATTAGGAAGTGGGAGACAAAAGAGCATAAAGATCAATGCTTTCAGGTTGTGTTATTAATCAACAGGAGATAAGGTGATTTTGACAAAGGCAGAGAATATTACAAAAAATATGAGTCACAATTTCAGTTTAAAGAAAGTCTAGTTTGAAACTTTTTTTTTTCTTTCAAATATAGACGTGAATAAAAGTTTTTGTCATGTAGATGTTTTAATGCTTAAATAACAGACTTGCATTTCATGACTTGGACTGAGACTTGAGTCACTATTTTTCATGACTTGAGACTTGGGTGATGTTCTCAAAATTTGTCACCAGAAATGTACTTTAAATGGGATTGTTTATAAAGAACCTGTGGAATTGTAATGTAGTAATTTAATTTAATAATTTGAAAAGACTTGAAATTAAAATCAGCGGACTTGACTTGGACTTGTCTCTCTTTGACTTAAGACTTGCTTGAGACTGCAAAACAGTGACTTGGTCCCACCTTTGCTAAATATTGAAAATAAAAATCTTTTCTATGACTTGTACAAATTATTATTATTTGGCCTGGAAGAGGGCTCCTCCCATGCACTGTAAAAATATGGTAGTTTAACTTAAAAATGCAAGTACAACTCTCTCACTCTGCTCTCTTTCTCTCTTCCCCCTCTCTCTCTCTCTTTTCTTCTCTCTCCCTCTCTTCTCTATCTATCTATCTGTCTCTAACTCTCTTTCTCTCTCTATCTTCTTCTCTCTTTCTGTTCTCTTTACCACTCTCTTCCCTCTCTCTTTCGCTACTCTTTCTCTCTTTTTTGTCTTCTTTCTCTCTTCTCTCTCTCTCACACTCATCTCTCCCCTTTCTCTCTCTCTCCTTTTCTCTCTCCCTCTCCCTGTCTCTCTTCTCTCTCTCTTCTTTTTCTCTTCTCCCTTTTCTCTCTCTCCCCTCTCTCTCGCTAACTCTCTCCCCTCTTGCTCTATCTTCTTTGCTCTCTCTTTCTCTCTCTCTCACTTCTCTGCCCTTTCTCTCTCTCCCTTTTCTCTTTCTCCCCTCTTGCTCTGTCTCCCTTCTCTCTCTCTCGCTCTCTTTTCTTCTCTCTTCACTCTTCTCTCTCTACCAAATTCTCTCTTCTCTCTCTTTTTCCCTCCTTTCTCTTTCTGTTTTCTTCTCTCCCTTTCTACCTCTTTCTCTTGCTCCTCTCTCTTTCTCACTCTGCCTTTCTTTTTCTCTCTCCCTCTCTCTTTATCTCTCCCTTTCGTCTTTCTCCCTTCTACTCTCTTCGCTCCCTCTCTCTCTCTCCCTCTCTCCTCTCTCTTGTCTCTCTTTTTCTTTCTCTTCTTTTCTCCTGTCTTTCTCTCTCCTCTCTCTCTTTCTTCTTTCTTTCTCTCTCTCTTCCCCTCTTTCTTTCTCCCTTTCTTCTTTCTCCCTTTCTCTCTCACACTCTTTCTCTTCTTTATCTCTCTCCCTCTATTGATCTCTCACTTACTCTCTCTCCTCTCTCTCTTTCTTTCTTTCTTTCTTTCTTTCTCTCTCCCTCTTCTTTCTTCTTCTCTCTCTCTCTCTCTCTCTCTCTCTCTCTCTCTCTCTCTCTCTCTCTCTCTGTGTTTAGCTATATTTTTTCACATTGTGACAGAACACAAAGTATCACTAATGACATTTACAGTTCTAAAATGTGGTCAACTTTCTATTTCTCTTGAAAAGTACAGTCGACTTTTCATCTGTAGAAAGTTACACAGTGTTCTTTTAAAGCGCCTCTGACTGAAATCCAACTAAACTAAGTCATAACTAGAAAAATGTGATCTGTCATAAGGCATAAATAACATGGTGGAGGTTCTGCTCTGCTTCTTATTGCACTGGAATTAGTTTTGCCTAAAAGGCTTATTAAGCTTTAAAGGAAACGTAATGTGTTTTATCCATGTATTTAGCAATAAATCATGACATGAGTATCAGTAATTTACATTTTGTTCATTATAAAACACAACATGTATCCAAAATATCTAAAAAATACATGTCCATTGACTTTCTGCTTAAAATTACAGAACTGATGAGCCATATGCAGCCCTACAGATGATTTCATTTGGCCCCCAGGACGAACTTCTGATTATTATTGATAGCGGCCCAAAAAGAAAATATATTGTTGAGAAAATGCACTGGAATACAGCAAATTACTTACAATTTGTCCATGATTTTCCAGGACAGAAACAGTTGGACTCTTGTAGTTACGATGATAAGTTTGTTCACGCTGGGATACGTCATTTGTGTAGTTCAGAGATGTGGTTTATGGAGCGTGTTGTGACTTCGCTAGAGTCCGGGTGTGTTTCGTTGCTCTGGCCCTGGAGTTTGTGTGATCTGTGGCTCTGCGGTCGGCTGTGGAGCGCAGCGGAACAGGTAACGTGTCAAAACGACTTGCGCTGTTGTACCTCGCAGTGAATCAAGTGTTCAGCGCATTATTACATGCTACAAAAGACACTAAACATCAGAACCAGGCAGGTTATGAACTGAAATTACTGGTAAAAAATGAAGATCACTACTTAGTGGGTTTCGCCTTTCACGGGTTATTTTGGGAACATAACCCCCGCCATAAACGAGGGATCACTGTACACGCCTACAGCACATTGAGTTGACACCGCAGACAAGCCGCCCAGGTGAGACAGAAAAACTCCTGCTGCTGTGGAGAGTTGGAGAGCGAAATGACAGCATCAGTCAGTTGGTTCAGATGGATAAAAAGGTGATGTGAGATGTAGAGACGTGAAGGTTCAGAACTTGTGTCACAGTTTCTTTTTATCTCAGTTTCAATTTTAGAAAATACTCACATGAGCTCACGTGCTTATGTAAAGGAAACGTTTCATACATATGTCTGCAAATAAAAATATAAAAAATCCGGCAGTCTAAACTAGTGAAATACTGCTCTCTAATTGGCTGAGCTTGGATGGTACACTTCAGTTTCACTTTGCTGTTTGTACTGAACCCCAAGTGCAACCAAACTGAATGCATGTTGATATTAAACCAAGTGTAGAAGGATTTATGAGAGAGAAGTTGTCAGAATCTGTTTGCAGTGTGAAAATCAGCTACTCCACCTTTAAGCCTTCTGCACATTAGAGGAGTTTTGGCTCTTACTTTAAGCTAGATGCGCCTGTCCATAAGTTCGTTGAGGCGTGGCCTGAGTAATGATTCTCATAAGTGATCATTTGTCTTGCTACTCATCATGTTTCTCTGTCTCTGCGACTCTGTTACAGCTTCTTGTCAGATTGTATCATCGCAAAGGTTCTAATAAGTTGTGGAAGACCTTTACAACAGCCAAACAGCGTCTGGCTTCACTGCTTTGTACTTTGAGCAAACTTTTTCCTTTCATCACATCCACATAAAGTGTCAGCGTAACCAGTTTCTCTAATGATTATTCTATCTCTTGTGACCTTTACGATGCAGGTTTGTCATCACTGTTGTTGTTTCACTTTCTTAAGTAACTGTTTGTAGAAAATCGCCAATGAATGAGTCTCAAATAAATGGAAAGCAAACCGTCTACATCGCAGTGCACGAAGACCGTGAGAGCGCACGAAGTAAAACGAACGCGAGGAAATACATGAACGAGCCGCTGATACTTTGTGTATAGGCTGTGTTTTCTCTTCTACATGCTGTGACGCTTAGACAATTTTTCTTTTTGACCCACGGAGGGACAAAGCAGTGGAGGAGAGAAGATGAGTGTGAGGAGCGGACACACATAGACACTTGCACTGGTCTTTAGCTCCAAACCAACAAGTGGTCGCTCCCACTATCAACATTCATACAAATATTTAGGGGTAATGATTGACTCAACATTATCCTGGAAACATCATGTTGACTTCATTTGTAAAAAAAAAAACAAAACAAAACAAAGAATTAATTTTCTTCGTCGCCTCAGGTTATTTGGAGCTACACAACAGGTTCTCCTTTTGTTCTTGCGCTCTGTTTCCTCAGTGTCCTGCTGTATTGTAATGCAGTGTGGTACAGTTGCCTTTCAGTCGCTGCAAAATCTGTTTGAGACGACCTATCATAACAACACCATGCAATTGGCATCAAACATCATCCGACCCCAGCCATGTTCTAAATAAAGAATAATATGTGATGCTACCATCTGGACATCGGTATTGTGTGCCACGCTTTCATAGGATCAGGCTCAAACAGTCCTTATACGTCTGTCTGTCTGTCTGTCTGTCCCGTCCCGTTCCTCTTTCTCCTAAAGTAAAAGGCATGGTGGTAATGGTGATTAGTTGCTCGAATTGCCGCAGCTGAAGTGCTTTTGCGTCATGAATGCGCAACTTAAGCACTTATCGAGTCTCAAAATGTTTTTGTGGATGTTTTTCTATATCGCACAATAACTCGTTATAGTAATTATCATGACAGGCCTATCTGCAGCTGCTTTTCTTATTTTAATTTTGTTTGAGTTGACCCTTATTAATTTTCGCCAGTCATTGCAGACATTTACAAATCTGTGATGTTGTCTGCATAACTTCTATACCAGTGCTTCTCAAACTTTTTTTTGCCATGCCATGTTTAATGAATTGTTGTCGGTTTGAGTCTTTAACGGGTATCTCCGTCATTTCTGGGTCTTTTTGGATAATTCAAACACTCAGAGAGAGCTCAGAGTCGTCTCTGTCCCGCTGTCAGTACAGCAGTCCTCGTGTCCACTGTGATAACTACAGCGGAAGAGATCCTCTGTGTGTCTGTTTATGAGAGAGAGAGGGAGAGAAAAGGGCGCAGCAGCAGCAGAGTGGGGCACTTTCATTCATGCATCACGTGCATCAAGTTGCGTTAATGCCGACAAAATAAGTCATCACTTAAGTCCTACGTGGTGCGTTCGTCTCCTGTTTTATTTGCATCAATAGCCTTTCTTTGACAGGATCCTGTCCATGTTGCAGCTCCGCTCGCTGCTGCAGCTGTTGTCACCGTGGAGGCATTCTCTGTATTTTCCAGCATCCGCTCGTATTTTTAAGTGCATTTATTGGCACTGCTCCCTGCCCCCCCCTGAAAACTTTCGGCGCCCCCCCCCAAACGGACGCACCCCACACTTTGAGAAGTGCTGCTCTATACTGTACTGAATCCTCTATCTAATCTTCGCCATTGCTTCTGTACAACCTGCAAAACATACAATCATGTATATTTTATAGTTTACACGCTCCTTATGGGCTGTTTGTATGTACGCGTAACTCAATCTCCCATCATGCATCTCTTCACCTTCTGCTATATTGTTATGTCCTGTATCCATTATGTATGAGTTGTTATGTGATATGCACTTCCAGGCACTGAACATTAATTGTGGACATTTTCCCCTCCAGGCGCCGGATTCATGCTAACTGCTAACGCGCTAACCACAAGGCCCAATCACACAGCTGTCAGCGCTTCCATTCACAACACGGAGACATGTGAGTAGTTTATTTGAACAAGCCCGTAACATGTGATTATATATTTATGACAACGTCTGTAGATGTCGATTATGTTCGTAGGAGAGGGGATTTTTAGGTCAGAAAGTTTAACTCAGTCCAGACCATGAGAGAGAATAACATTTGTGTGAAATATGTTGAAGTCCTGAGGCTGTTTGAAAATGTCTATAAGGTCAAATGAGATAGAATCATTTAGATGTGACACTTTGTACAGTTTGGAGTTTATCTTTCAGTCAATTCGCTTATGTAAAATCAGTTTGAAATGTGACATAACAGTATAATGAGAATCATATGTTAGAGAGGTCTTAAAGTTGATAAAGTGACTGTAACTTTTAGCCAGAGAATAGATGTGACCAGTTTATTTTCATTTAGATTTTATTCTTGGACTAAACACTTTGTGTTGTAACACATAAATCTTTCCTAAATCAATTCTTCTGTACTGTACTTCAAGGGCTGCTTCCTGCTTGTCTTCCTATAAATCGGTTTCTTTTTAGCTGTTATATTCCACAATATGGCATACACTTGGACTGAAGCATGGAACAAGCCTGAGGTGCTAATGCTGTAGAGGAGAAAATAAGTCCAGTTAGCGGTTACATCTTTAATGTAATGAGGCAGGCTCGAGTTGCTAATGCTAATCTGTCAGACGCTGGAATAAGATTTCACAACTTTTTTTTCACAGTGCTAATTCAAGGTAAGTGCATATCCAGGAGTTTGGTGCAGAGTTTATTTCTTCTTGTGAGAAACATCAGCGCTCACAATGAGCTTGTATGCTAAAGGCGTGTGTGGGGTGTACATGAGTAACTTTGCCGAGCTCTGGCCCACCTCCTCCAAATGCGACCGATCCGTGCTGCTCCTAGCTCGNAAAACTCGTACGGTTTTCTTTAATAAAAGTCTGACAGAAAGTAGAGTAGACCTGTAAGATAAATAAGAGGAATTGTGTAGTTAAAAACATATTTTGGACAGATTAAACTAATTACCACCATGTTTTTGAATGACGAACCACACTATCACATTGACAAAAATAGTAGTATAGGTCCTTTAATAATTAGTTGCAGCAGTATTAGTTAACAACAATTTGCAAACTTGAAAAACATGTAGCCTGCAGTAGTGTAAATGTTGTGTCTTCTTAGAATGGTAAACTTTACCTGTTGTTATGCGTTTTTCCCCTTTGACGCATCTGTCTTCCTCACACAAAGTGCACGCACCATTAGAACACAGGAAACCATCATGACAGGCGCATTTAGAGTTTCTGTTAGAGGTACATTTTGAAGCATACTCTGTAATCACAAGACAAACCACAAAGACGTCTGGGTAAATGTATGACTGGGTAAACTGAAAAATAAACAGGGTATGTTGATGATAATAATAATAGAGTTACTTTGTGGACACTCGTCACACTTTTCACACCGGGGAAAAACACTATGGGAGTCGGAGAAGTGGTTTTCAGGACAGGGCTTACACTCAGCTTGTCTGGTCCCGACGCAGGGCTGAGAGAACATGCTGTCCTACATGAACACAAATCATTCATTAAATTGAGATTTGGACTTGAGAGAAATCTATTAGAAATTGCAGAAAGTTAAGCTAAACATATCGATCATGTCACAGTCACAACAGAAACTTGACATTAGTCTTACTTAAAGCTTATTTTAGTTCTGATCTAGTCCTTTAGTCAAAAGTAACGTTAAATAACCTGTAACCAATGTGTACATATATTATTTTTGTGGTAGTTAAACTGCAAACATTCATTTATTTTGGTGATTGTTAAGCTCATATAGGCACTTCCTCGACCAGGTCCCAGTCACATGGGATTTACCATTCCGAGTATCGTTCAAGCACATTTTTACACGTAGGAAGTGGGAAATATCCCAGAAACTATATGAAACGCACCATTGGTCCCAATATTGATACGAATGAATGTGCAGGTGTGAACACATCTTGTAGGTGGGTTGAGTGATTTTCACACTACAAACATAATTTAGTTTTAAATCTGACAACTTCCTCTCAGAAATCTTTCGACAAATGGTTAAATCTACACGTATTCATCTTGTTTGCAATTATGATGAATAAATTACTTTTTACAAACAACAAAGTGAAACAGGAGAGGACCACACAAGCACAGCCAATCAGAGAGCTGCATTCGACTCCTATTTAGAATTAAAACATTTTATAATTCCAGTTCAGACAGTACACAGTAGTCTCATTTTCAAGTTCTACATTAATCATATACTTTTTAGTAGAAAACATACAGTTTACTAATTTACAACTAATGAAGTTAGCTACCCCAACTTTAATATATTTATATAATAATTTTACAATCTTTTAGACCAGAATTCAATATGAATGTTTTTCTATATTTGCATTGTCTAATAATAGTTTCTGTACATTTGACAAATTGTAGTTGCTGTGGTGATATTGAATCCTATTATATTTAAGGTTAGGAACTAAAAAATAACCATTATGACTTTAAGACTAACTTTATTGTAATGTAATGTTAACTGTACTAATTTTCATTTCACAAAGAAGGTCACATCCCATTTAGCCTTTATGCGCCTGGCTATGTTGTGGCTTTTTCCGTTATTGTGGTCTTGAGGTCACAACATTGATGTTTTCTCTGGCAAAAACGATCTAAAATTAATTGTGACATCTTTACAATCAGATTACTTTTAGAAATGCAGAAAATTTGACTTATATGTTTATGAGCCACTATCAACTGAGTAAGTTTAAAGAAATATTAAATCATTTCCCTTAACAAACTTATTCAATTTCAAAATAAAAGCATAATCTGAATCAGTTTTTGTCTTACCTGGGGGACACATGCAGCATTTTTCCACCTGTTTCTCACTGCAGGCGACGATTAGTCCAGTTACTTTCAGTACAAAGAGAAGCTGCAGGTTTAGGTTTTTCATTGTGGCCAGTGCTGAACTCGCCTCTCACACTTTTATACGCTCGCAGTTTCTGACGTCAGACTAACCACTCAGGCCAACGCTTTACATTCACATTTAGGAAGTGGGAGAACAAAAGAGCATAAAGATCAATGCTTTCAGGTTGTGTTATTAGATCAACAGGAGATAAGGTGATTTTGACAAAGGCAGAGAATATTACAAAAAATATGAGTCACAATTTCAGTTTAAAGAAAGTCTAGTTTTGAAACTTTTTTTTTCTTTCAAATATAGACGTGAATAAAAGTTTTTGTCATGTAGATGTTTTTAATGCCTTAAATAACAGACTTGCATTTCATGACTTGGACTGAGACTTGAGTCACTATTTTCATGACTTGAGACTTGGGTGATGTTTCTCAAAATTTGTCACCAGAAATGTACTTTAAATGGGATTGTTTATAAAGAACCTGTGGAATTGTAATGTAGTAATTTAATTTAATAATTTGAAAAGACTTGAAATTAAAATCAGCGGACTTGACTTGGACTTGTCTCTCTTTGACTTAAGACTTGCTTGAGACTTGCAAAACAGTGACTTGGTCCCACCTTTGCTAAATATTGTGAAAATAAAAATCTTTTCTATGACTTGTACAAATTATTATTATTTGGCCTGGAAGAGGGGCTCCTCCCATGCACTGTAAAAATATGGTAGTTTAACTTAAAAATGCAAGTACAACTCTCTCACTCTGCTCTCTTTCTCTCTTCCCCCTCTCTCTCTCTCTTTCTTCTCTCTCTCTCCCTCTTTCTCTATCTATCTATCTGTCTCTAACTCTCTTTCTCTCTCTATCTTCTTCTCTCTTTCTGTTCTCTTTACCACTCTCTTCCCTCTCTCTTTCGCTACTCTTTCTCTCTTTTTTGTCTTCTTTCTCTCTTCTCTCTCTCTCACACTCATCTCTCCCCCTTTCTCTCTCTCTCCTTTTCTCTCTCCCTCTCCCTGTCTCTCTTCTCTCTCTCTTCTTTTTTCTCTTCTCCCTTTTTCTCTCTCCCCTCTCTCTCGCTAACTCTCTCCCCTCTTGCTCTATCTTCTTTGCTCTCTCTTTCTCTCTCTCTCTCACTTCTCTGCCCTTTCTCTCTCTCCCTTTTCTCTTTCTCCCCTCTTGCTCTGTCTCCCTTCTCTCTCTCTCGCTCTCTTTTCTTCTCTCTTCACTCTTCTCTCTCTACCAAATTCTCTCTTCTCTCTCTTTTTCCCTCCTTTCTCTTTCTGTTTTCTTCTCTCCCTTTCTACCTCTTTCTCTTGCTCCTCTCTCTTTCTCACTCTGCCTTTCTTTTTCTCTCTCCCTCTCTCTTTATCTCTCCCTTTCGTCTTTCTCCCTTCTACTCTCTTTCGCTCCCCTCTCTCTCTCTCCCTCTCTCCCTCTCTCTTGTCTCTCTTTTTCTTTCTCTTCTTTTCTCCTGTCTTTCTCTCTCCTCTCTCTCTTTCTTTCTTTCTTTCTCTCTCTCTTCCCCTCTTTCTTTCTCCCTTTCTTCTTTCTCCCTTTCTCTCTCACACTCTTTCTCTTCTTTATCTCTCTCCCTCTATTGATCTCTCACTTACTCTCTCTCCTCTCTCTCTTTCTTTCTTTCTTTCTTTCTTTCTCTCTCCCTCTTTTTCTTCTCTTCTCTCTCTCTCTCTCTCTCTCTCTCTCTCTCTCTCTCTCTCTCTCTCTCTCTCTCTGTGTTTAGCTATATTTTTTCACATTGTGACAGAACACACAAGTATCACTAATGACATTTACAGTTCTAAAATGTGGTCAACTTTCTATTTCTCTTGAAAAGTACAGTCGACTTTTCATCTGTAGAAAGTTACACAGTGTTCTTTTAAAGCGCCTCTGACTGAAATCCAACTAAACTAAGTCATAACTAGAAAAATGTGATCTGTCATAAGGCATAAATAACATGGTGGAGGTTCTGCTCTGCTTCTTATTGCACTGGAATTAGTTTTGCCTAAAAGGCTTATTAAGCTTTAAAGGAAACGTAATGTGTTTTATCCATGTATTTAGCAATAAATCATGACATGAGTATCAGTAATTTACATTTTGTTCATTATAAAACACAACATGTATCCAAAATATCTAAAAAATACATGTCCATTGACTTTCTGCTTAAAATTACAGAACTGATGAGCCATATGCAGCCCTACAGATGATTTCATTTGGCCCCCAGGACGAACTTCTGATTATTATTGATAGCGGCCCAAAAAGAAAATATATTGTTGAGAAAATGCACTGGAATACAGCAAATTACTTACAATTTGTCCATGATTTTCCAGGACAGAACAGTTGGACTCTTGTTACCCTCTTTTATTTACTGTATCAAGAGTGTGTGTTTGATGTAAAATACAAAACAATGGATGTGGACTTTGATTATTTTGGCCCCAGCTCCAATTGAATTTGAGACTCCTGTTCAAGATGATTATAATTTGGTGGTATTATTTATTGAAAATATTGTAAGGGTGTGGTGTGGGTGGAGCCACAGGCATCATTAAATGCCAACAGGTGGGTATTCAGTTTTTTTTTTTTATGGATGAACTGTGGATGAATGTCTAGAGCCTTGTCAAAGACGAATTTCTGCCACATGTTGGGGCAGACAATAAAGTTTTTCTATTCTTTCTATTCTATTCTTGACTGTGTTTTGTGTTATAATGGTTAATGGATATAACCTTCATAAATCTACATGTAAGCCTGGACAGTTCTACCCACCTCCAAGCACATGTTAAGACCAAGCTAAACTGCAAAAGTCAGAGCTACAAGCATTAACTGCAGGGCAAAAAACAAATTGTTCAAACATGCATGAATTTAACAACCAAGACAAATACAACTTAATCTGTTACTGTTGCTTTTACATTACGTTAAACTTTGCTGTTGTTGCAATTATTGAAATATACTTTATTGCTTAAAAACATGCATATCTCACTGTGCTTCTTTGTGGTTCTTTTCCTCAGATCTGACCCGTAGCTCTTGAAATCTTCTACTTAAAGTTGCATGGACCACTTTAGGCCCAATGTTTGTGCATTTGTAACGAGGTGTCCAGTGTCGAGGTCACCAATCCTGTAGAGGGTACAAATATACTCCGTTACTGAAACAAGAATAGTTTATTTAACGAGGACAGCTTGCTATCTGAGTGGGGAGGAGGTTGCTTTGTGAAGCACTTTGGAAGACATCTATCAGTGTAAATGTGCTTTATAAATAAATTAATAAATCATTCATTCATTCAACATCGCCAGCGTACAAAGAAGTCATGAAGCTCTGAGAAGACTGAAGAACATGTCTGACTGACAAAATGTACATTGCTAAGAACAAACCACTCCCCCAAAACTGCAAGTCCCTTTACATATGAGGTAACGTTAATATTGTGCACCACACAGTGTCTTTTAATTTGTACATTTTCCGCACAGATATAGCAACAATAGCTGACAAATATGTTCACACTCTTCTTCCTGGACTACATGTCTTTGAATGAAACCAATAAGCAGCATCTGACAGTTTCTACAAAGTGAAATGAAGAAAGCATCAGGCTGATGCATCAGGCTACTGAAGTATCAGTGTGAGTCCAAACTGTTAAATACGCGGCATAGAAAATCATGAAATGTATAATTAGCGTTTTTGCTGCATGTGGACATTGGTGTCAAATATGTCTAAAGTGAGGTTGAATTTGATGCAGTTGATGATGATCTTTATATGAGACTTGAAGTTTTTTTATGCAACAACAGCACCAAGGTATTGATATTCTTTCACCCCCTGAGGCATTTCATTTTATATAAAAATATCCAGATCAATGTTACAAAAAAAAATTATTGTCCTGATTTCAGTGGTATTTTTGGTTGAGCATCACAATGGTCTTGTGGTGAGTGACTAAGAAGAAAACTATTGTTGGGAGTTTCTAGTAAAATGTGGGCATATTTTCGATTCACAGTAAAATTTCCACTGGAGAGTTTTCCACTTGATTGTGTACACAGTATGGAGTTTTATTAATGATGTAGATTTTCTGGAGCCAAATTGATCAAAGTCAGAGTTGGTCATGGGCCATATAAGTTAAAATATAGGTTTAATATACTTTTCTGTGTTATATTCGAATATGGCAATTGAGCTATATGAAGCTAATATAACACATTTACTGTATGTCCACATTTATTTTGTTAGATATTGCATTATGTTGCATTATATTATATTGTACATGCTGTAATTTCAAGAAAATGTTGGACTAATTGTGCAATTTGCTGCATTCCAGTGCATTTTAGGTTTTATCCTGTCACCGCTCAACTGCAGTGTATTCTGGGATCTGAAGTTCAAATTGTTGTGTGCTTTTATCAAGGGGCCACTATCGATAATATGCAGAAAGCATCTTGGCCGCTGCACCTTTTGTGCACCGCCACTCACTCTTCCGAACATGAAAAGCAAGGCAAACATACAAAAAAAAACGTATCAAAACACAGTATACATCATCACGTGATGGGATTTTTTGTGAGGAGTGGGCCCGGAAAAGAAAGGAAAGAGGCAGCAGACGTCATGGACAGGGGACTTGGGAGAGGTGGAGCTATGGCAGAGATGTTGACAGGACGGTCCAAGATGTTTACACAACAGTCTGTGCCAGTGACCTGTCTGTGCTATCTGACTTCAGAAAGAAGGACTAATTTAACTGCTAGGCTGAAAAACAGATCCTGTTTAAAGGGCCACAGTGTAACTTCTTCACTAAAAACTAGACTTGAACTAAAGCTTTATTTCTGGGATGTTTTTGTTGGACTAAAATATAAAAAAAAAGTATGTATAAGAGCTTCAGATGGTCCCAGTATACACAAAGACTGGGTGCTATAGGAGAAAGAGCTAAAAAATGCTACAGACATGTCTTGTTGAAATATTATGGACAACGTGGCTAAACTAGCCTGAACCAGTTTAAGGTGCAAGAAACCACTTGAATGCAATCATTTAAGAACAATTATGAGCCATTTTTCATGCCGTAGTGCATTTATGTTTCATTAAAGATGTATATTTTAGATTTATTACCAAGCACCAGTAAAGCTAGACCAGCTCCATCTTATGGACACTAGCTGAAATGTCTTTTTATTTAGCATGCTGATTGTATGGTTTATTGTTAAAAATATAAATATGTGTTGGCCAACTAGATAAAAAAATAAGTTACATTTAAAATTGATAAAAATAGTAATTATTTCAGGTAAAAGAGTTAAAAAGACATAAACACAGTTCATATTTTGTGAATATGTAAAATAAGTAACTATTCGGGTGACTGTAACTAATGTAGCATGGATCATATGTAAAAAAAAAAAAAAAAAAATTAAGTTTTGTTGAGAGGAAGAATCAATTTCTCTGTTTTGCTGGGTTTCACATTCTAGGCTTTATGACAGGCAAGAGGCAGTTTTTCCTATCTTTACTTTGTACATTGCCATAATATGTTTCAAAAAATATTTCATCAATTTAAAAAGTCGTAATTCCAGGGGTAACAAGATCTATTTAACATGTTTTGTATTTCATATAGAAACACCTGTTGAACAATGTTCATTTTTAGCATCCCTTGTGCCCTCTTTTGATTGAAAAAACATTGGCCTGTAGAATGTTGTGATGCCATCTGAAACCCAGAGATATTATCTGTGGAGGCAAGTATATCATATATCCTCACCTAGATCCAAATAGTTTGGGGTCCAAATTGTAGTGTGGTCCCAGCCTTCTGCTCTTCATTAGAATTAAAGCCTGAGTTTTTTGTCAGATCAAATATAGGTCGTATAAGTTCATCAGCTATTTGTGGTTATAGCTCAATAAATATGTCTCCTGTTGATGCAAAATGAAAAGTGGCAATTGGAAGTTTGCCAACGTTTATTTTCGGTGATGTGTGCTCTGCCGTGTTCTCCCTGTTTCTATGATGCACAACACAGCAGCTGCTAAATTTACACTGCTAAGCTTGTTAAAATCAGCATCAAAAAAAGATCTCCAAAAACGGCTAAATTGGCCATTCATAATTAATTAAATCAAATCACTTTATTTTTGCATAGCCCAAAATCACAACAATCAACCTTCATTTCAGAGGACTTCCCCAGATTGTTAATTTTAGCAAACATCGTGGTAGAAAATAAAACAATAACCATTCAGAAAAAGGGATTGATCAAGCTTTTAATTAACGGCGATGGTCAAATGATTCTGATTTCAGACCTCTCTTTGTGAAGCTGAGACTGACGCTCAATTTACTTTCAACTTCTGCACACATGAAACTTTACTTATGCTAAATTTTCTTTGGGAAATATATCTGCTCTTCTAACTTGACTTCTAGAACGTAAGTCTAACCTATTGTCCTCCGTTTGAACTTCTAACTCAAGCTCTGCGAATGAGTTTCGGTCGCTCTTGACCTTTAGCTGAGACTTTATTGCAGAGGACATTTTACTTTAAATCTAACCTTAAGTGTTGCCTTTAAAATGTGTACAATCCCTTCTGACGACGTCACGCTGTAAACGTCTGCAGTCTCACTTCTTCTACCGACTCCCACCTTTCAAACTACTGTGGTCGTGTGGGGGGAGATGTTACGCTCTTGTTAAAGACTTTGTATTTCACCTGAGTGTGCTCGTGATGACAGCGCGGTTAAGACGACACGAGTTCGACTGAAACAACACCACATTTACCAGAGCTGAGCTGATTCACAACTGATAACAAAGCTTGTTTTGTCTGATTTATTTCACTTTGTGTCTAAGATTTACTCACATTATTTGTAGCCTTGTGATTGCTTATTGTAATGTATACTGGAAAATGTCAATGAAATTTTAATTTTTTAAAAGGTTCTCTATTCTACAGACCAGTGCAATTTCAGTCAGGTGGAAGGAAACTGAAATAAAAATGGTTTAAATGTTGTTCATTTTGGTAAGTGAAACGAAAGGTTAATAGGTCTAGTCGCATAAATAATTATCAGAATTTTAAATCTGAAATACTTTTTTAGATTTTGCATGGCGAAGTATGTTATCAAAACAGCCTCTTACTCTCCATCTGCATTAACAACATCACCACATTCTGGAATGTGAACAGAACCTCTCTTTATTTATTTATATGCATTTATTTATTATAGAGCAATATGTTTTTCAAGGCCAAAGAGCTTTGCACAAAGGAGGCCCATCTTTGGACAGTTTTTCTCTATGGTGCATGTTTAAGTGGTGTGGGAAACCGTAGCACCTGGAGGAAGCACAGCTATGAGAATAAACACTTCACACAGAAAGAGCCAGAGAATTATAAAGATTTTATGCAGGAAAGTGTGAGTACTAGCCACTCAGCTACTACCAGCTAAAGTTATAATATCTCACAAAAACAATAAACATAATAATTTGACCTATGTTTGAAGTTGAATCTGACGGGTTGGGCATTGACGACAATAACTTACATCAAAGGTTGTGTTAGCCATTCTTTGTTATTAATATCTGTGAGTTTTTGAGAACCACCCCAGAAAAGTGCCTGAGCTCAAGTGAAAGCAAGAGCTGAAGCAACAAACCATCACTGCCACCACCAGGTCTGACCAGGTATGCAGAACTCTTTTTCTCACGCTGTGTTAGTGGTTAGAGTACTGTTTCCATCTCAGCGTTAAGAGTCATGTAGTAGTTACTTACGGATTAAGATCTGCAGATTTTCTAATGTATTTCTGAATTATTGGTGCACATCTGGGAAAAAAATATTGTTTTCTTTCTAATCTGTTCTCACCAGTTTTGGATCACAGCACATTGGAGATATCAGGCTAATGTTTGCCCTTTTTGCATACCACCTACTGGCAAGGTCAATATGTTTTAACTACTCTGCTCCTAAAAACATAAATGCATTAAGATAGTTTTAACACTTCATAATAATATTAATGCATTAGATTCATGTAGCGTTTTCCATGACAAAGACACTTCACATTATGCATTATTCAATCATTCCACACTCTGCAGTGGTATTGTAGCCACAGCTGCCCTGGAGCTGTGACAAGGGCCAGGGCAGTTTCAAAGAGCTTTGACACACACTGAAGGCTGTCATTTTGTGCCATTGGTCCATCTGACCTGCACCAAATTCACACACACAAGATCAACACTATAGGCATTGTGGGTAAAAGTGTCTTGCCAGAGGGTTCCATTCTGCTCAGACTCAACCTGCTTAGCGTATGCGATCTGATGGGATCAGGCAACTTCAACATGAAAAGGGCGCAACCAAAACAACTCCTGCCTCACATGTTTGTGGTGTTTGTGGGTGACTTTCTGGTACAACATACTGGCCTAAAACTATTGGCTGCAGAGCTTACCAGCCCTCAGTTTCTCGAAAGTCAAAGAAATAAGTAGGCATTAGCCATGGAAAAAATTAGTCAATCTCTGCAACACTGTACGTGATTTCGACTGGTATGTTCCTCTCAGGTAGTTATCAGGCTGAGTTTGTGCTATTATTTTTCACCTCAAGCCATAACCACAAAAAAAAAAAAAAAAAAAAAACACTACAATGACCAAGCCAGCAGAAGATCTAGAAATGTGTCCTCGAGTGGTCACTGCTTCTGCAGAAATACCTCAAAGACATAAGGTGCTAAATGCAAAGGACAAATAAAGTGCAAGTTCAACTACAAGCACTCAAAACAGAAAAACTGATACAAGATGTCAGAATATTTTGTCTGTTTTCTCACACAGAAATCAAAATTGAAAAAAAAACACTGGGACTATGAATGTGAAATAATACAGAGAAACATCACAGTAGTTATAAAACATAAATAATGTGAAATACGCTGCACAAATTAAACAAATGTACCGCTCAGCCTCCTCTTAAGTCTGCGGGGAAAATGTGTAGTGAGCTGTTTATCATGAAACTCCACTCTCCTGACGTCACTGTTTCCAAATGTGCAAAATCAACCTCACAGGAAATGTGTGAGTGAAGAAATATCATTAACGTTAAGGGAAAGTCCCTCTAGAACAATCAAAAACACAAAGGCACGTTTGCGTTTCCCCACAAAAGACCACTCCCTAAGGCAAGAATAATCACCAGACTTTAACAAGTATTCATTTATTTCTCAGAAAATTGTCATTTGCCCAAATCTACAAAAAGCAGCAATACAGTAATATGCAATGTACATTCACCAGACATCACTGTTTACATAATAATACATACAACGAAAAGATTGTCTGTGGAAAATACTGTGTTTATATATGTATGAGGTTTGTTGTGGTTTAAGTATGAAAAGCACCTACATTTCACAGTTCATAAAATTAAACATATCAAATAGAAAATATTTTGTGCATAATAGCTCATCCACAGTGGGCAATACGTCAGGTGTTAAGATTATATTAAATATAGGGTTTTGAAGAGATGCAACAACAACAAAAAAAGAAGAATATTGCCTATATTGTTACAGCTAAAAAGAACATCAGTCAAATTTGAAATAATAATATTAAAAGATATGTTGTGTAAACTTTCAAGTTTGATGTAATATTTCTGGAAGTTTGTGTTTAATTTTACAGATATTTCAATGTTTTCTGGAAATAGAGACATGGTTTAACCCATTTCTAATGAATTAAGTCTTTAGGTGCAGGATTTGTTCATTTAAAATACAATCCTGAGACTTGTGACTTACAGTAATACTGCAAAAGAACTGAGAGGACCACCCAAGCTCAGCCAATCAGAGCGCAGCATTTGACTCCTGATAAGAACTTAAATTCTTTATTGTTCAATTCAGACAGTCCTCAGTGGGCTATTTTTTTCACAAAGTGCTGCATTTATCATATACCTTTTAGATAGATAGATAGATAGATAGATAGATAGATAGATAGATAGATAGATAGATAGATAGATAGATAGATAGATAGATAGATAGATAGATAGATAGATAGATAGATAGATAGATAGATAGATAGATAGATAGATAGATAGATAGCCACTGTAGAAAGCTTTAATACAACGTTTCTATTTTTTTTTTTAATTTGTCTTGCAAGCCCTGAAGAAAATGTCTGTGGACACTTAGTTGTATAGTTATGATATTAAACTGAAACATAAGCTTTGCATTTAAACTTTTAGGCAAGCCTGTGAGATATAAATAATAATGCACATTAAATTAAAATCAATATTTATCAAAAGTATCTATCAAAACAAAATGGCAATAGTTTTTTGTTTTTTTTTTACCAGGAATATTACAGCTCAAGTTGTGTCTAAGTTGTGCTCATTCTCACAGTTCCTCCTGCGTTTGCTTGAGAGAATCTTGGCTGCCGTCTCCACTTTCTTCCACTGGGATCCGACATGAAGTGTCTCTGACTGCAAAACATTTCAATAATATTCACTTTACTACTGTATTTTAAGAATAAATCAGTGTTATCAATATCTGTGTACGTACTGGGTTCTGGTCGCTTCTCTGTTCGCGAGAGAAAGTTTCGTTTGCAGACCAAAGCCGTCACAATCAGTAATACGACAATCAGAAATACAAGGCCCACAACTGCAAAAATCACAAACACAAAAATACTTAGGTCAAAGCAAAACTGTATTTTAAATTTTTTTTCTGTGGAGATTTTACTTTGGATAAAATGTTCCAGTGTAGCATTGAACATAGCTTGTACAAGTAACACTGATTTAGTAAAAAAGAGCTTGGAAAACATGCATTTTATTGTGGGAATCAGCTTAGCATACATCTGACATAAAAGTTGGTACATCTCCATGGCGACAGTGAACGCATATTGTTATTCCAGTCAAAAATCTAGCACAACGCAGACCCTTTAATTTGAAATAACCATAGTTTCTAACAAAATTTTACAGTAACACTTTATATTAGGTACATCTTGATTAGCCTTAATACACTCTTAATAAAGCATGAATAATGGATTAATTCTTAATGAACAAATGAGACGTTAATGAACAAAATAGGCTATTAAGGCTTAGTAACGACTTAATCACTACAAGCCCTACCCCTCAACCCAAAATCCTAATCTTAGCTCCTTTATTGAGCCTTTACTAAGCCTTAATAAACACATTCATTCATTAATTGATGATTTGTCCATTGATTGTTAACTTTTATTCATGCTTTAATAAGGCTTTAGTAAGGCTAAATAAGGTATCATTAATATAAAGTGATACCAATTTTACATATATAAAAAGATAAAAAGTTTCAGAAAAATTCAAGGTCCATTTCATTTGGAAGTTGGTCCAAAAAAATTAAAAAATGTGTCTGTTTTGTACGAGTTTGCATCAACCTTTCGAGGAAGGCTGCTTGTTTCCTGCTTGTTTTGGGTGTCTTTTAACCTTCTGAATAGAGGTTATGCATTATTATGAGACTTCTCAACATTCTGAGTGACAAATATTTGAGAAGAACAGTTGATAAAATGTGTTTTATGGACTAATTTTTCCACCTATGAGAGTTTGGCAATAAAGTTTCTAAAATGGCTTTTCTGTTGTCACGGCAACAGTGCAGACTATAGCTAGCTTATTTATCTAACGGATTTAGGACATCATTACTGTCGCACAATAAATAATTCACTCATCAAACAGACTAAAAACTTCTTAGAAAGGTAATGAGAGTTGAACAGTGTGTGATCCTAAAGTTTGTTTCAGTGAGAAAGTGCTGTTTTTCTGCTTTTCTGCCACTTAATTACGTGTCACATACAAACTCAATATTTAGTAGTTGTGGTTGTTTTACTTATAATCAATCTGTAGCTGTATTTTTTCCTATTTTAGTTAGCTTTGAGTCTTTATTGAAGAAAATGAAACTTGTCTCCATTTACTCTCATTCATTTTTGCCACTCACTGCAGATGTTTAGAATGCTGTGGTGTCATCTGCTTAGCCTCTATTGTATTTAGTAGCATTGGTTACTTTACACTACCAAACAAAAATCAAACTTTTAAGAAATTATATGTGTTTTATTATAATACTTTACCTATTTTGGTGGATGTTTGTGAATCCCTGGCATGATCTGTTGTCTTCTCTTTTGTTGTGGCTGTAGAAACTAAATGAACAGTGGGAGCAGAGGTAATGTTGTCAGTGGGTCTTTGTGTTTTAGCCCCCTCTTGTGGCCGGGGGGATGTCAGAGAGGGCAGCAGGTGATGCTTTTGGAGAGGAGTAGTTGCTTTAGTCTTCTCTTCTTTGACACACTCTGTAAAGTAAATATGAAAACAGCTTGTCAGAAACATTTGATCATTTAAAAGCAGGAAGCCAGTGAGCACCAGTTGTCACCAGTTTTGGGGACTGGGTTTTTCTGGAATTTGGACTAGTGAGGAGTTGTGAGCATTTGTGATTGTGATTACATGATTTGGGAGCTGCAATAATCTTAAATCTACTAAGGTCTTGTCCACACAAAGTCAAGCTCAGACGTTTCAGAACAAATATTTGTCCCAAACCATCCACACAACGCTTTTTTTTCCCATGATGATATCACAGTTATGTGCCTTCTGCAGAATGTACTGACCTTTATATGGCGTTTACTATTGCACAGTAAACCACAGAAGACACAGAAAAAATAAATAAATCCCTTACAATCTACTTTAAATCTATTATGAGGCTTTGTCAAAAAAATTCCAAAGACATCTGAAGCATAAACCCACTTTTTCTGTCTCTTCTGTGGTTAAAAAATTTTGTTTACATTCTGCAACTTTTCTGAGCATGCTCAGTGTCAAATTTTCCTCTTGTTTTGGACTTTCTGTGTCAGTGTCACAGCACCACACTCTGGTCAGTTACAGGCATTCACGCTGCGTCAGGCTGGTTTACTGATTCATGTGGACGCTCACAAATTCTAAGACAGCTCCATGTTTATGCAATTTGTTTTTAAAATCATAATTGTTTTGTTTTTGTATAAACAAGGCCTAAGGCAAGTTCAGGTTCAGGAAAGATTGCAAGTTTTCAGGTCATGTGGAAAAATGCGTTATTTTGGATAATACTGCAATAATAACTGCACTGAATTGTTTGTTCACTAGATGTAAATTGTTTCATTCTTTGTGGACTGTGACACTCTCGGTTGAATCTTATTTGACATGTATGTTTTATATGTTGTGCCCTGATGTCTAAGACAAACTTCTCCTGTGAGAAGACAATAAGGCAGACAATCTAATGACGTCTGAATACCACATGTGTCAATTGGATTGATGTGCCTGGTTTATACGCTTTGGCAGTCGGATTAAATAGGATTATAGACCAGCGGCCTCCAATTATATTTATCTTTCTTTTTAAAGCTTTGCGTGTTAAACATTGTGAAGTCAAAGTACTGTATTTACAACAAATTTACAAATTAAACCTATTTGTAGTAGAATATGTCAGATTCTCCCGCGCAATTTCTTCTCTAGTTGTTTGTTAAGGATCATGTAAACTAAATATTCTTTTCATTCATTAATTTTCTACCGCTTAATCTCGCTCTCATCCATTTACAGGGGAAATTTACAGTGATGTCCAATTAACTAAAACATACATATTTTTAGAGCTGAGAGGAAACCAGAGTACCCGGAGAAAACCCACAGTAACACGGGGATAACATACAAACTCTACCCAGAGAGATCGTGAGATGTTGATGGTCAAACCAGGAGTCGAACCCACGACCTCCTTATTGGGAAGCCAGAGCTCTAACCACTCTGCTACTGTATAAACTAAATAAATTGCTCTAAATAGAAATAGTCTTTAAAGCAGATCCAATTTTTGGTTTCTAGTAGTATAGTTGAAAAAACTGCCTATTCACAGAACATACAAATCTGAGAAAAGCAATTTGTGAATTAGTTAGCAAAGCACATTCACAGTTATACAAAACTATATTTTATATCTATTGGTAATCACAAGTTCATGTATGTATTTATATCAAGAGAAGTACAAACTAGTTCAAATAATTAAGCCAAAAAGAGCAGGCAGAAGAACTCTCCCCAATCACCATTAATGTCTTATTGGATACAATCTATGTCAAGTCTTTTCACAAATCTCAGAAGCCAATTGAGTCAAGACAGAATCCTGAATCGTAAGTTACATGTCCTATTAGTAAAAACCTTTAAAATTCATTGGGCTTGTGGAATGTTAGCTATGGTGAGCTGAAGAACAGAAGCAGTTACCTTTGTTTCGTTGGATAAACCCACTGGGACATTTGCAAGTGGATGAATCGCTTTCCAGTGGAACAAAATTTCTCGGCACTTGCATACGGTGTTTTTCTCTGGAGTACATGCCTCCGAAATCTCACTCCCCATCTCTAGAACAAGAATCCGTCAGGTAAGAAGTGGGCAACAGGGCCATTTCTAAAACATGGAAATAATGACTTACCTTTTGAGCATTTTCGACACGCGCGACAATATTGAGACGTGTTTTCTCCCAAAGAATAGGTGTTAGTTTGACAAGGCTCACATTTTTTATGTCGGGATTTACTCTCTGACCTGTAAAAATGAGATGAAATAAATGTTTGTTCATGGATTATGCACTGTAGAGATAATCTTGTGTGTAAAGACATTATGATCAGTGGATTTAGGTTGACTTAACCTAAATTTATTTTATTGTTGAGTGACTTTGGCAATTGCACTGTTTCCCATTCCAGTTTTTCAGTTTTTCAATCACTTTCACACACTTGTCCATTCTAAAAGTCAATTTGCAAAACAAGCTCGCACAGAATCCCAAACAGAGCTTCAGCTCAAGCTAAATTAGGTTTTACATTCAAAACTCTCACACTGTTCTTATGTGCTTGATCATTATATTTGACTTTACAACTCAGAAGATTTAGTTCTGATCTCAGAGACAAAGTGAACAAAGTTTCAATTCAGGCTGTCATTGGGATTCACACACAAATGATTTTGTATTGAAGTTGTGTGTGTGTGTGTTTTTTTTTCTAAAACTGCCATATTTGTAAAAAGAAAAGAAAAGAATATACACTGAAAAAAGTAAAACATTGCTGTTGTTCATTCAATGTGTTTTGCTACATTGGGTTAATTAAACAATTTTTAATTGGCGTGTACAACTCAAATTGTACAGATTTAACCTTGTGTTTGTATTTATTTATTGTATGTACTTCTGATTTGACTGATGTAAATTAACAGTAGTTTAGAAAAGTTTAATTGAATCAATTCATAATTTGTACGTTGAACATATCTTGCGCATGCGCAGTGCTGAGTCAACCCTCCACCACAGGGGGCAGCACTGACACCAACTCCACTTGACTCTGCCATAAGCACAACAGAAGAGCATGTGCACCATGTGCTTCATTCAAACTGAGATGTGACCGAGACCTCGGCTGTGTGCAGTCAGTGTGCTGCTGGAGAAAGGCTTTTCATAAAGGTATTTCACATTTTATCTTTAATTTATACTGAAGTGCTTGTTTGAACTGAACAGTTTTTTGTTTTTATAACTTTTGTGTAAGATTAGATTTAAAAATCTCACAAGATGCTCAGCATTTAGGAAAAGTGTGGACATTTTTTCAAAAAACCAACAGGTTATTAGTTAGCAGAAGTGATTGAATTGACCAGCATTGTGCAGTTTAGTTTCTCATGACGGATTTGTAGCTGTAGCATTATGTTGGAGGTCTCTTTAAAAATGCTAACGTAGCTAACAATGCTTTACAGCAACAAATAACTAGTCAGCAAGTATTGAGAGGGGATATTTAAGCTTTATTATAGTCTTTGTATTTTTGTCAAAATATCCAGAACTGACAGAGAGCTGTAATATATCACTTTAGGTTCAAAATATATGTTTAAAAAGAGGCGCGTTAGCATTAGCCTGTTAGCATTATCGGCGGTCTTAAGTTAAAAGTTACTAGCTATATTTTTGTTTATAAGAGTCAAATCTAGACTTTGAGACCATTTGAGGCGAGAAATGGTGGGTATTATTACTATATCCGCGGTCATTTTAACTTTTTTTCTGCTAAAGGTCCGGAGGCTGGGTCTCCACCGGGAGCCTCCGCAGCCGTAGCCGCAGACGAGCTCTCCTGCGGCCTTGCGCCGCGCCAGATGCGGTGGCGTCGCCATTACGGGGTAAGTTTAAAGTTACTATATTTTTGTTTATAAGAGTCAAATCTAAACTTTGAGACCATTTGAGGCGAGAAATAGTGGGTATTATCGCCAAATCTGCAGTCAATTTAAATTTTCTCTGCTAAGCTCTGGATCTTTGGCATGCATCGGGTCCTCCTCCGGCCGTAGCCGGAGAAGAGGTCCCTCCTCCGGCCAACGGTTGCTTTCAAACGGATTGTTGTTTAATCGAAATCTAAGACCTATTTTTAACGCAATGTATGCCTAATAGCAATGTTCTAGGGACAGTTCTCTGCTTTAAACACATATTTAGCGTGAAAAAAGCTTCACGGGAGAGCCCGCGGGGGAAACTCGAGAAAGTCCTCCCGGGAGGCGGCATGGATCAGGTTTGGTCGTGGTTTGATAATGCGTCAGACCCGCTCTAATTCTCGTCAAGTCCTGGTTTAGACCCTAGACCTGGCTCAGTCCTGGTTTAGACCTGCGTGGTTCTGGTTAAACGTGACTTTATTCAGCCTTGGTTTTACAGTTTCTGATCAGTTTAATCGGGAATAAATGTGAATTGTGTGCACAGCGCGGGATCACACACGGACGTCTTTCTGCCCACAGAAGCGACAGTCAGCGCGAGTGTGAGTTTACCTGTGCGTGGGACAGACTTTCAACACGAACCACTCCGCGGTGCTGAGCTCTTCAGGCTCCGTAAATTATCTCTCCGGGTGTAAACGAAGGCTCCATCGCGTCCTCTTTTTGGGGGTAAATGAAGGCGCAGCGGTGATAAATTTGGTGAATTACACTTACTTGACCACGCGCGCATTTTCCTTTGCTTCGTTATTCGTTTTTGTAGTTTTGATATGTTAAATGTTAAAGTTCTGTATGTGTATACAGCTGAGCCTGTATACACATACAGAAGTGCCAAAAACTGAATTCATGAATTACCTTTACTGTTACTGCAATATATTGCTTAATATGTTAAGCAATTAAGCTATTAATATTGCAATAGCCAATAATAACTGAGTTGTAGCAATAAGAAATTACAGGTGGCATACCATACTTTAAATAATTCTAAACAAATTCTAACTTAAGTATTTAAATCAATATTCCAAATTAAAAAATCTTTAAAATATTTCAAATTTTTAGCTGTAATAGTTTACAGCCAGCCTCCTCAAACCTATCGTACTGCATGTACAAAACATTAAATTGTGTGGTTTAATTCTAAATACAAATAAAAAGTTTAGTTTTTGTTGTGGTGTAGTCACCAGCAAAAATCATCAGAACTTACAAATTTAAGGCAGAATTTGTTCAAAAATGTTTAAGATGAACTGCCCTATTTTATTACAGTGTACAAACACTTTTTTACTAGTCAGAGTTTGGTAATACTCAGTTACTCTATTGCCTGCCAGTAACCCAGCAATAGATTTTGGATCAGACATATGCTTTATTTCTCAAATTGCATTTATTACATGCCTATTTCTATTTTCAATTGAGATATGCTTCCATGTTGAAAATTTGAACTGATTTGTTTTCTTTTTTCTTGCACAATAGATATAATTTATTAACTCAAATTTGTTTTACAAATACATTCATGTGTATTACCGGTATTCAGCTTTTTAATTTTTTTTTTACATTTTACCTTTCCAATTACATTCACTTCCAGTATATGGAAGTAACTTTAGGTTTGGCTACTCTACTCACCTTTACTATAGCAAAGCTGGTTTCTCAGTATTTCCTGCAGGCTGTTTGACTAACATCTCTATTTTTCTCACAGAAGAATCTCCAGCTGACTGACGGTCCACAGTCTTTTTTAAGAAATGAAGTTTTAGACCTGATGACATCGTGGGATATCATTTGTCATGTGTAAGTAAGTGCATTGTTATACTGTACATCTATTTACACTGCAGTTTATTATATAGCACATATTATTGTACAGTACCTACTAAGTACTTTCCCAATGGTTTTAAAACTGTGCCATTACAAACTGGTAACACACACTCACACAATAAAATGTGTCATCTAGCCACAATACAGGCTATAGACAAGCACTTTTTGCTTGCTGTTGCCTGAGATGAGTTTCTTCTGAAACACTGACAAGATCTGTTATCCATCAGCAGAATCTTCATGAGACTGAAGTGTCCACAGCCCTGAGCTCCAGATGAACCACCTCAACACAAGCTTCTGTCCCAAAGTTTAACCATGTAAGTGAAACATGCATTTACTACAAAGGTATTCTACACTTTAGGCCTCATTTTTCAATCCATGTGCATTGCAAGGATAAACTGATGAAAATCTATGTGTTATTGCACTCAGTTCACATTTCTCGTAAATACTGTATATGCAATGTATCAAATTTATCAATTTGTGTGTGAGGTTTTTGCTCCTTAATTAGCCTGAACTATTTTGCATGTGAGCAAAAGCTTAGATGTCAGTTTGGAAAGGAAGTGACTAGTCTATTGCACATGTCACAGTGTCTTTTTCTTGTCCACAGTTTAATCACAATGTCCAGAACTCAAACGCAGGACGAACTGGCACCAAAGGCAAAAAAGGTAAGACGTAGACCTCTAGATAAAAACATTCCTAAAGTGTGTTATGTGTACCACACTCAAAAAGAAATAATAATATATATATGTATAATTGTTTTGAGTGCCTCAGTGTTTGAGTTTTATATAGATTATATTATATCTATTATTTCAATGTCACAGATGATGGAGTCCAAGATGCACTGATTCTGCTGCAGCCACAAACATTCAGAGAGACGACTGACCAACTTGTTGCTGTGGTTCAGGTATGATATTTCCCATATTTTGAGAGGATCTTGTAGATTGGAATTTCAAGCCTGAAAACTTGTTAATTTAAGAGTCTGAATGAGAGATTTGTCAGTTTAATATGGTAACTCTTTATTTGGCAACTTCCTTTCCTAACTCCTTTTTAACTTTACTAATCGATTTGGACGAGCCTGAGCCACTGACATCTGTTATGTCCTGCAAACTGATCTACATAGTCCTCTTTCATCCAGGGGTTACTATACATGTCAGTTTTAATTCAATACAATTTTAACTATAGTGGCATTTTTAATCTAATTTGATCCGTGTTGAATACAAAATAAATAAATACTAACTTTTTAGTACACTTAGCAATGTTGATGTACAAATGCTGTTGTCTGAACTCATACCACACGATTTGATTTGAATGTGTCTGTGTTTTGCAGGTAGCACAAAATGAGGACATCGAGCGACCATGGCAGCCATTACAACACAACAGATAGACTGGACTGTGGTAGGAGGAGTGGTCATACCTGGACTCCAGTTAGAGGGTTCACCCTGCTTTTTTGACTGATCTACACCCCAAATATGAGGTATTCTAAAAGTGCAAATGGACTTTTGAGTTCATTCAGAAATGACTTCTGGGACTGGATTGAAACAAAAAAATTTCACAGCAAGTAGTTGTTCATTCGACTGCTTTCATACAGTTTAATACATTTTACACTTCTGTAGCTTAAGTTTGCTAAGCTGCAACATTTGTTTGAAATTACAGCTGTTGAGACCAAATGTAATTTGTTAAAATTTGTTTTTAATTGTTATAGAACTTCTTTGTGTCTCTGTGGTAATTAATGGCAATAGCGCTTTAGTTTTTGTAACATTCATTAAAAGAAGCTTTTTTTTTTTTTTTTAAGTTTTCTGAATTTAAATAATTTTGCCCAAAGAAGTTAGATGTTTTTGGGTTTTTTCCTCAAAAGCCCAATACTTATAATATTTAGTTAAAAACTAAGTTACAGAATGTGATCTTAACTAAAACGGTGAAAACAAGACAGAGGCTCATTCACTCGTCAGTGAAAATTGGATGATTAGCTTAAATTTGTGTTTTTTATTAAACCACAAGTAGTGCAAAGACACAACAAGTTCTCACAATTACCTAACCGGTTAAATTAAAAATTTGAAAAAACAGTTGACCAATTTAATCATTGTCATTTCCCAAACAAAATCAGTATGATTGTACTTCTGTTTTGACTCGCGTCAGTTCATTTAGCTGCACAAGTCTACTTCTTTTGGCAATTTTTGAGCTTTTTCACCACCTGTAATTCTGTCTTTGGGAATTTATGAATCTCACTATGCCAAAATAATACATTTTGTAAAATTATTATTACCACATTGACCACAACTGCAGAAGCCTGTATGAAATAGTTTGTTTTAAGCAGAGACTATGTATAGTGTCAAGTTTGTGCATTCACTGTTAATAAACTGTAAGATAATCAATGTGTTATGTAATTTTTAAATGTAGGACAATATTGAAAGTTGAAATGCATTGTAAGGAACAATAATTGTTTTAAATGTGCTCGAAGAACTTGGAACATTGAGATAACACATTTTCTTTTTTAGGACTGATTAATAGATTATAAATGGAAACAATTAAAATGTTTAGATGTAAATGATTACTATATAAAATGTAAGTTAAATCAATGAACCTCAGTAATCATTTATTATACATTCATGTAATGTAAACTATTAAATTGTATTAATCTGTAACTAGTATATTAATACAATTTAGTATTTTTTAATTGAACCAATTAAAATGGTAAACATTGAACTAATGAATATTTTTTCTTCTAAACCAATTTATAATATATTAACTGTTACAAATTAAACTCTTTTAGTACGACCAATTTAATACATATCACTTTGAACAACAAAAGAAATTTAGATGTAAATGATTACCGTATAAATTATAGGTTTAACCAATGCTTTACTTTTTTCAGTGTACATTTAGGCTTATTTTCTGATTTGTTGACTGTATTTTAAATAGTTTATCCAAATATTTACAGTTTACTAGAGGTAGTTGAGAAATGTCTTCCACATCAACACTTTGAAATGCATCTGTGACTGACAAGACATGTATAACAACATCAAACTGGAAATATATTTAGTCTATATTTATACATTCCTATTGTCTCTGGATGCAGCCCTCCTCTTCATTTTATGTGGCCCTCAAGTCTAATAAGGTTCAATGGTTTACTTTAATCTTATAATAGTGTCAAGAGTACTAATGCTCTCAGATATTCTGCATTGTTTTAAGTTTGTCAGTTGTTGTCAATCGCTAAGACTCATTTGAAGCATTTCTGCAGATCGAGGCCAGGTTTTTCTATGCGTCTTATGAAGAGGAGTTTGGCAGAGTTAAAGGCCATTTTGGTCCCATCACTGTAACAGTGTAGCTGATGGAGAAAGCCTTAACCTAATGAAATGATTTGTCTGAAACTTAAAAATAGAGTTATATTCAAGACTATCGCGGATGTATTCAGTAATTGTCACTTCAATAAATACACAAAAATCAAATACGGTGACTCTTAGTATGTTAAAGATTTATAGGGTTAATTTTTGCCACAATCGGCTCTTTGAGGACAACCAATGGTGTCAATGTAAAATGAGTTTGACACCTCTGGTTTAGTCATTGTCTTGTTTAAAATGTGTTTATTTGTTGTTTGATCTCTATTGCTTGTGTGATTTGTAATTTTGCTGTGATGTGTGAATTTGTTGATAAAAACTAACCTTATTTTGGTAAAAGTCCTTTTATTGTGTGTGAACAGGACTGTAGTGTTTGAAAAACAAACTAAGCTGTGGTGAGAAACAACCTGAAAACTATGAGAATTAAAAAAAAGGTTGCAAATATTCTGCTCATCTCAGTCTCTATTCAGATAAAGTTTGAAAAAGTGCAAAGTGATGGGAAAAACTGTAAAAGAGGAGACTATGGTGGCCATTCATAGTCCATTCTTGTCCCCCAAAGTTTAAAAACAACTTAGTATAACTTAGTAAAATTGCTAATGTTGCTAATGTTAAATGAAGATTATAGGATACAAATACGATTAAGTCTCCACATTTGTATGAGTTATACATAATCTAAACCCTTCTAATTCCGGTATCTCTTCGGAGAGCCATCCCACTTTTTCTTGATAAATTCTTTTGCTTAATATCTGAAAAAACAAACGATGAACCATCTGGAAATGTCATGTCAAAAATATCATTGTGTCCTTCTTATTTAGAGTCAAATCAGCCATTCTGGGATGAATCAGACTCAGTTTCTACATAAATAAAAATCCCCAAAGATTAATTGTAGGTCCCTAAAACCTACAATCACTTTCAGCTTTTGAGAAATGATCAAAACCCAAAATATACCAAATCTAGTGTCATTTAGGTCTCAGCTGTAAACACCAGTTATACCAATCTTTATATTAGATTCTGTTTTTCTTTTGTGAAGAGAAAGTTCTCACTTCTGATCAGAGCCTAAATACAGAAGTTAATCAGAAGCTAAAAGTACAGAGTTGCTGCTTTAAAAAGAAGTAACACTTTAGAATAACTACAAAATAATTGGCTTAATAAATCATTAATAACGCCTTAACAAAGACTAATTCATTATGAACAAATGATTAGTAACTACTTAATTACTCCTAATCTTGCCCCCCAACCCAAATCCTAACCTTAGCTCTGTAGTTAAGTAGTTACTAAGTGTTAATAAACGTTTTCATTCATTAATTCACCATTTGTTCATGAATAATTAAGGCTTTATTCATGCTTAAGGCAATTAAGGTGTAGTTAATATAAAGTGGTACCTAAAAAGACTCCAACCATTTACTTGTGCTCCAAAGGGTTCAGAAACATTTTAGTTTGAATTTTAGACGATTTTAGTCAGACGTGTGAGGGAACATAGGCTGGAATGTTTTGTGCCACCATTATCTCCCCGAAATCAATGGAGAACAATGTTTTATCAAGCGATATTTTAAAGATAAAGACATTAATAGTATTATGGTTAAGTGTATTCCTATGCTGTATATAGGAGACTTTGGATCTTTCATCAATCGTTTTATTGAATACTACTTTTTGGCATAAATACTTCATTTATTACGTCTACTAATCAATAAAGTATTAGTATAGAGAATAAAAATGTGATTTCTATGTATTTATGATCCCAGAAAAAGCTAAATTTAGTTTATAGGCTGCCATAGTCTCTTGAATTAATGGGAAACAGTATGTTGTAATGCGCCAATGAATTGTAAAGATATAAATTTACTGCCAAAGTCGAATCATCTGTTAATGCCTTCACAGCCATGTCACTAAGTTGAAATATCACTGTTTTATGAGTGTATATTTAAATGATCTTACCTTTAGGACATGCAAAGCGTGTGTATCCTGTGTTAGAGCACAAAACGTCCAAAAAAACACAGCAAACTTGAGGAACCACATGTTCAGTGCAGCAGCAGCAGCAGCAGCAGTGGATGTTTCCTGTTTAAGTGTCACAGTGAGAAATGCTAAATTCTGCTTCACATCTGTTAACAATGTAAATGAGGGACGTAATGGCCTTTTGTCTTTCGGTGACTCAAGTGTTTACGATAAGATTGATTAACATTTGTCTGAACTGGAAACATCTATGAGCAAGCAAAACCACGACGCACCGCAAGATGCAAATGCGCTCTGGAAATTTGGGCTGCAGAAACGTCGAAAACAACTCAAATTTTAAAACCTGTTCTGAAGTTTGTAAGTTTATGTGTGTTTATTGATTTTGTAATGATCTAGTTTGAAAAATATTGTGCTAAACCTAAGGAAAGCGATGAAAAAAGAAGGAAAAAAGAAAAAGGTAGAGAAGATATGTATGAATCGAGCTTTTGTAAATTCATGTTTTACAAAATTTGTCTTTTTTTATGATTTTGCTTCGATTTTCCTTTTCCACACCGCATACTATATAATTAGTCTGTGTTAATTCTTATTTGTATTATAGCACCAACAATATTATTTATGATGCAAATTATTATTAGCAGACTTCAATCAGTGTGCAGGAACATTAGTGTGCCTTGAAAAATTACCAAAATTAAATCTATGACATAAGATTAAACAGATTTAATTGAATCATTTGCCATTTTGGAGTGTTTTGAACAACATTTTCACCAAGAATGAAAGCCAAAACCAAAACGCTAGATAGTGCCCCTTTAGTGTATTAGATATTACATTCTTTTGTTGGATTTGACCATATTTGAGTAGGTGGTGTGCCTCAAAAAAATGTCAACGAATAAAGTCTGCAATGACGAATTGTTTTCCCTCAATTTTTAACAGAAATCACAAAAGAGGAACTGTTTAAAAAGAAGTTAAGGAAGGCATGTTGAATGTGTGAAATTAGCTTTTTCAAAGGTGCAGGCATTTTATTATTTGAAATACTTTACAAAATCTGTGGGCCAGATTTATCAAGCACTTGCTCATGTGCAAAACAGGTTAGAGGGAGCAAAAACTTGTTCTTTCACACAGACACTGCAGAATTTGAGGTGGTGCATATCTCTTTTGTGTAATATGTAATATGTACATCTTCCAAAATTAAAGTTTGCATAATTGCTCGCAAATAACACGATTTTTTTTTTTTTTTTTTTCAGTTTGCAATCACAATTTAGCACCTGGCTTGATAAATCAGGCCCTGTATGTATGAAATTAACAAACTATATGTATAAAATGTAATGTAAATGTAATTCTATGTGTTGTGTTTGTGGACCCCAGAAAGAATAGTTATTGCGGTGGTAGTAACTAATGGCGATCCAAAATTTAAAAAATAAATAAATAAAAATGCATGTGGAAATCTTGTTTGTTGATTATATGAAAACTGGAACCTAATTTATGTAATAATTTAACACTCTCCTGATGATGTAGAAGTGATAAAAACATCTAAATTGAAAGACAGAGAGAGAGAGAGAGAGAGAGAGAGAGAGAGAGAGACCACCATTCATAGAAAGTGGGCGTCACTTTTCCCATGAACTAAACATAAACTTTGACACTTACTAAGCAAAAGTTCACAACATTAAACCGAGAAGAGCACTGACTGCTTTTGTTCTGTGTGATGCTGTCTTTGCTTTGTTTGTGTATTTCATTTAACCCTAATGATTATTTGAATTTTGGCACAACTTTACAATAACTACCAGGAGTAAAGGGTTCATACAACAAAAATGTGTTTGGCCAATTCACTTTCAAAACAAAAATACAAAATATATAGCAATTCTGGGTTATTACTTGATTTTTTATATATATATATTTTTTTACTGTCTGGAAATATGATTTGCCCAATGGATGTTGCGTATTTTTCTTAGTTGCATTTTTTTTTTTTTTTTTTTTTTTTTTTGGACTAATTTCTAGTGGGTAAAAAAGTGTTCAGAGTTTGTGAACCACTTAACAAGTGTAAATCCCTAAAAACTCCCTAATTTAGGGGGAAAGAAGTCGATGAATTATAGTTCATTTATGTAAAGCCCTAGCCAGGCTAACGCCACCATGTGCCTCCGCTCCATTTCATTTCACTCCAGCAACAACTCCACAGAGTGAAATGAAACCGGCTGATACATCAGGCTATAGTAAAGTCCATCTCACACTTCACAAGTAGGCCTACAAACCAACTTTATGCACTGCAAAAACAAAGAGTTCTAAATTGGTTATTATGTCTTAAAACCTTGGTTTTAATCTTTATTTTTGAAATTTTCAAGTCAAATAATGAAGTAAAGCCTTTTTACTCACCTCATTGGCAAATGTGAGTCAAGCTTAAATCTCTTGAGAACATCAGAAATATCTTGAAACAAGTTAAATAAGTGGCCAAATTTCTAGTAGGCCTATTATAGTTTTAACCAAGACTAGATAATAACCTTTGGCAGTGGGATTGTACTCTTCACACATGTTTACTTTTTACTTTTCGGAGTTTCAGCAGGACTTTGACTTTTACCAGAGTTGTGTTTTACACAAGTGAACGTCAGTACTTTTGCATCTCTGTCTTTTTCTTCTTAAAAAATATGCTTTTAAGTCGTTTGTTGCCATTAAATGTCCTAAATCACCAAACATGCTGTTGCCATGACAACTGAAAGAAGTACAAAAGCTATTTTAGAAACTTTCTGCCAAACAAACTCCCTGGAGGAAACAATTAGTCTCGTTAGCTAAGAAACAAAACTTTGAAGCACATTTATTATAGTTTTGCCACTCGGTCAGAAGCTGAGGAGGATTTTCCAATAAAAGAATGTCTGTGCCATTACCTTATTTAAAGTATTTATTGTATGTTTTGACCTTTGTAAATGCAACAGTAGATGCTTAAATGTGCACTAAGAAACACTGGCTTATGTTTAATACATAAGTCAGTGTATTAAAACATAATTAAAGGTTTAGGAGTTAAGGTTAGCAGTAAGAGTACTAATTAAGCTTAAATTGTTAAAATAAATGTTAATTTAAAGTTGCAATACATCAAATTTAGATATTACTGTGAATGTGGTTATAAAGATGTGCCAAAATTGAATATTGAGTAAAAAACAAATTGAAAACAACGTATTGTAAACTTTCAAATACTATAGAAAGCCAATATTTCCATTCATTGTTATATTAAGATTTTGTAATAAATCAATAACTCAGTGTTGTTCAAAATATGTATTTTTAGGATGTTTTAGAACGATTTGAAAACATGCTGCAAATTTATTACATCTTTTATAACATTTGAAAATCCTCCTTTTTTTTCTGTTAAGAGTAAATATTTGGTCAAATCATTAAGGTATTATTGATTAATTAAGGTATCACTAGATTTGAAAAGGCAACTAATCGATCAGTAGAAGTGTTTAGGTCCATACAGTCATATTTGATAATTAAACCTTGACTAACATAATTAAAGACATGATTGAACTTTTTTCCAGTTGGACTGACATATTATCGTCTGAAAATCGTAATCAAGGTGTCAGTTTTTGTCAATATCGCCCAAGCTCATTATGAATCTGAAGTCTTTGTGAAGTCTTTGTTTCATTGTGCTTTTAACAAGGCAAAGTAAAAGTAGTAAGTTAAACTAATATTTTTCAACCTTTTCTGAGTCACGCTACACTGTAACTACTAGTATTTACACTACAAAGGAAAAAAGTGGTTAGTGATGCCGTAACATGTGTGTCACTGTGTCTGGCTCTTTAAATTTAGCACTGATGATTGTTTACTTTCTTTCAGAGGGAAGATTGGGGAGAATCCAAAATGGAAAATTAAATGAATTCATGTGACATTTTCTCAGAGCACGCCTGACAATACCTCAAGTGTTCCCCGACACTCAACGGCTGAAAATCAAAGAACTTATCGCCGTTGAGCGTATCTGAGGTACAGCTAGGTTTTTTGGCATATCCCGATTACGATATTCAACCAATTTTATGTTAAAATTACAGAAATATGTTAAAATATGTCTTTACACGTTTTTTGTATCAGACAAATGTAAAATGTTTGTAAAATGACAAAGTATTACATTTATTTAAAAGCTTACAGTACATGATCATTTTAATAAGCTCTCTCCAGCCCTACAAATAAATGCAACCTAAATTCAGGATTGTGTAGAAAAAGTACATTTATATCTTAAAGTGCGTATGACAGGTAATACTACATTTTTAGTAAAACATAGTAAACATGATTATGATTAAGATTCACTAAAGATTTTGCTTGTTTTTATTGTCGTCTTTTGTGCAGTAAATATGAAACATGGAGGGGTATCCACAAATGTTACCTAGCAACCACATTGTAAATCTGGGCCAAAATCAACACAAATATCACAGGAGTGACAATGTGACAAATTATTATATCTTATAACAGTGGTTTTGTATAAATGTATTTTTGACAACATACTGTATGTGGAGGGATTCTGTTTTAGAACTTAAAGTACTTCCTTAAGACTATCACACCAAACTAAGTCAAAATGAGAGTAATAATCTGACATATTTGTTTTAAGCATAAAGCTCCCAGCATCATCATTATTTATTTTTTGTATTTAATTGCCTTTTTGTGCTCTTTATTACTATAAACAATACTCATTATCAATTTTGAGCATCTTGAAAGTCACCATAATATCTAAAAATGTATATATTGTAAGTGTTGGGTAGGATTACTGTAAACATGTAATAAATTATATATTACTATAGTTACAGGGAGAAAAAATACATTTGTATTACAATATTACTTTCTCAAAAATGTAACTGAGTTACACTGTGAGTTACTTTGAGTGAATCACACTGTACAACACTATTTAATTCACTGATTACTGATTAAGTTTGATTGATGTCAACCTTTTCCTCATTAGATTTTATTCACCTTAAGAAACAGACAGTATTTTAGTAATGTTTTGGTCCAATAGAATATAAAAGCAATTATTTTATATGAAAGTAACTTGAGTTATTCAGATTCTAATAGTAATATATTGTCAACACAAAGTATTGAGTTACTTACTTAGTTACTGAAAAGGAGAATATATTACAGCAACTGTTAACTTTTGTATTGAGTTACTCCCAACACTGTATATTGTCCAAGTCTAAATGTTTGACTCTAATGTCATTTGTTGAGTTACTTGAGGAGAGCTACAAGCTGGAGACCCTGACATTGTCTCAAAGAGTTAATTTTATAAAGTACCAAATGAAGTTGATAATGATGTGATTAGTTTTTCTGTAAATACAATAATCATGTGAATTCATCCTTTTTGTGAATCACTGTCTGTTGTGCCAGTTCTGCTGAATTTGTGTTCATGTACCAGTGACTGAACTGTCTGGTTTTACGTTGGAAAAAAGTCGGTGGTTAAAACTGTCGGAAAGTGTGCACCTTTACACTGTTTTGTCAGTAAAAACCTAGCAGCAGCCTGATGCTCTGCAGGTGGAAACAGCCACATGTTCTGATTATTCGACTGATAGAACCACACTAACAGGCTACGTCTGTTTGAAGCGGATGTTAAAACTCCTCCACTTGAGTTTCACACATGTTTGAGAAAATAAAAAGGGTTCGAAGTGACTACTACTCTGCAGAGACAAATGTCTGGCAAATACATTCTCCCTTACATAAACTTGGAAATACAGTATGATTTTCTGTAGCACCTCATAGATGAAATAATAAGATGGAAATAATATTGACTTTATTCTAATGTACCAACTTTGTCATGTGCAGCCTGATGTTTATACAATTCAATGATCAGTAACACTTTATAACAATGAACAGATACAAATCTTTTACAAATGTTAGTAAATCATTCAGAAAACATCACCTGACCAATACATAATGATTAGATAGTATTTACTAATAATGAATAAACATAAACTAATCATTCACTTCTTGTCTCCAATCTAAAGTAGTGACCCTTCGGTGTATAGACCATCTGCACTTATGAGCAAAACCACAACTATGGCCTAGTGCAGACCTGGGCAAAGATGATCAAAGCCTAGATGATAAAAATAATACATTAAAAAGCCTCTTACAATAACAATATTTTGTCACACCAATGACTGAATTTCGGCCTTCCACCACTTGTCCGGGTTCGAATCTGGCCCTCGGGAAACAATAATTGCCCACTCCTGGCCTATTGGTATCATGACAAGAGGAATCGTCCCATTTTGACCCACTATTGATACTGAAATTTGCTGAAATACAGGATCAAATTTCATCACTACATCATCACAAATATCACACTATATCACCGAATCAATTTTTCTGAAACCTTTAAATGGTCCTCACTTTAGAATATAGGAGCTGAAAGTGCATGATTAGTAAATGCTTGATCATTATTAGTAAACATTACCTAAACCTTTAGTAATGGTATGGTAATGTTATCTTAGAAAGAGCCAAAGTAAACTACTGTGTGAGCATAATATAAATCGATGGTTGCAAGTTGATTAATGTCAGCTTCATGATTCAATCGAGATAGAAAGTTAAATCAATACTTTTGGAACTTTCTGAATGGAGATTGATATGTTAGGCAGAGATGGGCACTTGACTCGTTGGAGACATGTCACATTTCAAGACTTACTTGACTATGACTTGTGATTTGGGACTTTTCAACATTATAAGTGTTTCGCACATAAATGCTTTGACACTTTTGGTTCATTTCTCCTGTGCTCCTCTGTTTATTCTCATGAGACACACACAGCTGACACTACAGCTGAATTGGCCAATTGGGTTTATCTGCTGCATGATTGGCTGTCTCTGTTATGCTCGTGTGTGGGAGGGAGGGATGTCAAAGCTGTGCATTTATTGTAGTGAAGGATGAAAGGCAGGTGTGGCCTGTTTGAAAAAAAATTCAGTTTTTGCGCATTTTGCATTCTACTGGTTTCCTGTATCTGGAAGACGAAGTGACTAAAACCATAGACACTTTTTAGCACTATAGGTGTTCAGCAGACTTTCACCTTAGCCTGCTGAACATAAGCATCTTTAAAATATATTCTGTTATTAATTAGAACGTTTTTGACAGTCCATATTTGGTTTAAAAACTCTATCAAAATCAGCATTCTCCACCAGAACTGAATAAATGCCATGTGTTTATATGCAAAGAAATGTCACCTTTTATAAGACATGAAGGTTGCAGGCGGCATGGTGGCAGAGTGGATAGCGCTCCCACCTCAACAAGAAGATTCGACTCCCAGTTTTCTCAAATGCAGAGGACAAACTTCCCTACAAGAGACAATAAAGTATACCTTAACCCAGGAAAACCTTCATAGTGCAGCTTTACAATAAGGATCAGCCATGAGAAAACTTATTGTAAATTACAGTATTCACCTAAATAGGCCTATAAATTCTCTGAAAAACAATTCTGAATGAACTATGAAATCAATTTGTAATCCACAATGCTAATAAAAATCTTTTTGAGTCTACTTTTATACAATGGATTGACATTTTCAACAAGTACAAGTACTTTCTTTAGGTCACATACTGTAAATATTATTGTTTTAAATTAGTTTTGATAAAGCTCAAGATTGTTCTAAAACTCTACAAGCCAAATGAGAGCCTGCTCACAGCTTTTTGTACGTGTTTAGTGGAACAAAGACGTCTAACTTACAAAAACATAATTGTAGCTTATTTTTTTTATTTATTTAGGCTATTTATTTATTTGTTTATTTAGGCTTTTATATTTCTATATTTATTATATTAAAAAGAACCGGTGTTTGTTCATTAAATGCTGAGACATAAAAAAAACACCAACCTAAATTACATAAAGAGAAGAAGGGGGGATTTTTTTCTTATCGTGTCTCGCCTTGTTTGCAAAAGATGCCAAATTCGGACACTGCATGTAGGTGGCGCTGTCCTCTCAAATCTAAAGCTTGAGTTTGAGCCACAAAGCAGAATCTTTTCACGACATGCCGTAAATCGCCTCTACGAGTGAAAACGATACCGATGTTGTTTTGCTTGTTGTTTAAACCACAAACTCTCTAATTACTTCAGTCCAGTAAGTGCCAAGCAAACCCTGACTTAGGGAATTTGATATATTTTAACAGAATAAATACGTGTATTGGATGAAACCTGAATATTACTCGGAGTTCCCTTTGTATCGCAGAAGCTCTCTGTTGCAGCGGGTTTGTTTGGTGAGTCTGTCCCGTCAAAGCGATGCTGGTCACCGTCTTCTGCGCCCCCAGGGGACGTCCTGAGACCGTCTTCTCCCTGGACGTGTCCCCGGACCTGGAGCTCAGGAACTTTGTGGCTTTGTGTGAGATTGAGTCCGACATTCCCGCGACAGAGATCCAGGTGAGGAGCCGCCGAGCTAACCATGCTAACTTAGCCCCACTGCTAGCATGAATCATGATTGTTGTGATCGATTAAACACTCAGATGCCAGAGTGTCAAGCGTAATAAACACGACGTTTAATACTTACTCTACTGCCTTATTAGTGGAAGTGACATTTTATTGGCAACTTAAAGCCATTTAAGCAAACTCTCACTTTCGTTTTGTGTGATAAAAAACACCAACACAAAAGTACTTCAGTGCTAATGTATTGGCCCCACTGCTAGCACGAATCATGATTGTTTGATCGATTAAACACTGGATAGGAGAGTGTAAATAGTATGTCTTATCAAAAAAGTGGTTTAATACTTATACTTATGCTTTCTTAGAGTCAGTAATATTTTATTGGCCACCTAAGGTAAAGCCCACATTTCACTTTCGTTTTGACTAATAAAACTAACATCAGCCGCATTAGTGCTTTTTAATAATGATTTCATTACATTGCTACTATGAGTCAAATGATTTTGATGAAGCCATTGTGTATTTCAGTCCTATAAAAAACTGTACTGTAATATTATGAGTCTGATTTATTAGAAGACAGTACATTTTGTTTCAAGCTTATGTTTCACTTTTTTATACTAATATGGTCATCAACAAAGTGCTCTTAAAGGTGGAGTAGCTGATTTTCACACTGCAAACACGATTTAGGTTTTAAATCTGACAACTTCTGCTCACAAAACCTTTGACACGTGGTTAATATCGACATGTATTCATTTTTGTTGTATTTATGGCTAGGGATGCACCGATCCAGCTTTTCTGTTCCGATATCGATCCGATATTTGGCTTTAACTATCTGCGATACCCGATATCAACCGATACCAGTGAAAGGACTGAAATTGCTTCTTTTCTTATAAAAACTTAATACATTTGGTCATATTGTGTTATGTAACTGTTGTTTATAGTGCAAGTCACAACTTAACAACTTAATCTGAATAAAATGCCCAATATATGAATTGCTGTGGATCAACACCAGCCTGTAAATTAGTCTCATTATGTCCAATTAAAGGCACAGCCACGATATTGGCTGAACCGATATCATGGAGCCGATACTCGATCCAGCAAAATGTCCTGGATCGGCACCGATATCCGATCCAGGTATCGATCGGTGCATCCCTATTTATGGCTTATAAACCTCTTTTTACAAACAACAAAGTGACTCTGAAGAGGACCACCCAAGCTCAGCCAATCATAGCGCAGCATTCAGCTCCTGATTAGAACTAAAATTCTTTATTATTCAGTTCAGACAGTACACAGAGATCTCAAGCACAATGTTTACTAAATTACAACTAAAAAATGTAGCTACTACACCTTTAAGTTATAAAAATTTAGAAACGCCAAGAATTCGGGAGATCTATGTAACTGATGTAATATCTGGGCATATTTGAATTTTACAGCTGAAGTAGCTGTGTGACTCCCTCCTGGTTTTAGTGTTTTAGGCATTATCTCTTATCTGTTTCTGTTTCTTCAAGACTCGACCTTTTGATGATTGTTTTAACATTTTGAATTTACCTTCAATTATGCAATTCCATATATTTTATTCCAGATAGTCTATTTAGAACAGGAGCTGAAAGACCCCGCCCGTGCCTTGGGAAACTATGGGGTAAAGGATGGAGATGTGGTGGAGCTCAGACAAACTGATCGACGACCGCCGCCACCAACACAACCAGCCTTTCCAGGTATAAGTCAGCATTTACACCATACACTCTACTCATAGCTCTGAAAATTAAAGATTGTAAACAAAAGTCCAAGGCTGTAAGTAGAAATAAATCATATTATTATTTAGGGGTGTAACGATACGTTTTTAGAACGATACGATACATATCGATATGAGGCCAGGAGATACGATTACAAAACGATTTGGGGGTTTTGGGGAACGATACGATTCGAAACGATACAGCAGTTTTAAAACGATATTTCGATTCAGTTTGATAACTTAGACATAAATAAAATCATTACCAAGATTTTGCATTAAATCAAAAACTCAAAAACAATTAATAAAATTATAGGGTAAGTATAAGGGTAATAAAGATATTCAGCTTAATGACACAATTATTTTTCATTGCACATAAAAAATGCAAATTTTCCCCTTAAAACACAAGTTTAGTATCATAATAAAATAAGTGACTCACATTTCACCATCTTATTGAATCATTTTCACACAGATGCAGAAGTTTGTTGAGACGGGAGTCTGTGAACTACTGTATCTTCATGACTTATCATTAGATTCAAAATTAAATCCACAAACATCTGCAGACTCGTGGTTTTGACCCAAAGCATGGTGATGTTGCGTCTTAAGTAAGTACGTCATATGTCCCAAATGTGACAGACTGGCAGCGGAGTCATAAGCCTGCACAAATGCGCGAGTCTGTGTTATGACTGTGGCGTTGCAGCTCGGGGGGGCGCGTGTTTGCAGCTCGTCTGGTTCTTTTCGGAGCTCGCTCGAGTCGTTTCGCAGCGTTACCTCCGTAGGCCAGTTTGGTTTCGCCTTTACGGCTTTGTCCGTCATGGTCTCTGCTCTGTGCGCTCTCGCGGGCCCGCGGGATGGGAGAGGGGGTTGTGACCAAAAGAGCGCTCAGCCCTGATGCCAGAGAGGCCAGTGCACAGGCCACCGCTCACGGCCGCTCAAGGTGCTCATGCCACCGCTCAAGGTGCTCATGCCAGCGCTCAAGGTGCTCTGACCAGCGCCCACGAGCGCTCACAGTGCTCAAAGGAGCGCCCACGGTCACTGACCAGCGCCCACGAGCGCTCACAGTGCTCAAAGGAGCGCCCACGGTCACTGACCAGCGCTCACAGTGCTCAAAGGAGCGCCCACGGTCACTGACCAGCGCTCACAGTGCTCAAAGGAGCGCCCACGCTAACCAGCGCTCACAGTGCTCAATGAGCGCCCACGGTCACTGACCAGCGCTCAAAGGAGCGCCCACGGTCACTGACCAGCGCATATCAACGTGCCGTTCAAGACACAATTGACCAGTACAAATTGCCTAAATCGTTCGTGAATCTCACAGGTCGTACAAAATTTGAAGTTCGTATGTAATCAGTTTTCTTGGGGAAAATAAGTCGTATACGGTATTGTGCGCTTCCTTACGTCTTTATGGTAATCCTACATTTTGTTTCTCATGGGAGCTGCAGGACCTAGGTTGAACTCAATCCTTTATTGTTACTACGAACGCCTTACACAGTCTTAAAAAGAAGAAAAATCACAATAGTGACGTTGTCATTTTGAAGATGGTGAAATGTTCCGCCTTTTGCAGTGGCGCTGGTGCGCGACTTTGGTTGCCCTAGTGTAAGGTTGCGCGTCTTTACGCACGTGCCCTATAGGGCTGTGCGTCTTTACGCACAGTCATATTCAGTCGTACGGGTCTTTGCAACCGAGGCTTAGCCGATAAATAAAGAATAAAACCATACACCAAGCTTAGCATAGGTACGAAATCAAATTATTTATTTTAAGAACTTAAGCTAGAACAATAACAGTAAAAATAAAAATAAATAAACGGCATATTTATTAATTGAGCTTTAGTGTAACAGAGCTTAAGCTTGCTCGTCGATCATTGTTCCAAGTGTTAGTTCAGCCTGGAAACGAGTGAACCCCTCAAGCGTCATCAGAATGTCTATGTGACCTATTGGAAATTTCAAGAGATGAAAGATACAATCAGATAAAATAAAGACAGACAGAATTATTGTAGTTTGTGATGTGCCTATAGAAAGAAATACATACTTCTGGAACCATGACATCGATGATGAAAGTCCACATTTCGAAAATCGTTGTAATCTAGAGCCAGTGTTGCTTTAAACCAGCTTTATTAACTCCTCATACTGCAAAATATCATTAGTATGATATCATAAATAGAACAAATCCAGAAAAGATAAACACACCGGTTCTTCACTGAAAATACTTGGTCGCCCATTTAGTATTTGTTTCAGGGTTTGGTGTCCCGCTGGATTCTGCCAAATAAACATTCGGCTGGACTTCCTTTCACCAGAATCAAGCTGGTTTTTCACTTCCTATGAGGACAATGTTCATTTGTTAAAAGTAGTCCAAAATTTCTCATAGTGGTAACAGACACACAAACCTTTATCCTGTCTGATGAAATGAGGCCCTTCACACCTCTGTTATAAAGGCAGGTCAAAGTACTGAAATAAAAAAGTTAGGTTCATGGATCTGCATGTGACATTATTTAAAAACGCCCTTAAATACAGACCTTGTAAAAATGTAAGGATCAGGCAGGACACATCCGCATGTGAATATATCTGAATGTCCAGAATTATTGCTGGCTGCACATTCTGTGTGGAGCAGCCATTACAAGTATCACACTTCACCCAGTTCTCCACATTGATCTGTGGATGCAACTTTCTGCAACAACATCAACAAATATTTGTTTACTAATAAAAACAAAACATGTTTGATTAATGTAACGCTGAATTCCATAATAATAATGCATTTTCTTTCTGGCAAGGTAATTCTGTCCAGTTGGGCCTTATTATTTAATTTTTCCAACTCAGTCCTCCTTTTATGATCTACACCATATGATCTACTATACATCTACACTGTGTAGCAATCAATATTACTGTTGTATTAGTGTTGTAGTACTTTATAACGCCACATGGTGTCGCCTTTTATTTTATTTTATGGTAAGGTTATAGGTCAGTCTTCTCTTGCTTACAGTGCTGTCATGCACACCCACACCTATGTGCTCTCAACTCCAGTAACACGTGGTGTGTAACAACAGTCTTATCTCTATTTATGTATGATTCAGACTTAGCGTTGTGGAGACCTGACATTGTATGGTTTCTAAACGCATAATAAACTAAGTATCAGTGGAACTCCGAAAGTCTTAGGCTCTTCTTTCAGCTATCCCAGATCACGTGTGAATGGATATAGCTAGCACTCTCAGCCTGACCACCACCACCTTGCATTACAACTGTTACATGACCACATTATTCTTCAACAAATCCCTAATGAGTGATTAAAGTGCTCTTTAAGCTGCTCAGTATTAGTGGGAAACAATACTATGGAAGACAAACAAAAAGTAAATATTGTCTAAAACTGAAAATATTTCTGGCAATATGAAGTACCTTCTTTGCCCTCTTCCACTTCTGTCCCAGAAAATGCATGCGTGAACTGCCTCTGCCATGCATGATTCACGAACTTTTCCCCCTTCAAGATAGAAGATTTAATTTTTTGATTTCTATCAGTTTACCACAATAATGTAACTAAAAAGATAGGAGATAGGGGTTGAAGATGCATGAAGATGCTCTTGTACGTTACCTCTGGAAGTGCATCTGCTATCAAAGTTGTGGCGTGATGAACTCTTAGATGGGTTAGCTGAATGGCATTGAGAGGCTGGTTGGCCATTTCAACTCCACGTAGGTACAGTTCTGCTGCCTGAAAAAGCATACATTTTTTTATAAGCATAAAAAAAATGCTTGAGAAAAGTTTTTGCTATTGCGGTTTTACAGAAATGGAACTTACTGTACAGATAAACACACCGCAGTTCACACTGTCTTTTTGTCTCCACTGAGGTGGGTAGGTCTGAGACCATTCTTCCAACTTCCACACATTTTGAAAAGCTTCACTGAAATTTAAAAAAGTAACAAGTTAAGAGCAAGAGTAACTTGCAATATACAATATACATATAAATTCTATTATAGCATATTTCCATACCGTAATATTCTCATATTTGGTTCAGAAATGTGTGTGTGCACTGCCAGGGAGTCATAGATTTTGATTTCTCGTTTTGGGCCATCAAAAACCTATGGAGATATAGTATTGCTAAAACTTTCAGTACAATAAATGCAAATCTACCTTACAGAGCTTACCCAGAGAATGAAATGATTGCCTGATTCTGGGGTTGAATGCCCAACAACTCGAGGAAACAAAACAATGGAGTCTTGCTTCAGAGTCTGTACAGAGTCATAAAACATTAATTCTGTATTGTTTCATAATGGTTAAATGATACATAAAGCTGACCTGTATGTTTTTTAGATGTCGTGGGCTGATGGCTTCGTTATTTATTGAGTTACGCCACCAAGCAGTGAAATTGTAAGTTTGCAAAGCGACCACCTGGGAAAGACATTATAAATCAAAGAAATTATATCTTGATGTTTTTGTTGCAATTATTGCTAATATAATAATACATTCTGCTCATGTTTGCCAATTGAAGCATCCTGGCATTCACAACCTGTAACAAAAATCAGTTGATAGACATGGAAATAAAACACATATAACTTTTAATTAACAATAAACTAACATCGTCAGTAAGCCATGGGCACAGAATAGTTTCTTCATGCAAAATAGCTTCAGGACACAGACTCAAAGATCAGCTCTATATACAAAAGCTTTGTCCTCTTGCACAATGGCATATTCAGTCACTGGGGCCTTGTAGATGTTCTCCAACTTTTTCTGAAAGAGATGAAGAATTGATTACTGATGTAGAAGTTTATGTAAAATAAAATAGAATACATTTTAATATAAAGATAAACTACAAAAAACAATGACTGACTTATCTGATAACGTTTCCATGAATAAAGAAACCGCAATTAGCAAGTGGACGACTATTTTATAATTAATTGAAATTACATTACAAGCACTTGATGTAGCATTACCTTAAGTTCTGCCTCGATCGGAAAAAGACTCATAGAGAAATGCTTTGAAGGCTCTTCTTGTTCTGTTCTTCCTCTAGCATCGGTACATCAGTGCTTCTTGTAGCACATGGCAATATTTCTGAAAATACAAAACAACTGAAAGACTGAATGCATTTTAATGAATGCAATGTGAAAACACTAATGTGTGTTCTTAATAGTACCTAGACTTTCAACCACGAGTTGGCTGTCAGAATTCACCGTTAGATCTTCTTTAGTTTGCCTTTCCATGCTTGCCTTGAACTTTTTATTCATGATCTCATTGTGGAGATGAAACACAAGTCTCAAACAAAACAAAAAATGTGTTCTTTCATTTGACACAAGAAATATCTGTCATGTGACAGCTCTCTGTTTTTTTGTTCTGCTTGAGAGGTATTTATCACACTACTCAAATCTGGAACAACCTTTATGCTTCTCAAAATTTCTTCTTCTCGAGTTTATTTTTCTGGTGAAAATGTCATACAAGAGTATCGATCTGTGTCTGTGTAACGTGTTGCAGATTGAAACGTCTCTCCTCTGTTCCTTGTCAGTTTTTCTCTTTAAATATTATGTTTTAACCCAAGCTTATTTGAAGGTTTTTCCTGAGCAGATTTTATTTTTATCGAAGCTCACAAAGTCTCCCATCATATGGAAAAAAATCTTTCTTGTTCTGTATTTGTGTCTTGCCACACGCCCAAGTCTGAAAAATACAGAGGTGGATGGCAAAGCTTAAAACCATCTGCATGATCTCTTGCACTTTCGGTCCACAATAAAGGACAAAAGTAATATGACAGCATGTTGCACCATGTGCAAACACCACCTGGTAAAAACAAACAAAAAAAATAAGAAAAAACAAGCTTTCTTACTAGTAACTACTGATAGAATTCAATTATAATCTGTTAGAAACCTTTAGCTCTGTCGTTGAAATATACCAATTAAAAATGTACTACTATAAATTCAAAACAGCATAGAAAAAAAGGACACACATCATTCATCACAGACCAACTAATTAAATTTTGAAAAGAAACGAGCCTAGTTTGAGTCTCAAACTTATCTGCACTTTAATTATGCCTTTATAGACAACTTTTTCTATTTAAAACTTATTTTATGAATTCTATCATAACTAATATAGTTTGGGGTGCACGTAGCAGAGTGGTTAGAGCTCTGGCTTCCAATAAGGAGGTCGTGGGTTCGACTCCCGGGTTGGACCATATCAACATCTCACGATCTCTCTGGTGGAGTTTGCATGTTCTCCCCGTGTCACCATGGGTTTTCTCCGGGTACTCCGGTTTCCTCCCACCTCTAAAAACATGCATGTTTAGGTTAATTGGGCATCACTGTAAATTTCCTTAGTGAATGAATGAGAGAGTGAATGATTGTCTGTCTAACTCTGCGACGAGTTGGCCACTGTCCAAGGTGTTCCCCGCCTAAGGCCCAAAGTCACTGGGATAGGCTCCAGTCACCTGCGACCCCTAACAGGATTAAGCGCTAGAAAATGAATGAATGAACAAATATATTCCTGTTTATTGATGTTGTATTTGTCAAGTAAAGTGTTATGTACTTTTCATGGTTGCAATATCATGAAAGATTTTAGCAGTTATCAGTGACAAATGTGCCGCATTTTACGTGAACACAACCTATTCAATAGACCAAATTTTCTGGCAGTAGGCGTATTTGGCCTAAAGCTTTTGACCTATTTGCACCAGAAGAAAATGCAGACCTCTTGAATCTAATTTCAGGGGGAGAAACAAACAAACAAAATAGAAGGTGCTAGATTTTAAATAATTTGATTTTATATAAATTTAATATAAATTAAAAGTCAACTAATTTAATAATTAAGTATTTGTCTACTACTTAGTAATACTCAGAAAAACATTCTGTGACTCTGTCTTAACTGTCTTTGAGAGGGAGCGCAGTAAAGCATACAGGAGCACATCTGCAAATAAAATGGACAAAACCTCAATCAACATGAACCATACTGTGAGTTGCTGCTCACAGTACTAGATTACCATAGCCAAACTACCGCTAACTGACTAACACGTTACCTCTACACTGGTTATCTTCATGTTGATGAATTGAGCCATTTGCAAATCAAGTTTATTTTGTAACATAGCTTACCTCCTGTCTTTTGAAGTTTTGAAAACATCTTTGGATATACGTCTTTGTAGAGGAGCATTTCCTCAAGTCTGTTTAAGAGGTCTGTCTCAGAGCCCTCTGATGAGACGCCAAGAGTAGAGCAAGCTTTTATCAGTTCACTCTTAGTCACCTGTATTGATTAAAAAATCATGTCAATTCATCACAAAACAAAATTCACAGCACTCTCTGTATTTTAAGACTGAAAATTAAGTACCTTTTTGGATTCCAGCAAATTTAGGATAGTATCCTCATCCACACACCCTTTGCTGGAAGATGGCTCTCCCCAGTTTTTGCCTCCAAGGCCTTTAAGAATTTCAGTGTGAGGGACAACATCCCCACACCTACATTCTGGTCCAATCCATGGGCAGAAGTTGGACTTACTGTCTTCCTCACTGAATGGGTTATGAGTTCTCAACTCTGCAAAAAAAAAAAAAAATATATATATATATATATAATATATATATATATATATATATATATATATATATATATATATATATATATATATATATATATATATAACTTAAAAGCACATTTATCATACCTTCACAAATTCCATTGCAATTATTCCTTTCAATCCTCTTCCATTTCTCTGATATGTTGACTGAAAGGTCTTCCTTTGTGACTTCAGAGGTTGTTGGTCTTTCAGCATGCTTACTGTGAGATTAAATTGTTATTAAATATTATAACTTATTATTAATAATATTACTTAAATATTAGTCATTACTAATATAAATACAATTTATTCTTACAAATATTCATCACATACCAGGTATATCAATAGACAATTTCCAGTTAGCATCTGATAGCAACACTGGAGGGTTGTGTCCACATCGATAACAACTAAAGTTGTAGCTGTAAGTTGTAAGAGCAGAAAAATGGAAAAACGCTCTCCTGATCGTGTTGTGATGTATTATGGTATTGAGATGAACTTCCATAGCGCTGATAAAGCGACCAATGGCAGTGTGAGTCTGTATAACATCCAAAAGTTATAAGGGCCATGCACACAATTATTGTTCAATGTTTGTATAAATTACATACCTGTAGAAGGCTTGTCATAAAAGAGCATAGTTGTAGAGTCAAAAAAATTCTATTATTGTAATTGTGAATTCCAGATTTGTAATTTTGAAACCTAACAGGCATTTGGCACACAGGGCAAACTTTTTTGTAGATATGGATTCCTGTAAAATAGATAAAGCAATATAAATAGAAGATAGAATAAATAGAGCAACAGTTAGAACTTAAAAATCAAGTACTTTGTTAATTGTTAAAACACCATAGACGGTTCCTTGGGTTGTTAGTAGTTTCTCCTCTAACTGTGGTGGTGTTGGCCCCGGACAGTAGGACAAGTGGTCTTTCTGGAGAAATTTTGGAGGGAATTTGTGGTACTGCTTGAATAATTTCCTCAGGAAGATTTGTAGGTATTTTTTTTTTCTGACACTAGGTATTCAACCATTTGTTTAACTTGTGCTGAGGAAAAACTAATTTACTGGTCTCAGTATTGTCTCCATCACTAATGTCATCATCGCTGTCTTGTGACAGGATGCAGCATCATCTTGTTTTATGAGTTCTGGCTTCTCTTGGTAAGTCCAGCACATGCTCAATTGAATGTGAAGGCACATTCGTCTTTGCGTGTTTTTACACTTGCACATCCACTGTCCTTTTCCTGTGTCGAATGTGACCCTTACTCTCCCAAAAATGCAAAAGCTCTGTACTTCTCCAGTGTAAACTGAGAAAAACAAGTTTTTGCAGGAGTAACCGTGGCTTTCAAAAAACACTGGGTATACCGACACTGCCCCCTCAGCTTTTGCTTTATTGTGTAATTCCAAGCATTTGTCAGCTGTCAGACTAGATATTATGCCATTTTCTGACAAGGACTTAATTGAATCATCTTGTAGAAATCGTGGTTGCTGGTTGGATTTGAAGTTTTTTATTTGTTCCAGATGTACACATTCTCTTCCAGTAGCAAGAGACATATATTCTCTGCAGTCTGGTTCTTCACAGTCAATCACTTGCTTTGTGAAGGACTTGCACATGTGCACGATTGTGCGTGGTCCAGACTTTGTCTTTGTGGTGACAAAGATACCCTGGTTTTTATCCACTAACACAACAGGTTGCCTACTTTTATCGTGTTTTTCAACCTCATGCCTCCTTAAGGTCACAGATGACTGAAAGGGTGCAGCACAGGTGGGACATTGAAAGGATTTAGGCTTATTGTCTTTTTTTGATAGGGATGCCGGTTCTGGAAAAGAAAAATAAACCACCGGATATGTTTCAAAGATATTCATATTATTAGGCAACTTACTGTAATGCAAAGGTAGTTTGTAAATGTACATATGTAATACTACTTACCTTCCTTTAGGCCTATTTCTTTTTTCATAAGTGTGAGACCTGCACACCAATTAATAGTTAGTGCACTAGCATTAGAAATAGGAGTCCAGGACTAATAATAAAGCAATTTACCATGCTTCGAAGATGAATTTCGAAGGAGTACTTTCTTTGCAACACGGCATCACACTGAGGGCAGTGCCAGTGACAGCGTGTATTTGTCTTCAGCTGGCAGTGGCACGGAATGCAAAACTGATCTAAAAATACAAACTAATTAAAAACATTGCTTTCAAACAGGTTAAGAAAATATAAGCTTACCACGTTGTCCATTTGTAAAGGAGACAGAATACCGCAAATGAACATTTTGCATGTGCTCCTTAGACGCCAACGTCGCAACTTTGCAGAAGGGGCAATCTGAATTTTCAAATTTTTTTAACTCATCGACTGTGGCGAAAACAGTACATATTTCTTAAGGGAAAAACAAGGAGAAATTAGATAATTTAATCACTGATACACAGTAAGAAAGCTGTATTACTCACTTGCAGTCGCCATGGCTCATCGTCGCAGCCTACAAACCACGCGTCTAATGGCATTTAGGTATCATTTGCGCATGTGCAAAGATAATTGACGCAAATAGGCAATATATTTAGGCAACATCCGGCGAATTTGTAGAAGATAGTCGTAAAATATTCATCCATATTTCCAAGCCTAGCATACAGTTTACTTAACAACCTTTGAGGCGGGAGGCACAGAGTAAGCGGCGTAAGCGCTCTTCAGTGCATGTGATTGTTTGGGCGCTGGTCATGAGCGCTCGTCAGTGACCTTGGGCGCTCCTTTGAGCACTGTGGGCGCTCGTGGGCGCTGGTCAGTGACCGTGGGCGCTTCTTTGAGCACTGTGAGCGCTCGTGGGCGCTGGTCAGTGACCGTGGGCGCTCCTTTGAGCACTGTGAGCGCTCGTGGGCGCTGGTCAGTGACCGTGGGCGCTTCTATGAGCACTGTGAGCGCTCGTGGGCGCTGGTCAGTGACCGTGGGCGCTTCTATGAGCACTGTGAGCGCTCGTGGGCGCTGGTCAGTGACCGTGGCGCTCCTTTGAGCACTGTGAGCGCTCGTGGGCGCTGGTCAGTGACCGTGGGCGCTTCTTTGAGCACTGTGAGCGCTCGTAGGCGCTGGTGTGAGCATGGTCTCTCTGGCATCAGGGCTGAGCGCTCTTTTGGTCACAACCCCTGCTGCGGGATGGTTTGGATCCAGCGCTGTCCGTCTCCTCCGCTGGGCTGTGTAGCAGCGGTTCCGTCCGGGAGCAGATTCCGTGTGAAACAAGTGCTGCAGGCGTTTGATGATGACGCAGCGCGGAAAGCCAGCGTAATAAACGCGCATTTAATGAAACATTTATGTGAAAAATAAACGACTAAGAATGCCGTTTGTCTGTATGGTTTATGTTTCGCCATATATCTAAATAAATCGATTCTTTGGGCTTAGATTCGAAGCGATTCAAAGTTACATCGATGTGTGGCTGGGATTGAGGCCAACTAGTAGAACGCCGATCGATGCAGCGGATCGTAAGGGCTGTGTATCGATACTTCGAATATTTAGGTGAATCGTTACACCCCTATTATTATTGTATGTTAACTAGTTGTTGTATAAATCCTATCCAAAAGTTGTTTGATGATGGTAGGAATAAGTTTTGAATGAAGTCTGACAGTATTTTTTGACATGGTCAGAGGTATCATTGTTAGTCACAGATATGTCACTATGAGGGTCACAGTCAAGGAAGTGAGTTTGTGTATACCTATCACTTGTAATGTCCTGCTGATCCTCAAATCCCATATTCCATGCTAGTTTGCACTACTACTACTAACATGCTGTTTATATTTGTAGGTTTGCCTCATATCGACTTCCGCTCCATCACCGTCCCGGGAACCTCGGGTACAAATAACCAGCGTAGTGCACCTGTGAGGCCTCCACAGCAGCCACAGCAGCCACAGCGCAGTGCACAGCCTTCCACACCTGTGGCCTTCCGCGGCTCCTCTTCTCAGGGGCTGGACGACCCCGCCTTACTTCAGCAGATGCTTTTAGCCAGTCCACACGAGCTGTCCCTCCTGAAAGAAAGAAACCCTCCGCTTGCAGAGGCCCTGCTAAGTGGAGATCTAGGTGAGATTAATCAACACTTAAATCTAGTGGTGATTAACATGTATGTCTGTAGAGGTTTGTATGCAGATTGGAGTCTAGATTCAATGTGTCATCATGTTCTTGAGCAAGACACTTTAGAGTGAGAAAGGCTCTGTATTCAGTTTTGTTTTATTTTCTATTTTACTACTATTTTTATTGTGTAATTTAGACTCAGTAGATTCTAGAAACTATTAGTAACGTAATGTGTTCTTTTTCAGAGCGATTTACAAAGGTATTTATGGAGCAACAGCAGGATCGAGCCAAAAGGGAACAGGAACGAATCAGACTTCTCACAGCAGATCCTTTTGATTAGAAGCTCAGGCTAAAATTGAAGAGGACATTAGGTTTGTGTCTTAATCTTCTAGGCTGTAAATTGGATCTGTTATGATTAACCTTCATTATTATTAATTTTGGCCATCATTTTTTTAACCCTAGACAGAACAATGTAGAAGAAAATATGACAATTGCAATGGAGGAAGCACCAGAAAGTTTTGGTCAAGTAGTAATGCTTTACATCAACTGCAAAGTCAATGGACATCCGGTAAAAGCCTTTGTTGACTCAGGTAATACAATTAACGCTGCAGTAGCTTAGATGCTTGTTGTATGCTGTAACTCAATCTATGTCTCTGACTCCAGGAGCTCAAATGACCATTATGAGCCAGGCCTGTGCTGAGCGCTGTAACATCATGCGGCTGGTGGACAGGCGCTGGGCTGGCATTGCAAAAGGAGTGGGTACCCAGAAAATCATCGGCAGAGTCCATTTGGGTAAGTTTAACATGGAACTCGATTTCAAAAATTCACATGGAATAATTAATCAGCTTCTTTCCAAATGTTTTATTTGTTTTTGAACTGTTTTGTTCCAACTAAGTACAAATTTTCCGTGGAAACTAGGCCTCCACACTCTTGTGCACAAGCTGTAAATGTGCAAAATAATTTTTGTGCACTGCCTTTGTTTCAGCCTTAATAGTGCACCAGGAGTATTTTTGTTTTTACATTACAGTGTTGCTAAATTTCCTTTTGTGGTCTATTTAGCTCAAGTCCAGATTGAAGGAGACTTTTTGCCTTGCTCCTTCTCCATCCTTGAGGACCAGCCCATGGATATGCTTCTGGGTTTAGACATGCTGAAGAGACATCAGGTAGCCATCATTCTTTATAAAATGACTTAAGCAGATGTAAAATGTACTGATTTGTTCTTGTTCTTTGTACTTGCAGTGTTCTATTGACTTGAAAAAGAACGTCCTCCTAATAGGCACCACTGGCACTGAAACTCGCTTCCTGGCGGAGGCAGAGTTGCCAGAGTGTGCCCGTCTGGCGTATGGAGCAGAGGGCAGAGAGGAGGCCCGTCCCGAGGAGATCGCAGACAGGGAACTGGCTGAGGCGCTGCAGCGGTCCATACAGGAGAGCGGTGAGGAAATAGTCTGAACTCAAGGCTGTTTTTCATTCTGCTTTTTCAGTTTAGCTAGAACAACATCTGCATGTGCCATTGGAGCTTTTTACTCTGTTTTATTTATGTACATCATTGTTCTAAAATGTAAGAATTACTGGATTTTACGGTGCATAAAAAGGCAGCTATCAATAGTTATTGTTAAGATACATTTTTGAGTTTTTCAGTCTTTAGATGGCTTTAAAAAGAAAAAAATCATGGTTTTTCAATTCTTCTCTTATGTCAGCAACTAATTTGGTTGGTTTTCAAATGGCTTTAAAGATTTCTTAAATAGGAAACAAAAATGTAACTTACAGACAAAAATTTCACATCAGTGTTAAGAGCTGTTCTGTACTAACAGAACAATAAAACGGTAAACTCAATAAGATTTAGCATTACTATGACAATTCATTATAAATGGAATTTTCTATTTTAATGTTGTGAAAATTATAAACTTTGTTTATTGTGCTAAATACATCTTCCATAGCAAAGCATTACTTTTGGGAATACAGTTCTATCATTAGCAGTAGAAGTAGTAACTTTCTTGTAGAGTCATATATTTCTGTCAGCTGTAGAGGCTGACTCTTTTCACCTGAGCGGGTGAAAAGGCTGACAGTGTTGCATGCCGTGTGTGACCGCTAACTCTCTGGTCCTTTGCATGATGTGTGTGGTGTGTGCCTAACCTGAGCAGGACAGAACTGATGCACTGGAGGCAGCAGGAGAGGCCCCGACCAACAAGGTACTGCAAAACAACCCACCACCAGTGATCAAAGTGCACTGCTCTTTGTTCTTTCATTTATACTTTATTTCTGCTGTTTCTATGATTGATGTTGTAGTTCTATTTTTTGTTCAGATAGATCTTATCTGATTTCTATTGCCCTGAAAAGGAATAGCCATGGTTTAGTGCAATGGCAAACAAATTATACCCATATTATTTTTTGAATATCTATGTGAACAAACACAATAAAAAAACTTAAAAGGTTCGCTACAATATCCAATTTGAAAAGGCTTTATATCCACTACGTATTTGATATCAAGATTTTTAAAGAATATATCTTCCTCTTTTTTTTCTTCACCTTGTGGTCTTCACTTGTTTGGATATTAGATGAGGAACATTCACATTTTGTCATTTTATTGTGATATTCGAGTTATTCATTTAGACAACCTATTCCACATCCCCTTGTAGATGTAATAACAGGCCCACTATTTAATATCTCTGTAAATCAGTATTGTTATGATATACAAAGCACAGAATAGACTGATGATTGGAAATCTTAGCATAAAAGCCAAAATAAGGCTAACATGTTCAGGGCAATATAGAGCACTGTTTTTTATTTAATTGCTATGATAACTATGGATATTCCACATGATTAAATGTTTCCAAATCTGATTGTAGCTTTCTAATTCCCTTATATTTTCTCATAGACACTGCAGATGGACAAACTACCTCACCCCAGCTCCCGACTCCAGTCTCATTACCCAAAACGTTAGACCAAACCTCATCCAGTTATTTAGAGAAACCCCAAGTCCAACCCCAGGTCCCTCATCTATGGTCGCTTAAAGCCGGCCTCTTCGGGTGGGTCAAAACCAGGATGTAAACCAGCCTGGATCATCTCAGAGCCATACCCCTGCCCAATTATCCGATCACATTGACTCCATCGTGCCCCCTGTAGGTTGTTCAGTTAGCACAGATGCCCTCCCCACGTCCCCCATGTCAACAGAGGTGGAGCAAGAAAGATTAACAACAGATCAGGTATCATTTGAAGACATAAAAAGCACTACAAATGCAGAGCTTTGATTCGTCCCCCGTGCAGCCGATGGAGCAGGAGGCACTACACTTCCCTTCCGATCTACAGAAATGGTGCCACCTTCCGCCAACAAGGGGGACGAGCCAGAAACGGAGCAGCATCGCACGAGAACCAACAGCATCCCGTCACTGGCCGCAGCCTTGAAGGAGCTGCATGAGCTGATCGTGTCCAATAAGTCAAGTGACAACCGCAGCGCCTCTACTTCCCCTCCACCCCGCACCGGACAATCCCGAAACATGCCAACCTGAACTGTCTTGTACTGCCATTTCTCAAAAAACCGATGCCAAAGCGGACCATCATACTACGACAAATACTTCTACTATTACTGCTACTACTGTGTCAGATGTGGGACTGTCTGATTGTGTTGAGCTGTCGAGCAGTGAGGACAATATGGAAGAGGAGATGGGAGAACGTTTAGAAGAACATGCAACAGGACAGTATCGTGAGGAGGATGAGGCAAGTGTGCAAGATATAACAGATTTAAGCAATGTTCTTCATCTGATGTTGGACAAGAAATGGTAAGTGATGAGTTTAGGGAAGATTACGATAGGCAGCAGGATAGAGAAGTTGAGCAGGAAAGGGCTGCTAGCAATAACAACTTACAAACTGTTAGCCCTTTAAACTTGGAAAATGAGCAAAATCCCATTGTTCCAGAGCCTTCAAATCCTCCCCATGACCCTCTAGCTCCTGTTTTAGCCCGTTTTTTGTCTCAGAACATAACTCCACAAACCGTAGTCGGACGTTTCCCCGTAGAGCACATTCAGAGGATCCAGGCGGCAGGTTTTTCGGCTCAAGAAGCGGCAGAAGCGCTGGAAAAGGCCAATGGCGAGGTGGAGAGAGCGCTGTTTGCTCTGCTGGCCCGAAGTATCACTGTGCCCACCTGAATCAACACCTTAAATGCGAGTTTTTATCAGAGGTGGAAAGAGTTTTAAAAAATAAATAAACAAGTAAAACACAGCAAGCAAAGTATGCATGGATTTCACTGGTGCAGCTTTAGAAAAGGTTGTTTAGGCACAAAAAACTCACAGGGCTTTTTCTTGCTAGTTTGAAAAGATGACATGTTAATTCTTAAAGGTGCTGTACCAGATTTTAGTTTCCTTATAAATGCAAACAAACAGAAATAATTCATTTTAAACTTCCTACATCAGACCACGTTTTCCTCACTTACCTAATGCATTCTGAGCCTCAGAATTGTTCACCACAAAATGTGTTTTAAGCTTTTTTTCACAGCTGTTAGGAAGGAGATGTGCTAATATGCTAAGGCAGTTAACCCACAATGCTAACAACAACAACAACAGACGAACTTAGTGGAGTTTGGTGAACAAACCTCATAGTATTAGACAGAGACTGGACATTGCAGACTAATTTCAACCTGAATAGATACATTAACAAGATATCTGTGCTAAGGAAAAAAATACTTTAAAGAAGACCTATTGTGATTTTTCTGTATATTTAGAAAGAAACTATGGCATATGCAAATCATCAATTCACATTTTGTTCATTGTAAAGCAAAAAAATGAACTAAAAACGCAATAAACAAAAAAAAACAGGTCCATTGACTTTGTTTAGTAAGCCACATTATTTAAATTACTATTTTTGTTGTTGCAAGTGTCTACATAACAATTTTGAAGCTTACCCGCTTTACTCGGAATCTGAATTTGAGAGAAATCCCCAGTAAAATACAGACAAGTGGGTCGAGATAAGTGGTAGGTGAAGATCGGGATTTTCTGGGCACTGGAGCATCAGCTGCAGGATAAAACAAGGTTACTCAAAACATGGTTACTTTATGTGGAAAAGGATTACATGAATCAATCCAAATCAAACTTTTGATTAAACTAATGATAAGAGAACTCTGCTGTAACAGGGTTAAAAAACTCAGAAATAGAGATTTTGCATAATAGGTCCCCTTTTAACTTCATTGTAAAATAATATAATAATTTGGTATTGTCTCTTTTAATATTGTGACAGTGTTGATTTTACATCATCAACATTCTACGGAGGAAACAAAGTTGACTAATAGAGAGGAAAAAAATAATTGAGTACCACAACTTTAATGTTCCCTTATGTAGGAAATGACTAAAGTTTTATAGAGTTGGGCATCAAAACAAGCTAATAACTTATAGAAATTACTGTCAGTTTGTCTAAATTCCAAAAGAACTATTGCATTTTTTTATGATTTTTGAACATTAAATACAATGCTATTTTTAAGGTGAAGGATCATAAGCCAAGTACTCATTTCGGAACTAATAATAATAAACTATCTTACATCAAGTTTTCAAAATTAATTGCAAACTAAGCATACACTAGAAATCAACTCTGGTAAATCAAAAGATAACTGCAATGCTGAACTCTCACTGCAATAGATGAATAAATACTAGCATCATTAAGTGAAAATTCAATTGTAAGAAATGTTTAAAAATGTACAAAATATATCAGCTCTAAAATATAATTGCCTTGGGGTTTTTTCCACCTTTGATTAAAACTGCATGATTCTGCAGGGAAACGTTTAAAAACTTAAATAAGAAGTGAAAAAAAAACTTATCTGGATGATAATGTGAGGTGTGTTTGCATGCAGATGTTGTGGGTGCCCGCTCATTTTATTGCTTTTAGATTTTACTTTTCTCTCTTTTTGATTGTATAAATGGCCAATGGATGACTTGACATTTAAGTTTTCTTTTTTATTTATGTGTATAGAGAGAAGTCATTGTTTTTTACTCATTAGCGCCCTGTCCAAGTAATAAAAAAACAATGGCATTTGGACTTTCAAAAGGTGAAACATGGAGTGTGGTAAATTAGCCTCGCGTTTACAGATTTTTGAAAAGATTATTAAAAAGTGTAATATTTTTTTCTTCTTCTTTTCCCTGAATGGCACTGAGAAACCAAATGAGTGTTCTGATAAAATATATGGGAGTTTAAAATGGGGAAATTACAGAAAATATCAGATTTTGTCAATATATTGTTTTCCATTTTCGCCACAAAATAGATTTACATTATTGTGTCAAATCATTATATTTCATTTGTGTAGTTCTGTTAGATTAAGCTCATCTCACGTTTTCTGTCTTTGTCTAGGATTTATGGCTTCATGAGCCAATCATTTTCAGGCAAAAGTAATATTTACTTTTATCTTGTATGGAATTTTAAAATTGCAAATAAAATGGTAATAGTATTTGTACATTTTGTATTTGTGCCTGAGAGAGCTTTTGTTTCTGACTGATTTTTTATTCAAAAGTTGCACAACGTAATTTTTTTGTTTGATGGAGTCTGAAGTCTGAACCAAGTAGTAAGTCAGTGAGTTGTAAGTAATCTTTATTTATCTAGCACATTTAACAGACTTGAAAAATCACCAAAGTGCTTTACAAAATATGTAGGAGCAATTAAACAGACTGTATGCAAGAAACACAGGAAAGTTGAATTTAAGGCCTTAAAAAGTCTCAAATTTGCCGTTGTAGTTCTTGAATTGTTTGCACAGGCCCTAAATTTTGTAATGAAGTGATTTCCGGCAGATTTACTGATCTATTTCACACCACTGTGACTTTATTGGGAAAGTTTCTATTATAATCTGAAAAATATAACATAAAATATAATTGGTGTGTTTCTTCTCCTGATATTTGGTTGACTGAATGCTCATAAGTGCAAACACATGCATCATAGACTAGTCAATCACATAAAAGAATTAAGAGTAATTATTATTCTTAAAAACATGTCAGAAGCCGGATTAAAATAGGCTGAGGGCTGCATCTCTGTTTGCTCAGGTCTGGTCTAACTTGCTGGACGAATACAACATGTTTTAATTTATTAGGAACAATATTTATGACTGATTAACTGATGCATGAAAAAACTATAAACTGCAATTTAGTTACCGTTTTACATAATAAGGATTGAATTTTTTGTAGCTGCTCTGTCTTAAAAGTGGACTACGGTATATAAGGATCATCTGAAATTATTTTTTCTTATTGAAGATTACATTAATTTGTCTTTAAAGAGAAACTAAACTCAGAATCAACTTTTTTTCACTGTCAGACTGTGTATCTGGGGTCAAAATTGAATTATCTACTGTTTCCAGGACTTTTTTAGACATTTTTGTGCAAACTCGCTTATTTTGGAGTTATGTGTGCAAAAACCGCGACTGTACTGCCACGCTGGGCAAACGCTGTCAGTGCATTTTCAGTACCCGCTGACGTCACAGTGTATTGACGCGGCAGACGAGCCGCCCAGATGGTTTATCTAAACTCCTCCCTCTGACATCGCTGCTGCGGAGAGTTTGTAAAGGCTGATTTAAGCTTCTCCGTCGGTTTGGGTCCAGGCGCAGGTCTGCAGCCAGATACTCTTGCTGCCATTGGATCTTCTGTCTCTTGTTTTTTCTCCAGGGCTTCTGGTAGCCAATCAGAAAGCTTGCAACACCAGTTGCGCCGTGTTCGTGCTGTTTTCGTGCTCCTACGTGCAAAAGTCACCTAGCGTCAAAACGCACAGCTGATCTGTGATCTGGATGTGATTGGTGCAACTGACTAGACGCACCTGGAACCTGATTACCTCTGAAGAGAAGCTCCAATGGCAGACCTTCCCAGGACTTCACCCAACGGGGAAGCTTAAATCAGCCTTAGGCATCACTCGCTGCATGTCAATCATCAGCAATCAGTTAGCTCATCTTGATGAGCGAGTATTGCGATGTACAGCTGCCTGCACAATGATGCGCTGGTACGAAACCCGTGCCAGTGGCAAGTTTATCATTTTCATTTGTAGAAAATACTCACATCATACGATCATGTGCTTATGTAGACTAAAGCAAAGGTTAAATACATAATATGTTTTGTAAAGTAATATAAAAGGAATCTTGCACGTCAAGGAAGCTGTAGTGCTGCAGCTTCCTCATCTGTAAATCTCACGTCAAGACCGCTCCGTCAAAACTCAGCATTCACCAGGCTCGCTGTTCATATTTGGTGCTGTCAATCAATGTCTGTGCACACCCACCTGGGCGTCTCTTAAAAGGCCTCCGGGCACCTCCCACTTTTGCGAGCCTGTTTGAGGATCAGTTGTGGGCGGAGTTAGTCTCTGAACGCCTGTTTAGCCTCACTTTAAATTGTTACATATTATGGCTTTAATTTTCAATATCTCCCTAGAAAACCAAGTTAAAAGTCAGATCAGTGGAGAGGCGCATCCACACTCAATGTAATAAAACAGGTTTTCTTGATCCTTGTAGAGAAACAAATTCTGAATCTTTAACGCTGTCCTAGAAAACATTTTATTTAGACAACCCTGGAATCTGGCAGTGGGCAAAGTCTCTACCAGAAAAGCTTGTAATTTTTTCAAAAATGATTGTTTTTGTCCGAAAAAAAAAAAAAATCTTCACCAGTTATTGTTGCAAATGTGGGATACCACTTCAAATTCTAAAAAGTGTGGCCCCAGTCTCTTATTCTTCCTGTGAACATGTATTAGATGTGTACAGTAATTTACTTATTTGTTTCTTCACAATATGCTGCAGTTATAATAATATCAAGCAAACAGACAGCTTGAACTTTGACCTTGTGGGCAGGGCCAGTGCTGAGACACACCTGACTGAGTTTATTTAATCTTGAAGCTCTTTGTCCAGCTCCAGTGCCTCACATTCCTCTCCACACGAAACATGGCTGAGTCAGAGAACAGCGACAAAGACCACAAAAGCGTCAAGAGTCAACTCATCTCAAACATGTGCTCGCGACTCCAAAACAATCTGTCAGGAAATGGATTTATGTCTCAGTTAAACACAGTGAAGCTTCCAGAGCAACTCTCCTCCAGGTTTCGACATGAAAGCAGTGACGCAGAGCCGGACTCAAGCAAACCAGATCACAGGTAAGTAAAGTTGGACAATATATAGAATTTTAGATAATATTGTGAATGTCAGTTTCAAGATATGCAAGAAAATGTTTGAAGTAAAAAAGGTATATATCAATAAAAATGAAATAATAAAGATTGTAAGCTTTAATAAATAAAGCATGTTTATACGTAAAGCAGAATTTGCATAAGTAATTCAATTTGTTTTATAAAGCAGGAGAATAATTGGAGATTGCTGCACTTACACTGGAGAATATCATACTTTAATACTTTACTAAATGAAGAAATGCCTAAATAAGTGAAAATTATGTACATTTGGGTTTGTTTTTTAATTCCCTTCAAAAACCAATTTGACAGCAAAACTATATTTTGTTCACATTTTAAGTTTGAATCTCATCTTCAGGCAGTCCAAATACACAAAAACAATCTCTCATTTTCTTATTTAGGATTTTTTTTCTATTTGATGAAATTTCACAATCATCTAGTAATAATTTTTAGGACACATTTTAACCCAGAATTGTGTCCAAATTTTGTTATTGAGAAATGCCAAAAAATAATTCTCTCTTTTTTTTCAATATAGCCCAACTCTATAAGAAAGTCTTTGTGTCAATATTAAGGACAGTGCACAGTGGTTCTCAAACTTGTTCACTTGTGATCCCCAAAATAACACAAAATGTCAACTACCGAGATCACTGACAATCACTTGTGTAGGGTTATAAATAACTGTATAAAACTTCAATCTAGTTGTTTACCTTTGTTGTTCAACTCATGTTAAATTTAAAGGTTAATTTTAAAGTAATTCCTCGGTATGCTTTAAGTGTCACGTGTCTTTTCTTGTTGTCTTTATGGAGTCTTGCATTTCACAATCACATGTTCATGTCTTTAGTCCGTCCACAGACTCCCCCTCGTCCCTTAAATCTACAATCTTAACACAAACAGTGGATTTTGACAAGATTTTCTCAGCTGTGGGCAAACTGCTCTTTGACCCTTCAGAGGAAATCAATCAGGAGAATGAAAAAGGGTATGATGACACAGTACAAGCTGTCATAAAGTTGGTTCCTTTTGTAAACATTATTTATCTAAACATTATTGTTGTGTTGCTTTAGGTCGGATTCAAATGAAGAACAAGTAAAAAGTGCAAGGTTTCGCTCAAAGTTTCTTCATAATTGTGAGTTTTGCTAAAGGTGCATTGTGTCATTTTTCCTTCTTGTCTCTTTGGCAATGGTAAAGTTTTAATAAATGTGGCTTACCGGACTTCCGGTCGGCAACGAGGCAAGATGGTGGCGTAATTCCTGAGCTCCTCAAAGTTGAGCGATTTTCCCCCTAAAATTCGAGTTTCATTCCCTCTAAAATTTTTGAAAATATGCCAGGGGGTCCTAAGAGGAAAACAAAGAAGATGAAAGAACCAAAAGAACACTTTAACTTGGAAGACGGAGCACATGCTACTGACGAAGAAGATGGCGAGAGCGAGGAGCCCGAATCCCTACACGAGGGCATAAAAAGCATCAGCAGGCAGATCACTGAGTTGCGGACAGAGCTGAAAGCGGACTTCAATGCATTTAAAGATGACTTCAGACGCGAACTGCAGGAAGATTTGAACAAATTCAAAGCGGACACAACCCAGCAGCTAACGGCTAACAAGCTAGCAATGCAAGAACACGGCAAAAACTTGAGGAAGCCGAAACTCGAGTCGCGGGGCTTGAAAGCTGGTCGACGGCGGCCTATGGTGCACTGAAGCAGTCTCTAAAAGAGCAAAAGAAACTGGCTGAAAAGTTGGATGATCTAGAGTCACGATCAAGAAGGAATAATTTGCGCATTTACGGGGTGCCTGAAGGAGAGGAGGGCAACTCCGTAATAAATTTTGTTGAAAATCTGCTCCGTACCGAAAAGCTCGTCAGTGATGGCACGAGCACACAAATACAACGGGCTCACCGGTCTCTTGGTCCTAAGCCGGGTGCTGACGCTGTCCCTCGGTCCATCGTCGTCTGCTTTCTCGAGTTTAAAACTAAAGAGACAGTCCTGAGAAATGCATGGCAGAAGAAGATTCTCATTAAAGACAAGCCCCTTGGATTTGACCACGACTACACTGCTGCGGTGGTGCAACAACGCCGTGCGTATAAAGATATTAAAAGCGCACTGAAGCAGAAAGGCATTCGATTCCAGTCCCCGTTCACGAAACTCCGGATCCACTGGGACTCGGGCCCTCAGGTGTACCACAGTCCAGTTGAAGCTACGCGGGAGTTGCAGCGAAGGGGGTTCACGGTGGAAGAGCCCGCGAGCGAGAAGGGTTCAACGCCTTTGCTCTACTAGATCAGCTGGAGAGCGCGTCACCATGGCAACCTGTCCATCGGCGAAGCGAAAGTGGTGCCATTCAGCGGGTACGCGACCGACTTCAGGAATTTCAACACAGACCGACCTAACTTGCTTAACATATGTGGACTCTGAAGGTACATTTAATTTTCGTCCTTAATAGTGCCATCAATCCAAGTACAATACACTTTTGTTTTGAATGATTATGTTCTAAGGTTTAAGAATACAGTTGCTCTGCTTTGAGGTAGCCGGCAAATTTAGCCTGGAATGAGTGAGACTCAGAGCGAGTTATTCACAAGTTCTGAGAGGGGGCCCTCATTGTTTCTGAGGCTTTCCCCCTCATCTGTTTTTGGGACTATTACCCAGAGTGTATTACAAATACCTCGTTTTGGGAGTCATACTGAAGTGATGTTCCAGTACTTACAATCACAGGTTTACATACTTGGTTTCGGTTTTGTTCTGGTTTGTTATTGTTTCTTGTTTTGGAGGCTCGTGGAGGAGGGAAATAATTCTCTTCTTGTGCGGTTAAATGTCACAAAAACTTGAGATTATGTCACTTAATGTGAATGGCCTAGGGAATCCAATCAAAAGATCCAGAGTAATGACGAAAATAAAAAAGGAAAATAAGCATGTTATCTTTCTGCAGGAAACCCATTTGTCACCACAAGAAATGAGAAGCTTAAAAAATTTGGTTATAAGAAAATATATCATAGTTCACATAACCACAGTCATAAAAGAGGAGTAACAATTCTCATATCAAAACACTTCACATTTGAATTAATTAAAGAAATAAAGGACAAGGAAGGTCGTTATATTATAGTGAAGGGGAAAACTGCCAGTAATATTTTAACCCTTGTTTGTATATATGCACCTCCTAATAGTGAGAAATCATTTTTTAAGGATTTGTTTGATGTAATTTCAATGGAAGCCGAGGGAATCTGTATATGTGGGGGAGATCTTAACGTAATACTCAATTATAACCTGGACACAACTAGTCAAAATAGAAATAAAAAACATTTAACTAAATATATAAATACAACTCTCAAAGAAACTGGATTAATAGATGTTTGGAGGTTGCTACATCCAACACAAAGGGACTACACACATTACTCAATTCCTCACTCAGTTCATACACGCATTGACTATTTTTTTATGCAAAAAGAGGCATGTTATAGAGTGCTAGACTGTGATATTGGGATCGCTGATGTCTCGGACCATAATGCAATTTTTTTAACTATTCACCTGGATAGCTCCCCCAAGAACACGGTCTGGCGTCTTAATGTGGGGATTCTAAATAGTGAAGTTCTAGTAAATGATATTAAACAAGAAATTGACATATTTGTTGGAGATAACGACAATGGCGAAGTGAACCCACTAATGCTCTGGGATTCAATGAAAGCGGTCCTGCGAGGAAAATTAATTGCGAAAACAACTCATCTCAAGCGGATAAGAATGGAAAATTATAAACATTTGACGATCACCTTGAAAGATTTAGAGCAAAAATTTAAAATAAGAAAAGATAGTGAAACACAAAATCAGATTAGGGAAGTAAAAGGGCAGTTAGAAGAATTACTTAACCAGGAGGTCGAAAAAAAGGCAAGATATCTTAAACAAAGTTATTATGAAGTCGGGCCTAAATCTGCTAAATTACTAGCTCGCAGATTACGAAAACAACAGACTGATGCGGCAATCTATAGAATTATAAACCCCATTTCTCAGAAAATAGAAACTAAGCCAAATGAGATAGAGAACATTTTTAGAGATTACTATCAGAGTCTTTATTCACAAGAAGGTACAGTGGATAAACAGTCAATAAAAGCTTTTTTATATTCACTAGATTTACCTAGTATTGGTGAAGTGCAAAACAAGACAATCACCAAGGAAATTACACTAGATGAGTTGAATACAGCAATTGGAAGATTAAAGGCTAACAAAACCCCAGGGAGTGACGGGTTTCCTGCAGAATGGTACAGAATATTTCGAGATAAATTAACCCCTATTTTGTTGAGATCTCTTAACTGGACTTTGAGGGAGGGCCAAGTACCCCATCTTGGAATGACGCTATTGTGTCTCTAATTCCGAAGGAAGGGAAAAATCGTGATAACTGTGCTAATTACAGACCGATATCGATCTTGAATGTTGACTACAAATTGTACACCTCAATTATTGCAAAAAGATTGGAATCATTTATTGCTGATCTGATCGATGATGATCAATGCGGATTCATACCAGGTAGACAGACACAAGACAATATTAGAAGAACAATACACATACTACACAAAATACATGGTAATAATTTAAGCGCAGCCCTCATAAGTCTGGACGCCGAAAAGGCGTTTGACAGGGTGGGGTGGGAGTTCCTTTATCAGACTCTGGAAAGATTTGGGTTTAATGAAGACTCAATTAAAACTATAAAGGCAATTTATCATCAACCTATGGCCAGAATTAAAGTAAATGGATCCCTATCAGATCGTTTCTTCTTGGCGAGAGGAACGAGACAGGGTTGTGGATTGAGCCCCTCCCTGTTCGCTTTATACATAGAACCCTTGGCACAGGCAATTAGACAAGAACAAGGAATAAGAGGGGTGCTTATGGGCGAAAATGAACATAAAATTGGCTTATTCGCCGATGATGTTATGTTATATCTAAGGGATTTGGACACCTCTATCCCCAAACTTCTAGAAGTAATTGGAAAATTTCACGAATGCTCTGGATACAAATTGAATATTACAAAAACACAAATTATTCACTTCAATTATGCCCCTAGTAGAGAAATTAAATGTATGTTTAATGTGAATTGGAAGACAAAAAAAATGAAGTACTTAGGTGTAAATATTACAAAAGAACCCGAATTACTGTATACAGCAAATTATAATTCAATTTCTGACAATCTAAAAAAAGATTTAGAGAGGTGGTCAACCTACCCAATGGATTTCAGTAGCAGGATTAATGTAATTAAAATGAATATACTGCCAAGGTTGTTGTATTATTTCAAGCTCTCCCACTTGAAATACCCACGCATCAATTTGAGGCTTGGGACAAAATGCTGTCAAGATTCGTATGGGCAGGCAAGAGGGCAAGGGTACGGTTTTCTACTTTGCAGTTGTCAAAAGAAAATGGTGGCATGGGGTTGCCAAATTTAAGACTATACTTTCAGGCAGCACAATTAAGATCTTTGTGCCTTTGGTGTGATAGTTCATACACTGCAAAGTGGAAAGAAATTGAGACCTATTGCCCAGGTTATAATATCCAGACACTGCTAGGAGAAGATAGTTTGACTGATACAATTAGGGAGAAACTTAAACCTAACCCAGTTGTTTTATTTACATTAAGAATGTGGTTTTCCATTATCAAGCGCTTAAAGCTAAAAAATACTCAGAAGATGTTGAGATGGATAGCTTTGGATACTAACTTTAAACCAGGACAATATGACTCTGTTTTTAAAGATTGGTTAAACAAGGGTCTAACAGCTATTTGTCTGATCACCAAAAAAAACAAAATGAAGAGCTTTGAAGAGCTCAAGAATTCATTTGATCTTAAAAACCAGGACTTGTTTAGATATTTGCAATTGAGAGATTATTACAACAAAGAAATTAAAGCGTTTTTCTCTGAAGAGGGGATCAACCCCCTTATTGAAATAATGTGTGATGCTTATCAACAAAAGACTACAAAGATAGTATCCAAGCTCTATCATAGCTTAATGAAGAACCTTAAATCAAACTCGCTGTATGTGAAGGCAAAATGGGAGCAGGAACTCAATGTCAGAATTGCAGAAGATGAGTGGCATCAGATGTGTACTCTGCATCAAACCTCTACAAGCTCTCACCAATGGAGGGAATTTAACTGGAAGTGTCTGATTAGGTTTTTTATAACCCCTCATATTACAGGTAAACAGCTTGGAATCACACAGCCCTGTTGGAGGGGTTGCGGTGAACAGGACGCAAACCATACTCACATCTTTTGGTCTTGTTCGAAGATCCAATCGTTTTGGACCATTGTTAATGAAACCCTGCGTAAAGTTCTTGGATATAATATTCCAAAGAAGTGTAGCGTCCTCTTTTTGGGATATATTGTGGAAACGGTGCAGAAGGAGGATCTTTATCTTACCAAAATTCTATTGTCTGCGGCTAGAAAGTCCATCACCAGATTTTGGCTTAAGCCCGATATTCCAGTTCTGCAGCAATGGACAAACATAATTCAAAGCATTTATCTCATGGAAAAAATAACATACTCAATCCGGTTAAAAATACCAGACTTTATCAAAAACTGGAAGAAATGGTCTATTTTTATTTCTGGATATGGGCAGTAGTGTATACTTAATGTGTTTTCTTTTCTTTATTTTATTTTTTAAAAAATATAGTGCTAATTACTTTCCAATTTACAGAAATCACCCCTAAATTTGATTGGTTCTCTTTAATAATTGTAAACACAGTGTTTGCTTCTCATTTCTATGCTTTTGTTGTTTTGTTGTTGGTTACATGCAATGGGTGGATTGTTGGGGTAATAAACAATAGATTTTGATGATTGTTTCATTGACAAGTTTTGTCTTGAGGCGGTGAAACAAGGATCAACTTTCTAAAATGTTTTTAGATTGAATCAGTTATGAAGTCATGATCTAGTGAGACCGTTTTGGGTCATCATTTCCACCAGAGTTCGATGGAAGGGCAGCTTTGTTTGTGAATGTGGGCTGCATCTCCAAGACGCCCTAAAGCAACAAAAATTTAGTTTTATTTGGATTGAAATTTGGGAGAATGTTGTAGTTGTGGGGCTTTTGCGTTCTAGACAATTAATCGATTAATCAGGGAAATGATGGCTCAACTGACTAATTGCCTGAATGATCATTGTTGTAGCCCTATAGGCATGTAGATGTATGGTTAATACTATGTAGAGGTATAGGTGTAATGTCTGTATGCATATTTACACATATGTGTAAAATTTCCTTTTTAGATAACTGTAACCCTCCTCCAACTCCTCCATTTGTTTGTTTTTGTTGCTGTTTGTTTTGTATAACTATAAAATTGCAAACAAAATAAAGTTGCAAAAAAAAAAATGTGGCTTACCGATGTCCTGTTCATTTAAAGGAGACCTATTATGTAAAATCTACCATGTTACAGCAGTGTTCTCTCATCAATAGTTTACTCAAAGTTGTATTTGGATTGCTTCATGCACATTTGAAGAATCTTTTATTGTCCTGCAGCTGTTGTTTGATCAGAAAATCCCCGTCTCCACCTTTTGATTTTATTCCCACCCAGTTGTCTGTATTTATTTGGGCTTACTCAAAAATTAGGATTGCGAGTAATAGGGTTTAGAATTGTCATGTAGACACTTTCTAACCACGAAAATAGTGGCTCATTAAAGTTAACTTCTACATTGAAGCTTATTAGTTCTGCAATTTTCAACAGAAAGTTAACAAACCTGTTTCTATTTCCAAATCGTTTAAACTCATTTTTGTGTTTTGCATCGAACAAAATACGAATCATTGATACTTATGGAGTTTTTTCTAAATGCACAGAAAATCACAATAGGTCTCCTTTACATGTGTTTTTACCACTAGAAAAGGTATTGTTACATGTCACATGCGTTTTCACATGTGAATATTTTGCATTTTTGTCATAATAAACTATTTTTTATTAATAGTTCCGCAATCCTAATTAGAGCTGCAAAGCATCAGTTGATTAGTTGTTCAATTAATCTTTCGATTAATCAATTATTGCTTATAATCCAAAACCTAATGAAAGTGAATTCAAGATTTGATGGTGTACATTTACAGAGGAGATCGCATTTTTTTTTTTTTTTCAAACTGCAAACATGATTTGGGTTTTAAAACTTCCTCTCATAAATCCTTCCACACATGGTTAATATTGAGATGTATTCATTTTTGGTTACAATTACACCTTAAAAATCACTTCTTACAAACTACAAAGTGAAACTGGAGAGGACCGCCAAGCACAGCCAATCAGAGAGCCGCATGATTTGAGCTAAAACTCATTATTATTCAGTTCAGACAGTACACAGTGGTCTAATTTTTTCACAAATTGCTGCATTTATTGAAGACTTTTAGGTGAAAAACACAAAGTTTACGAATTAACAACTAAAAAATCAAAAACAAAGATTACATATTTCCAAGACATTACTTTTTCCCAGCTCATGGCACATTTTAAGGCATATCCAAAGACTAGTTAACAATAGGTTGATTAATAAACTATTTTGACAATTAGTTCAATAACTGATTAGTTGTCATTAATCGATTAACTTGTCCTCTTATCCTTATGCCTTACAAACGCAATACAACCTTACTTTCTGTTTTTTTAATCATTCCTGTTTCCGCAGTGCCTCTGTACCAGGACTACTGTCTGCACAATGTTCGCGACGACATCCAGAGACTGAAGAACAGCTCTCTCTCTGAGTTTCTGCCTCAGAGCGTGCAAGGTTTACAGGCTCAACTCGAAAAGCTCTACCGTTCTCAGATCAGCTCCCCTCCGGTCCACGGTGGTCCTGCAGCCTGCTCCACCCCCCTACACCCATCAAAGTGACCCCCAGCACCTTGTGGCAGGACCTGGAGGAAGTGAAGGCCTCTGGTGTGCTCTGCAACTTAACGCCAAGAGAGATAAGACTACATGAGGTATAGTTTTGTCACTTCTTGCCTTTTGCTAACAGTGTGCCGTATAAAATGTAACTTTTTTTTTCTTCCAGACTTCCTTTGAGTTGATCTGCTCTGAAGCTTCTTACATGAGGAGTTTGGAAATTGCAGTCAAACACTTTTATGCCTCCAAAACGCTGAAACAGACACTGACTAACAGGGAGCATCACATCTTGTTCTCCAATATCCAGCGTGTAATGGTGGCTAGTGAAAAGTAAGTCACATGTCTCGTATTTAGTCACTTTTATCTCGTCTTTATTCATTTCCTCTAAACACTAATGACTCACACAGAACTCAGGAAATATCACAAACACAAATACTGATGAGCCTAAGTAAACTATTTTATAAACAACATAATGTGTCGATAAGGACTGATTAGTTGTGAAATTAGTTGTTTGAAAGCTCATCTCGCTTTACCACCGTGAAGGTTCTCTATTACCGGAGGGGCACATTTTCTTAACAGCCCTGACTGAAATCATCGAAAAGTCAAACTGAAACTGTTTGTGAACCTTTTGCAGCACAAATAAATGTCTGTGAGACTAAGGCTGTGTGGTTTTGGCCTCTAATGACTCACTGACTCTAGTTATAAGTAAGAAGAATCTCTGCACAAAAAATATCAGATTTTAAGTTTTCTTTGTTTTGACAATTCCTCTTTGAAAGCTAAAGTTATTTATTTTATTTTTTTTTATGTATTTTAGGGACTTGTGCCAACTCTAAAAAGTTTAGGTGAAGCCTGTATACATTTTGACTTTTTTTTTTTATCTGTAAGTTTAGAGTAAAACTATTATTACTCTAAACTTTTTTTCTGTAAATACAGAATTTCTATGGGGTCTTAAAAAGTCTTTAACATTTTTGCACATCTGGTGTGTTTTTTCTTCTGTTACTTGTTTTTTGTATAAGCCTTTTTTATTTATTTATTTTTTTGTTTTAGATTTTTCATTACTGTAACAAAATACAGAATTCTATCTTCAGAAGCCCTTTGCAAAAGCAGCATTGTGAAATTAAGAAAGTGTGAGGGCCTACAGCTATGACCTATACCTCCATAACGGGCTAAAAGGAAGAAGACATGCACAGTACAATACATAAATGTCGAGCTACAAAATAATGTTCCTGTTTTCAGTAATTGAATGAGTCAAAACTGTAACTGTGCATTTAACTAAAAAATGTGCTGCAGTAATGTGCTTACTTGTACAGCTTTTTTACAGTGCTTTTTCTTTCAATTTGTAAAAGAGATGGAATGATAAATAATGTGCAAGGACTGGGCTGTTTTTGTTTTAGATTTCTCGTGGACTTGGAGCTTGTACTGGGCGAGTGTCTCCTGGTTGGTTCTCAGATTGGTGATGTTGTGCTGCGACACTGTCCTGTGTTTCACCGTCTTTATGTCCTTATGTCACAAACATGATGTACCAGGAGGCTCTGATCAGACAGCTACTGTAAGATACTTAATGCAATCTTTAAATTGATTTAAAATGTTTTTTAAACATGTCTCTGTTTCCAAAGGCAGCAAAACAAAGATTTCCAGAGTGCGCTTTTTAAACTTGAGAGGAATCCAGTTTGTCAAAGGCAAAGTTTGAAGTCCTTCCTGGTTTGCCTTTTCAGAGAATTACAAGGATTAAGCTTATTTTGGAGGTGAGAATGTTGAGGCATTTTTACATATATGGCATATGGCTGATATATATGTTTCCTAGTTTTGTAATAATGTGATTAGTAACTTTTTACTACGTTTTATAGCAGCAATTAAAGCAGTCTTTGATATCGCAGAGGAAAAATTAATTTCGGCAGCTTTCAACTTTGAAAGTCTCTACAAAAAACAAAAGTTTGGCTGCATTTAGGCAAAAGACTTATCCAGTTATGTCCACAAATGAATGGTGAAATTAAGTTGCCTTGAGTCCTTTTAAATTTTACATCTACAGATGGACAGTTACGGCTGCATCATGGAAAGTAACTAAGCATTTAACATGACCTGGAAACCGGAATACAGTTGTCTCTACTTCTGTTAATTTCACTTCATCAAAAGGGAACATTGTTCCATTTTACTCTTGTAATTTCTGTGTGTGTATCATTAGGAAGTCCAATATAAAGGTTAGGTTATGATTTTTACATCGTAATTGAAATATTACTAAAATGATCAGATTAGATCTGCTGAACAGTTTTTTTCAGTCTATGTTAAATGTTACAAAAACATTTTAATTCAGGTATTTGTTAGTGAAAGCTGTCTTCTCAAAATGAAGAAACAGAAATGGTGATAAGGACTTGCATAATGACCTTTTTCTCACAAAATTGTCCTTAATGTTAAATTCCAGACGATACTTAAACTGACTAAGCCGGAAACCGACTCATTCAAACAGCTTGAGAAGGCCATTCAAGCTATTCATGAGGTACATTTGAAAAACATTATATAATTTTTTTTATTTTTTATTCACCACCAAATGTTGATTTCAAGCAGCTTGTGCAAGAATGTGACAACAGAGTTCGAAAAATGAAACAAATTGAGCAACTTGTCTGTTTGGAGATGCTGCTTGTATTTGGCAAAGTGAAGGTAAAATACAATGTTTTTAACACTATGCTATGTGCATTAAACGTAATGTTGTTTTTTTTCTATTTACCGGTAGTCAATTCCTCTGGTCATAAGCGGACGTTTCCTGGTGCACGAGGGTCCAGTGAAGCAGCTGATTTGGCAAACTCTGGTCATTCACGACAGACCTTCACAAATATCTACCTCCATCTCCTCAGCGATATACTCATCATTTCCACTAAAAGGTTCACACAAACACCATTACAACTTACATTCTACAATAAAGTACATGATGTGCTGGTTATACGGTATGTGTTTTTTCTCTGCTCTGTTCAGAGATGAGCATTTCAAAGTGCATGACCATGCAGAGTTTCCGACACACATTCGCTGTGAGTCTCTAAAGGCTGAAGTCCTGGGTCTACCTCCAAATTCATTCTTGCTTCATTTGTCCAAAAGGCAAACTGGAGAAGCTACAGTTTTAATACTTGTTACTGACACAAAGTAAGAGCTGAGATGGCATGTCAAATGTTTAAAATCTACATTATCTAACAAATAATTTATCTGAATTTCAGGTCAGCCAAGGAGACATGGATGAATGCATTATCTTCAAAAAAGTGATTTAGAGTAATTGATTTTATTCTTTCTTTAACCACAGGTAAAATGCTTATGAAGGCACTGATGTATTTATATCACAAACACCAGAAGTGTTGGGTTATTTTTGCATTGACACTGGTAGATGTTTGTTCATATTTTCAAAATGTATTTTTCTTCCACAATATAACGTGTTTTACAAAATAAATGTAAGTTATTTATCAATGCTTGTTGTAGAATTGTTTAAGCTTACACTATTCACTATACACCATTTGTCACATTGGAAGCTTTCCTACAAAGTTTTTTTTTTTTTTTTCAAAGCTTCTGAAAATTAGAGTTTGGGGGGGGGGGGGGGGGGAGTTATTACTACTTCCTGTAAGGGCACCAATTCGACCTCTACCCTCATAGACATTGTGCTTTTTTTCTAGTTTATCATTGGTTAAGATTGGTTAGGACACTCTGCAGTAGTAAACGATCGCATTAAATATGAATACATTACCTGCACATAAATGTTCCTAGGGCAGGCACAGGAGATTATGGGTTTGGAGTACATTCACAAAGTTTCCGGATAAGTCCATAATGCATGTGCACAAACTCTAAACCCAAAAGTCAGAGGTAAGTGTCTGTTGTCTCAGTCTGTGCGTGGTCCCGCTCAGCTCTGGCTCTGAGACAGTCCTGGTGCCACAGGTTTTCACACAGACAGTTCAGGAGCGGAGCCACATCACCCAGACCATCACTGACCTCTCCCCCGACACGCAGCAGCGGGAGCCCCCACGTCGCACGAAAGGCCCTCACCTCTCGCTCTGCCACGTCACAGTGCATGAACAGGTCAAATCTGGAGCAAAGGTGAAGGAATAATATGTCCTAACACTTCAGTGGTTATGCAATTGATTAGACTTTAGAGAATATGTTTGGCTAAGTTAGTGTTCATGCATTTTACAAGTACTTACAACAACTAATAGTAATTTTACTTTGATTAAAGCTAGATGCTGTGAAAATATATTTTTTCCATCTGTAATTTTGATTATACAATATTCTAGAAAGACTTGATATTTTTAAGTCAGAGGCTTTTTAACACAAAATACTCATGCCTCTGATATCAAAATTCTGTGTTACTGTCAGAGAGCTGCCTGAGAACCAAAACAATATGATCATTTATTTATAACCTAACACTTGCAGTATATCGTTTGGACATAGAGCATGCAGTATTTGATACTGATGACCTAATTCTATAAAAATCTTATAACAGTGACCTGCATTGTCGAAAAGCACTTACTTATTTAGACTCTCTGTGAAATGGATATATTATAAAGTACTTGACAAAATTTGACTATTGAGGCTTAAACACTCCAAAAATACAATTCTAAACTATACAAATAAAAGGATACTTTGTTCCAACCACCACTTTGACAAGTGATGGTCCTGTCCACTTGGATATTTGATTAGGAAGATCTTCAAATGATGTTAAATCAGTGAAGGAGAAGAGAAGGAGAACTGCATCCACCTCTTCTTTACAAGACTTTACAAGAAAAACACAAAGGAAAAAATGCAATGTGTCAATATGCTGCAAGGATGACCTAATGTCTACTTTTGCACTCACGGGAAGCATATGGTCAAATCTTCTCAGGGCATTCTCTCCACAGTCCCACAGCTGAAGACGGAAAAACAACACCCTTCCACTGTCTTTGATTTTCACTGGCCAGTACACTATTGTAGTTTCAATACCTAAACAAAACACAAGGTTAGAATACAATATTTTAGCCTTTAAACTCACAGAGATGCTTAAAATCTTACCAATAGTTTCATAATGCATGCTGGGAATATTTACACCAGCCAAACGTGCTACAACAGAAGTTTTCCCAACCCCGCTTTTCCCAGAAAGAAAGATTTTGTATTGAACAGTGTCAACAGCTGCGATGGGGGACATCATGGGAGACTCCAGTAAACCTAAAAGATTGAACTTTCACTTAACTTTCTCTGTGGAATGTGACAAATTTAACATTAGGTAACATACCAAACTGTTTTCTTCTTTTCTTGTGCAAGATTTTTGTGAAATACTCTTTGCTGTCCTTGCACAGATGCCAGTCCGCAACAATGATGGACCCGGGAGAAGGGATTTGGGCCATTTTCTTGTAAACGAAAGCTAGCTTCTATTAAAATGAGGTTGTTCGTGTTGACAAAATATGTTTTATAGGTTAATTATGGCTCTACGAGTGAACAATACAGTCAAAAAGCCTGAAATTTCCATCCAGATCCATGTTTACACCGCGCGATGAAGCGTCCATGGTCACTTCCGTAAACTCTGAAGTTCCTTAGCAACGCTGTCGCCACTTCCGCTTGTAAGGTCTGCTACTTTATTTATTTATTTATTTTTTCTGAATTTCTTTTTTTTTTTTTTTTTTTTTCTAGGCTATTATTTTTGTTGTTGTTTTATTCTTTTGTTATTATTTACAAGTTATAAAACGCACACAATTTGATGCCATTTCAGAAATGAATGAAACCAGTCGTTTATTCATAAGATCATTGTTTGATTAGTTCCAAACATAGATATAGAATCTTTATTTCAGATGTAAGTGGTCAATAAAGAAAACTTGACAATAAAAACAGTACATTGTGCAACTTTTTTTCACAAGAACAATGGGATGTTGTTGCTGCTGTTGTTGCATAGTTTGGCCACTAAATGGCGCTAGAGTCCACAAGAATTACACCATCCAAAGGAGAGCACTGTGGTGGTTTAAATGTATGTAGCTGTGTTTTATTTGTCATTCATCTTTGAGCTCTGACGGTCAGAACTCCGCTGCTTCCCAGGTTTAATGTAACAGAAACAGGATCTACATCTGCTGGAAGTTTGCATCGATGGGACAAAGTGTTGGTTATTGTGCCATCTTCTGCACCTAAATCAAAACAACACCAGATCACTACACAATTGTCAGAAAATATAGAAGCTTGTTTAGTTTTCGTTACATAAAAACACAATTGATCATGCTTTGTGCAATGCCATATGATTTGTTTATATAAAATGCAAGTTTGATTAGGATAAGAAAAAAACATTTGACTTCAGGATAGGCTCAAATATCATCTGCGTTTTGATACCAAATTCTACCATAAAATGGTCTTGTTCTTATGTCACAGAAAACACGATAAAAAAATCACCAATATTAGTTCACAGACCTTTTCAGCGTGGACTTCGATCAGGTTGTTGGATGAAGTGATGATGACATCTTCAGGAGCAAACTCACTCACATTGACAGAAAACTGAAAGGTATTTCCAATCACTTCAATCTTTCCTGTTGGATATGCATGATGTGAAACAAAAAAAATGTGTAAATACAAATACAAATACAAATTAAAAAGAAAGAAATGAATGAATGAATGTTCAAATTATGCCAGTAGATTTTGTTATCTTGTGCATACATGTTAAACATGTTCCTTCCAACCCAACTATCGTCAATACTCCTAAAAGTATGTCATTGAGACTTATGAAAATGTTTACAGAATCAGTATTACATTTTTGTCTCCAGCAAATATCATAAAACTCAACTTTACTACATTTAATGTCAATTTCTTTGCTTTGAACCATTCTAAGTATTTACATAGGTCGCAATTTAACTTTTCTTTTAGAATGTTATATCTATATTTGAAATAAAAAGGCTTGTATCATCCGCAAATAGCAATGGAAAGGTAACAGAGGAGATGGGGGAAGATCATATAAATAAATAATAGTGGTGCCAAGATAGACCCTTGAGGAACACCATATTTTATACAGTTCATTTTAGATTCAGTGTTGTTCATGTAAACTTGTTTACAGTTTAAGTCAAAAAACAATTACATTAACAACATCTTTAAGTCCTTATTTATGTCATTTTGAAAGCAGAATACAATGATTGACCATATCAACTACTTTAGACAGGTCTTAAAAATGTCTATTGTAAATTAATTATTATGTAAAGCTGAATGTATTCTGTCCATAAGGTCAATTTTACGAAATCCATAGGCTATTGATAGTTATAAAATAAAGTATTTTTAAAATGCAATAACAAAGAGTATCTTGTTTTATTTGCACATTGATTGACCATACACAATAAATTAACATTTTTACTTTCCATACACACTTTCACGTTGTTTAGGGTATTAAACTTACTGTATAAATCACAAATCACACATTAGGTTATTTACAAGTCACATCTGTGGAGAGCCAGCTTGGTGAAGAAACAATAAAAAAAGCTTTCATTTTTTAAAAACTGTAAAAACAAACAAAAACTTAAATATGTTCACGTGCAATGCCTGCTGTAGAACATTCGAGGCAAAGCTATACTATCTCCATGGAGACAAGCAAGTGGCCACACAGAAAACAGAGAAAGCTTTAGCAAAAAAATACAAATACAGTATATACTGTATATAACAAAAGGGTTAGAACAAGAAATAGGTAAGAAATGGTAAAATAATAATAATATGAACAACTTTATCTGTTGAATTCACCATAGACTTGTAGACATCTGGATCATCCAAGAAAGCGACTGGTCCTCTGTCCATTTTAAATAAGAATTTCACAAATATTTACTTTTACTCATTCCTTTGATGTCCGTTTGTGTGTTGAATACAATATATCAAGCCTGATAACGCCCTCCGCGTGATTTCG
>CM076402.1:37326047-37370542 GCA_038363315.1 Mugilogobius chulae | reverse complement strand
TCAAACCAAGCTTCTAGTTTTTTGTTTCCAAGTGGTGAATGGGGAAACTACTCTAAGCATGATGTGGACACTTGGGATATTAAATAGACCTGTTTATCAGGGGTAGCAGCATTTTAACTCGGTTAAGAGGCAGAAATATTTCTTAAAAAATATTCACTGCTCTCCCTGTAAATTTTACTAAGCACAGTTGAAAATGTGACAAATACAAAAAAATTGTATACAGAACAATTATAGTATAAGTATGTATTATGTTTTAGTTTTGTTTTGCTCACCATATAGAACCAGCTCCAGGACCTCCACCACAGGTTGAACAGCGGCCCAGTGCAAAGGATACCAGCCCCGACTGTCCACCTGACTGAAGATCTCTGGGTTCTCACACAGCTCCTGCAGCGCAACCAAGTCACCTGCAGGAGGAGTGTGCATGAGTCAGGAAAAGTTGACTTTCTGACGTAGAATTCTTTAGCGTTTCACCAGTCTTTACATTTTTTGATCACGTCGACTAGGTTCATGTATTCACTGCTCCTGTAAAAAGACATTTTATAATCTCAGTTACAAAAAAATGCATCATAACTGTTTCTCACCTGCTGCTTGGTCTGGTCCGATTGTGAGCCTGACACGACTCTTGGATCAACAACTGAACTTGAGCGTCCAAAAGAGCTTCATCGTCACTGTCCTCTGCTGGCTCTGCATCTGTGAAATGTTAAATACAAAGTTATGTGTTATTTTGAGTGGTAGAGTTATTAACCAAACATAGTATAGCAGAGCCTGGATCTGGGACACTTAAGAGACCTGGACTGGTGGTTCTTGTTGTACCTGGTTTTACAACTGATAAATCTCATTGAAAAAATAAGTTTAGACGTTGTTTATCCATTAAACTTTTTTTTTTTTACATTGCTGTTGTGTATGTGAGGATGAATATATTTTGGAGAGAAGCACAGGAGTGTCACTATGGTTCAACAACAACAACAAGTGTGAAGAGTTGAGAGTTCCAGACTCAAACATCAATTTTATGTTTGTGTTGTATATTTGTGTCTGAATGTTACTTTAGAAATGAAAAATAAATAGATGAAATGCAAACATTAGGTTATTTTCAATAAAATCAGTGTAATTTGTTCATGACACCGGTTTCATTTTACATGCATTACATTTTTTGACCACAAAAAGTCGACACTGAAGCTTCCCATCACTAATTTCCACTGGCCACAAAGCATTGGATACTTTCTGTAGAAATTTATCTGAACAAAAGATAAAACTACAAATATTACAAAATAAGACTGTATCCCAAAGTTATTATAATGAACTGCACAAGATATTATTTAAAATAGACTAAAAAGGTAGTTGTAATATTTGTTAATTTTAAAACTACATCATGACATACAAGGCAGAACAAAGTATTTTAAAGTCCCCATGACAAGTTGAACTGCTCATTTCACTGAAACAAAGTTAAGATCATTAGATGAAGATTTCACTAAACATTTTTCAAAGTTCATTCCAGTTTAGCCATTTATTAGTATTTAAAATGTACTTCCTGTTCATAGATGATGACATCACACTAAGAAGCTGCTTAGCCAACATGTAAAAAACTAGGCCAAAACCTCGAATGTAACAGACTTATACTTCCTATGGCACATACATAAACTGATGTCTATTGAGTCATCAAATGTGTTTCTTTTAAGAAAATGTAAAATGTCTTGTCTCCCTGTGATGTCATCAGTTTAGAATTCTGCTCTAGTTCTTGTTATCTGCTACATATTTTCTAACTTTTCTTTATATTCCTGCTAGTGTTTTTCTACTAATTAAATCAAAATCCTAAAATTAAGCTCTGAATGTGTAGACAGACTAATAATGCAGGATTACTCAAAAATTGTGAAACTAACACAATTTGTGGGACGTTTTTGGCCAAGTAACTATATTAAAACTAGGGGTGTCAAATTAGTGCAATAATTGATTAATTACAGATATATTAATCGAGTTACATTTTTTAATCGCATTAATCTATTTTGAAATCTTAACTTCATTGTTTCCATCTGCGAGTTGCAAAGTAGACATAAGGGTTGTTCGACTTGACTTGAGGAAAGTCTGCACATCCAGTTGACCTGAGGGACAGGGGGCAAAGGTCACGAGTAGCAACGAGACAAAAATAAAGGACCTGCAGGCAGTTATTGGACCGATGAAAGGGAATTTTATGTTCAAAACTTCATATGAGAGAATGGCAACAAAAGACTTCCTAAAGTCTTCATTTTCTGCAATATAATATTTCCATTGCAACAATAATGTAATTAATTGAATTGGATAAAAACAAAACAAAACACTTAAGTCAGGGGTTAAAGCAAAAAAAAAAAATGATTTGACTGAAAATCTTTTACAGTCAAGATTTTAGTTGCTTTTTAATCAGTGACATCTACAGTATGTTTTAAGGACATAGGTCTGATCTTAGTGATAATAACATTTACAGCTTAGCCATGATATTTGAAAATCGATGTAACAGGGAGAAACTTGTGATGAGAAATTTTGAGTTTAGATGAGAAATGTAAATAGGCTAAACTGCATAAAAGGGGGTTAGGGGTCCTCCCCGGAAGCTTTTGCTGAAACAGAAGTAATTTCCTGCATTTTGGTGGATTATAGAGGAATTTCTTCAGCTTTTTTACAGGTGCAGTTCTGCCATGGTATATGACATGTTACGATTAATACCTTGTCGGATTTTGACAAAGAATCCACTTTTTAATGTGAATAAATTGACAGAATGCCCGACGGTCCATGTTAGTTACAGTTGCCATTTATCAGATAAACGTTTAATAAAAAATCACTAACAGAAATTTCCTATATTTTTTTTTTAAATTGGACTGAAATCCGTCACAGTGGACTGAGAACTTTAAGCCCTGACTTAAGTTGAGTGTTTTTCTCAGCATTTTTTAGGTGAAATTAATAATAGATTAATTAGTTACAGAACATAATTAATTAATCGCTTGACAGCACTAATTAAAACACCACTAAAACTACCACAAGTCACATTTGGTGCAATGTAGGCCCTTTAATTTCACATGTGCTTTGTAAATCCAGCACCTGCTCACCAACAGGAGGAGCCCTTGCACACTCTGTACAAACTGTAACTGTGTGTGAAGAGTGGAACCATGTGCATGCCTCCACCACTACTACCACACTTCGGTATTTGGCTTTCTACACTTAGATCTCGTGCTGATAGATGTAATAAGCACATTAAAGCTTGTAATGAGACTTGTCCGTATGTTTTGACCTTCGTAGCGTTGATAGTTTATGCTAGCCGACCTGCAAAAGAACTAGCAAAGCCCCACGTGCTTCACAAATCTATTCCCAACTCGTTTGCAATTGATATTTCCCATGCATCGTATCGTTTCATCGCATCATACACCAAAACTGAAAACACTCACTCTCACCTTGCGCTAAATCCGTCATTATTGGAGTCTGGAGGCGCGGGGTGAACAGCAGTCCGTGGGTTTGTATGTGTCTCCCCCTTCCTTCCTTCCTTCAGCTCCAAACGCACTATTTATAGGCCTCACCTGTTCCTGCGTATTCCACAAGCTGCCGCCTGCTCCTCCTCTGCACCTAATGGGCTGAAACGTACCCCCCGGAGCACATTTTCCCGTCGTTAATGACAAACATAATGATCCGCGCTCTCGTATGAATATTTATAGTGCCGGGGGTGCGCGTAAGAGGCGTGCGTCGCGGAGGGACAGCTGATGGATGAAAGCGGTGGTAAATGGAGAATGGAGGTGATGACAGTGGTTCCTGATACATAATGATGAAGAGGGAAGAAAGAAAGGAATGGATACCTGGCTGTTGTTGCAGGAATCATGGTTAGACCTGATTTTGAAGGAAATGAAGGGTTTATGAATGTTTCAGCAAGCAGTTACTGTATATTGCCAATGTGTGTAGAATGGATGATTTGTTGTTTACATTTGTTTAGAAGTCATTAAGTGTAGGCTATAAAGCACTTAATGCAACTTTACAAACAAAACTAATTCTAGACCGTGTAGGTGTGTCGGTAAGTTTATTTCCTGAGGCAGGTGCATGAATAAATTAATAAATAACACGTAATAATAAAACAAAAACACAATATAGTTCAGGCCCACACTGATTACCTGAAGCTCCAAAGTGTTGCTGTGCGGATCTAGTTTTTTTTTTTGTTTGTTTTTTTTCTCATTTTTCCTCGATTAATAATTGACCCGATTGTTGGAGAAAATATGCACTGCAGCTCAGCTCTTGTTGGCCTCTGACATAGGCCCTATGTCATCAGCGGTACATGACTCCTGCAGTTCAAGCCTAGTCAGACTGGGCTGGATCAGACTGAAATGATCACAAATGCCACAAAGGGCGGCAGGTGGATAGCGCAGGTTGCGAGTTTGACCCTTGCACGGTTCAGGCCTTTCTGTGTGGAGTGTGCATGTTTCTCCCGTGTCTAGTAGGTTTCCTCCAGGCACTCCGCTTTCCCCCACCAACTAAAACTTACATGTTTGGGTAGTATCCTCAGCAATGGTAGTCTCTGTTGACCAAGCGTAGAAACAACATTTGGAGATGGGTCTCCAAGCGCTGCACTGTGTCAAATGCAAAGAACAATTTCCCAACAGGGATAATGAAGTATACTTTAACCTTAAGTTTATGTTCATGTTCTGGGACCTTACTGATGGAAAGTGTTTCTAAAATACCAGCACTTCTCAGAGTGTTCAGCCTGTTTCCCACATGATTTTAACAGGCATTTAAAGAAAAATAATAGTACTGGTACTTTATTCAACTAAATCCCCTTTCCTTTGTTAGAATACAGCCTCATGCTTTTTCTTTCAACTCTCCAGTTGATTCCATTCATTCTACATTATTTCCTTAAGTTGTGGCTGATATTTTCAATATCTGTGCAACAATTTTGCAATTATGCAAATATGACGGCAATACTGCCTGCTCGATCCTGTCAGATCTCAGAAGTTAGGCTAGACAGGACCCGGTAGTCCTTGAATGGAGACTACTGGAACACCAGCTAGTCAAGTGAGTTGTTGTTTTGTCCTTGGGCAAGACACTTAACTCACCTTGTCTCAGTGGCTGCATACACTGGGTGAGTGGTTCTTTAAGTTAAAACATGTTCAGTGAATTGGAAAGTATAGATATATGTGCCGTGCCGTACATTGAACGTTAAACTCACAACATTTCTTTTTGTAACAAATAGATCTTGCATATAAAATGACTTTATGATGATCATGTAAACATAACAACTTTCTAAGCTTTTTATGCTGATTATTACCTTTAAAAACAGAAAAAAATGACCTATTATATTCGAAGTTTACATATATATTAGTATATGACAACAATAGCTGTATTAGCAGTAGTTTATCCAGTTCCCATTAAAATTAATCAACTCATATTTACTCAAAATGCTCGCTATGTTATGTTTCTTTCTAATGTGTGATGTTCTTTCTGCTTGTTTGTTTTATATTGTTCATACCTTTTTCTATAACTCATATTCAAACCATTACTTCATATACTGTACATTTGCAAATAAAATCAACTAAGAAATCTCGAGTAAATCAACTATACTTCAATATACAAAACACACAAAACACAACTTAGTCAAGTGTTAAATATTCTTAATAAGACACATTCAACAACACATTAACAACAACAAAATGTAACACTTCAAGTTCTGGCCGAGTCGAAAAAAAAAAAAAAGTGCCAGTTTGTTTGGAAAAGGACTCAGCTTTCAAAAATCCACATAAATAAAACACCTTTTCAAATGCGACAGTGTTACAGGTTGTTTTGGGGGTCCCGGCTGTAGAGGTCCAGCTCCTGATACAGAATGAAGCTCTTGAGTCTCGGGGGGAACATGCTGGTGATTTCGGGGTTGTTGAGTCTCTTCAGGGTGAGTCGTGTTCTGATCTCCAGTCGGCACAGGTGTTTGAGGGAGCGGGGGCTGCCTGAGGGGGATACACACGAGTTTTAGTTAACGGGCCAGCGCCATAAAGAAACAAGAGCAGGTCGATTTCACTGAATAAGATATAAGTATACAAAACTAGAGGTGTTCAAGAAGTTTCAGCAGTACATTCAGAAGAACTTATGGTCTAAATAAATATGTCATAGAATATACTCATGTACAACCAAGAATTATAGATTATGTTCGTCATGCAATGTAACACTGCATCTCTATCTCTCCCTCTGTTTCTCTTTCTCTCTCTATCTCTGTCTATCTGTCTCTCTCTCTCGGTTTCTCTCTCTCTCTCTTTCTGTCCCTCTCTTTGTCTCTCTTTCTCTGTCTGTCTCTTTCTGTCTACCTGTCTCTCTCTGTATTTCTTTCTCCTTATCCTCTCTTTGTCTCTCTCTTCTTTCTGTCCCTCTCTTTGTCTCTCTCTCTTTTTGGCCCTCTCCTTTCTGTCCCTCTCTTTGTTTGTCTCTCTCTCTTTCTGTCTCTCTCTCTTTGTGTCCCTCTCTTTGTCTCTCTCTTTGTGTCCCTCTCTTTCTCTCTCTCTCTCTCTCTCTCTCGCTCTTGTCTCTCTCTTCTGTCACTCTCTTTCACTCCTTGCTCTTTCTGTCCCTTTCTTTCTCTCTCTGTGTCTTTTTGTTCCCCTCTTTGTCTCTCTCTTTTGTCCTTCTCCTTGTCTCTCTCTCTCTCCTCCTGTCCCTTCTCTCTCTATCTCTCTCTCTTTCCCTCTCTCTCTCTCACTCTCTCTCTCTCTCTCTCATTAATCCCAGACTACTTTACCTTGTCTTTTTCTAAACAAATAAAAAATGAAGTGCAATTCCAAAAAAATAAAAAAAATTACCATAAAATCATACATTATTGACAACTGGACATGTTTGGATCTCAATTTGGAAAAAAAAAAACATCCATTAATTTCCCAGCCTTACTAAAGTCAAATTTACAAATCAAGCGAGCAAATCTGTCCTGTCTGAGTTTTCTGATTCACTGCCATAATGTAATCATAAATAGTATTTTGTAGTGTCTTCTGAGTCAGAAACTACAATAAAATAAGACAAATACAACTACATGCATTCTATTAGTCACAAAGAAGCTGTTTCCACAGAACTGTTTGCTATACGCTGCCACCAGGGGTCACCAAACCATCAAAAAGAAATCTTATTTTGAGTTAGAATTACAAAAGCACAACTTTGCTCATACTAATTTGATAATTTATATTCTTACTTTTTTCTAATGTTGATGAAATATTGCTCTAAGTTTCTTGGTTTAAATTTTCATTCTTGCATTTACGTTGTCATAGCAATCTCCACTATGAAATAAAAAAATATTAATTGTAAAAGATCAAATCTACAGTAAAAGAAAAAGAGCATTGACTCACGTAGAGTGTGACATATTTCGGGCCACTCCTTCTGCTTCTCCAGGATGAGTCTGAGCGTGGAGCAGATGTGGACGTGTTTGACATAGTCCAGCAGCGTCAGGACCACTCTGCCCGACAGGTGAGCGATGCAGCACAGGCTCATGAACTCACAAAACTGAACCAAGAAACGACAGTTAGTGATCATGACACAAAAAAAATACTTTATATTTAGATTACGATTCATTCAGTGTCTGCTTTGGAGGTGATATTTAGAAGTCTTCTGCTATTCATTCATATAGTAGCCTATTTAGCGTTGAATTGCTAAACCTGGAGTACCTAAAACTTTTTTTTTGTAATAAATTTCTTTTTTTCCCTCCAAAAAGTGTCATGAGAAACATTTTTCAGACTACTGAAAGCTTCACTCTGATTGGCCGGTCTACTACTGTTTCACTTGCTGTCTATAAAATATGAACCAAAAGATAAATGTATGTGGACATTAAGCATGTGCCTAACTATTCATGAGGGCTGAACAGATGGTGGCACCTCACAGTGACAGCAAGGAGGTCACAGGTTTGACATCTGGGCCTTGAGCTTTTCTGTGTGGAGGATGCATGTTTCTCCCAGTGTCTGGATGGGTTTCCTCCAGTCACTCCCATACAAACCAAAACGTACACATTGGGTAGTACTAAACAACAAAGTCTCAGAAGAAAACATAGATATACAACGACATGTCAAAAACCTCATATAAGCTCGTTTTTATGCCTATTTTTGGTCAGTATGTCACAAAAAGCCAAAGGGTACTACAATAACCACACATTTTGATTGAAGCCACGTGGTGACATTTTCTTTGGGTTTAACAGTTAAGTTTAGACTTCAAGTTGTTAAACCCAAAGAAAATGTCATCACGTTTCTTCAAACCAAATGTGTTATTTACATTTTGGCTTTTCGTATTATATTGACGTGAGAAAGCTGTGAAAACTTACTTATCATACATTTTGACATTTTGTATTATATCTACAATTTCTTCAGAGACTGGGCTGTTACCAAGCCAAGTAAGTAGATCTGGAGATGTTTCCTTGAGTGTTGCACTGTGATGTTTACAGCTCCTGAGGAAATACACCAGAGGCCCTGAAGATGGGTCCAATGCAGATGACAGTTTTTCCTAAACAGGACAATAAGTGTTGCCTGGGAAACCTACGTCTCTGTGATACTTTAAAAGAGTGATAATGATTTTATCTGGACTTTCCAGGCAAATTAAAGTGAACCTTTGGTCACTTTGTCACTGATCACAACTAAAGCTTCTGAGCTGCAACTGAAATGAAAGAAAAACACATCAGAACACCTGAGCAATGTTTGAATGTCTTTATAGTATAAACTATTTCTGAGGGGAAGTTATTAAACTTCACATCACCTGAGCTGGAATTTAGCTTTGGCATTCTGTGGGAATTTAAAATTTTAAAAGTGTATAAAGTGATTGAGATCAGCTAAATTCTAACCAGCAGTGACCAAAAACACAAGAGACATAACAGGACACACAGAAGTCACAATATGAAGACAATATGGTCAAAAGGGACAAGAAATACTGAAAACATGTCTGAATATTTTTTTTGATCCTGTGCCTCAAAAATGTAAACATTAGACTGTGCCTGCTGATGGTCTAACTGTACTTTGACTGCAGTGTTATGGTTTGTTCTTTATTTAAGTCAGATTTTCAAGCATTCCGTTTTGTGACTAACGTGCCAGATTTAATATACATTTTTGGGTGCATGGCAAATTGACGAAAAAACACAGCTCAGTTTGACTTTCTCTGAAATGCTGAAATCGTTCCAACTACCCTGGTAATTGGTGTTATGAATGGATTCTCAGTGCTTCTGGATGTGTAACACATATTGATTGTTCAAAATTGTTCAAAACTCAGATCTGCAAATAAGCATCTGATACTCAGCCCCTTAAGTCTTAAAATAAAAGTTCAAGTCTGAGCTCTCAAAACAGCACAATTCACAGATAAAACTTCTGTCTGGTGTAGATTTTCATTGTTTTTTTCTTACAAGGAATCTGTCATTATAAGAGTAGTTTACTGGACTGAAAACCGAAACCAGCAAATTAAAGAAAAAGTTAGAACAGACTCAATAAAGACTGAATAAAACATCCTCATAAAAGTGCTATCAACATTACAGTTTTCTCAATCTGACACATTTTTTGAAACTTGGTTTAGTTTGACACTTGATTCAAACTTTTATCTGAACAAAGGTTGTAGTGGTCAGAACATTTGCAACAATTTCCATTCATTCTCACAGTTTTCAGGACAAAGGTCTGAGCGAAAAACAGAGACTGTAGGAATGCATAAACAGACTAAATATATTTCCAGTGTGATGAGTAAAGTCACAGATGCTTATAAAGTGTTGATGTAGATGACGTCTCTCAGCCATCTCTAGTACTGTAAACTGTAAATGTTTGGTTAAACTATATAAAATACAATTGACAAATCATAAAGTAAGCGTAAATGTATATTCATGTTGTTATTTTTTTGTTGTTGTTTTTTTTTTTACAATTATGGCAGATTTTAGATCAATCAGGACAAAAGCTCTGAGCTGTAAAGTCAAATGAATGATAAAGTACATAAAAACACTTTGATGGTAAAACTTCCTTTTGACAGGAAAACTGTTTTGAATATAAAACTTAATTTTGCCTAAGCCAAAATTTAGTTTTTGAAAAACTGACACTGTTTGGGATTCAGTGTGAGCTATTTTGCTAAATTGACTTTTAGAATAAACCATTGAGGAAAAAATGTAAAATTCTGTAAATGTGCTGGTGGGCTTTAGGCTTAAAATGTCAATTTATCTTCAATAATGCTACCAAAGTACTTATATTGATGCACAACCTGGACAAACTGAGAGAATGAAGGAAGCAGGCCGCTGCTTACATCAGTGAAGATCCATTTTTTGCCGCTTAGTTTATTTGCGAAAATTGCATTATATAAAGACTAATTGTTATGTCAATCAGCACTACACGCTGTTTTCATGGCAACTAAACACTGCAATTACCAACCAAATCATGCATTTATCTTGTTTTTTGCTCAAATTACCACACTCAGACTTGATTACACCTTTTGCCTTAAGCAAAAATAACTCAGTCTGCCATGCAGCACATTCATGGAATTTGATTTTCTTGGAACTAGAGGACGTGACATCCTTTCACACCTTCAACAGATCAATAAAACAAGTGCCTCTGAACAATCAGACATGTCCGCATAATGTAGTAGGCTAAATGTCTGTCTTGTGGGGAGATTGCCTTGACTATTCTTACTTTTTACATGTTTTTTCAACCTCTGTCAGTCAAAATATAAAATAAATAAATAGTAGTGGAGCTAAGAAAAGAATGTTCTATTCATTCAACTATCATCAGCAATCATATGCTTAGCTCGGTCTATCACATTCTACCTACTTGTTTTAAATCAGTGTTCACTCAGCACATTTACACAGCAATGATATCAACACCTGGCGCCTCAACCTCCGACCACCACCAAGCCTTCCTAACCTGCATGGAAACCGGAGCTGGGATCTTAGTGCCAATAAGTTATTAAATACTTTATAAATGTCAGAATAAAATAGTTGTAATTTAAAGTTGGGGTAACTAACTTTTTTATTTGTAAGTTAATAGACTTTGTGCTTTCTATTAAAAAGTCTAAGATAAATTCAGCACTTTGTGACAAAAATGAGAGCGCTGAGTACTGTCTGCATTGAATAATAAAAGACTTTTAGCTCTCATCAGGAGCGTTCTGATTGGCTGTGCTTGGCTGGTCCTCTCCAGTTTCACTTTGCTGTTTGTAAGAATTGTTTTTAAAGTCATAAATGCAACCAAAAATGAATACATGTCGAAATTAAACACGTCTTGAGGGATTTAGAAGAGGTAGTTGTCAGATAAAGCCCAAACCATGTTTGCAGTGTGAAAATCATCCATCTCACCTTTAATCTTCTATCATTGTGTTCAAATCGTTTCCCCAAGCTGAATTATTTTTAAGTGTTTGAACTGAGTGAACATTCTGTTTTCTTCTTTTACCATCAATGACAAAAATTGAGAAATCTAGCACACTTACATGAAAAAACCTGGGCAAACTGCTGCCCAGGGGCCAAATGCGGCCCGCAACTTGTTTCAGTCAGGCCCCTGACATGTTTTTAAGAAACAGAAATGCATGACAAAGTTTGAGAGAACACTTGGGCTACAACAATAAACTTGTAGCGTTTCGAGATTAAATTAACAATATTATGAAAATAGTCAAAGCGCTAAAAAGCTATTTTACAATATTAAACTTGTTTAAGGAGATTAAAATTGTAATTTGGATCATGGAACATTGCTAAAAATATTTAAATCTATTGTGTGTTTTTATGCAAACATTTGACTCATCCAAGTTCAATTCCTGACAACATTTAGCTGTTTATTTATTTTGTAGGTATCATATTATATCAATTACACCATATTTAGCCTTATTAAAGCATGACTAGAGTTAACAATTAATGGACAAATCATCAATTAATGAATGGAAGTGTTTATTAAGGCTTAGTAACTGCTCAATAACGGAGCTAAGATTAATATTTTGGGTTGAGGGGTAGGGCTTGTAGTAATTAAGTCGTTACTACCCTTAATAGCCTATTTTATTCATTAACTTCTCATTTGTTCATTAAGAATTAATCCATTATTCATGCTGTATTAAGGCTAATCAAGATGTAATTAATATAAAGTGTTACCATTTTGTAAAATTACCATAATAAACTTGTAACATTTTGAGATTAAGCTAATAATTTTATGAAATGAAAAAGTTTAATCTTAAATTAAGATTTTACAAGAAAAAACTGCGAGAATATGAGAAAAAAACGTTTGAAGCTATAAAGAAAGCTTTTTTTATAGTTTAAGCTTGAATAGTGTAAAAAGCTTCTATATTCTGCCAAAGAAATGTGTTTGCAATAATGAGAATTTTTCATACCAATGTTGGCAGTCCGGCCCTCAAAAATAATTGCCCAGCCCTGTGTTAGACTAACACAATTAAATCAATGTGCACTGTCAAACACAGACACTTACTGGTATTTTCTCTTCCCATTCACTGACTTCACACGGCTCGCTGTCATGATCGCACTGGAAGCAAGTCTCCGCTTTGTAGCCATTGTTCAGCAGCAGCCTCATCATCATTTCATCTTTGAGACAATACTGCAACGCTGTCGGAAACACGGTATCGCTCACTACGTTGAAATAACAGTTCACGTCCGCTTTGGCCGCCAAGAGCAGCTTCACAATCTCATATCTTCCCGATCGGACGGCCACCAGCAGCGAGGAGAGGGGGTCCAGGTCTGTCTTGGCCCCGGCCGCGAGCAGGACCCTGGTGCATTCTACGTCGCCATTGGAAACAGCAAAGTACAGCGCGCTCCTCCTCATGTCGCGGTAGTTTCGGAGTTCCTCGTGTTCATGCGGTAGTTGACGTCGAAGCCGCAGGCCAGCAGGAGTTTGAGGCAGCGGCTGTGGCCTCCTTCTGCAGCAGAGTGGACCGGGCTTTGACCTGCCTCTTTAATGGCCTTTTTGTAGGTCAGGGGGATTAGGATCTTCAGGGCACTGTTGGGAATAGAGAGGGATAGTTACATCAGTCCATACAGTCTTTAAAGCTGATGTACCTGATTTTGTTACTTGTAAAATAGTAAACTTTGTCTTTTTCATTAACATATTTAGTGCATAAGAAACATATTTTCAGATTTCAAACCGCTGTGTACCGTCAGAATCAAAAATAAAAAAAACATTTGATTTATCTTCAAGAAAAAAATGCAGTGTTCTGATTGGCTTTGCTTGAGTGGTCACCTTCATTCTTATTTTGCTGTCAATACGTTTTTAAGACTTATTTGCAGACCAAAACAAACGTATGGTTTCATTACCATGTGCTGAAGGATTTGTAGTTGGACCTACTTCAAATTTTGTAGTGTCAAAATCAGGTACTCCAGCTTTAACCAGTTTTCTCTATGCATTTTTAAGTGTCCAGAAAATTACTTAAAGGGGCACTGAGTAAAACATTTGGTAGAGGGTCCGGAATCACCTTTTTACCATGAAAGTGATACTGATTTGCTTATAAAATGCTATGAGGTAAAAGATCCAGATCCAAGTTAAAAGCCAAATCTGTGGAGAGGCGCACCTGTTTATGGTGATAAAGCATGTTTTCCAAGCTCTAAAACATCCATAGTAAAAAAAAATGTTATTATTAAGTTATTAAGTTATTATGCCTAGGGAAATATTGATGCATCTTTTTCACTTCTGATAGCGCATCAGTATTAGGCTTTAAGTATCTGCCGATACTAATATCAACCGATGACAATGTAGAAACTAAAAATTGGCTCAAAACAAGGGCAGGGTAATATGGCCTAAAATGTTATCATGATATAAAAAAGACATAATTGATGATATAGAGTTGTAATTTTTGTAATTGCATTTTTCGGTAATTGCTAATTCTCCTTCCATTCTCTACATTTTATTTCATTATTATTAATGTTTTAGCTTCTGCACAGTCTCAACAGTCTGGGCTTAACTGCTCTTGTTCAAGAGCGTATTGACAAACATTTCGTGTCTAACTCTTGAATTTTGATAGTCAAAGTCAATTTTGACTATTTTCCAGGTTCATCTTCAAAAATACACTCACTAATGACAAAAAATATGTATTTAGTCTTTATTAATGATAAAAAAATATTGTTAAAATATCATAGAACAATTTGGAAACACTCACTGCGTTTACATGTCCAGGGAAATCAGACTAGGCTAGAAAACCGGACTCTACTTGGTTTTCCCCTCAAACCGGTTGGACCAGTTTTGCTCCTGTTTACATGCACAAGAGTAAACCGATTACCCTGGAGAGACTGGTCCTGCTGTGTCAGATTCACTACTGCATGATTGAGGCTGTAATTTGTTAAAACTACTTTAACATTGTTAATGTTGTTTATTTTTTATTAACTGTTTTTTATACTGTTTGTTGACACACAGTTTTTTATCTCGAACATGTAGAACTGTTTTAAACATGTAAAACAGTGTTAAACATGGAGTTAAATGTGAGATTGCATGTGCCACTTTGTGTAAGGCACTTTATACTTCTAAAATTCTTAGTTTATTGTTGGAATGTGCAGTGGTCAGTGGTTGTGAGTTGCTCAGTTGCATTTGTCCAGCTGCAGACCGATTGCCTGTTTACATGAGTCTGAAATCAGACTACAATCGGTCGGGACCACGTGCACCAACTGGTTTTCCGAAAACCGGTTTACAGCTCCTCAATAGGTCTGCCCGGGTTTACATGAGCTTTGGAAAACCAGTTTAAATCGGACTAGGCGAGTTATTCAGTTTTCCTGGCCTCCATGTAAACGCCCTGACTGGGAATTAGTCACAATTTCTATTGGACTTCCTCACAACAAAGAGGAAAAGCGCAACTATATCATGATATTGTCAATTTTATCTTTTCCACATTAATATCACAATATATGATAAACTATATGATATTGCCCATCCCTCCTCATATAAACACTTGTAATGAACTTGTTATTTATTGGGCAAGCAGCAACAACTTAAACTGAATCAAACATTATGAGATGTCCTGGATCAACATAAGACAGAAATTTGATTGTATTACATTAATTTAAAAACATGAGCAGGATATTGAGCTGATACACTAAACAACAAATTGAATCGGCACCGATATATCTGTTGACAGTATCAGATCAGTGCATCCCTAATGACGTTAATAGTATTATTTTAACCCAAACTACATACACAAGTTGTCTGAATCCTTCTTTCCATTGTGAATCGTAAACCTCCCTGTAAAAATAACTTTATCTTATCTTATCTAATCAGGTTGTACAATAACAGTTGTGAAAGGTCATATTTTACAGTGAGTGGAGCTTACTCATAATTCCCGGCATATGCAGCTTTATGGATGGGCAAATGTCCAGTGGCACTGTGCAGGTTTGGATTGGCTCCGTTGTCCAAAAGAAACTTAATACAGGCGGAGTTTCCTGATCCTGCTGCATCCAACAGTACACTCTCTCCATTACACGCCTGGGAGTTCACTTTACTGCCTGCAGACAAACAAAGACAAGATTAACTTAATAGAGTTTAATTTGACAGCTATTTCTGAACTGTCAATGCCGAAAACTTCTGGTTATGCCACTAAGTAAATAGTGTATGTTTGTCTTGCTCTGGCATTTGCACCACATTATTTTTAAATACCACCTTTCAAAGTGTAAATATCAAGACAAAAGGAATTTACATTATTCATATGAAATGTGGGAAAGCTATTATTCTCTTAGTGCTACTGAACTAAACTCAACTGTAATCAATATTTGTAGAATCAATGCTATAGGGGCCGGGTTCTAAATGGGCCCTCCAAAAGTCTGATCTGGCCCTCAATTCACTTTCTAAATATTATATTTTCTCTTTTCTGTAGAATTAAACATAAACCTGGGTTATTACTCTGGAAATAGTGTTCAACTTATGTTTCTTAAAGGGACCTATTGTGTTTTTTTTTATATTTAGTAAGAAACTAGAACATATGTAGATCAGTAATTGACCTTTTGTTCATTGTAAAACACAAATTGATCTAAAATAGCTTAAAAATAGGAACAGCTCCACTGACTTCCTGTTCAAAACTGCAGAACTGATAAGCCCCGCCTCTTCGTTATATAAAATGTAACTGTAAAAAGCAACAGATTTTTAAAAACAATTTGCTATTGTTGGAAAGTGGATATGGGACAGTTTTTAACCACATATGCGTCACTTTGAGTTTTAATCTTTTGAATTATATCAAGTAAATACAGATAGGTGGTAGGTGAGAACGGGGATTTCTGAGCACTTGAGCACCAGCTGAGAAACAAAACAAGATTACTCAAACATGCATGGATCAATTCAAATATAACTTTGGGCAAACTAATGATGAAGGAAGGCCATTATAACAAGGTTAAAAACTTAGAAAAGTGAATTTGACATAATAGGTCCCTTTTAATATGTGTTTGAACAAGGCACTATCTTGATTTTGTTATATTTTTACTGTCTGAAAATAAGATTTGCCCATGAATCTAGAGTATTTTTCTTGTTTCAGTTCTAGTTACAATTTTTAATTCATTTCCAGTGAGAAAATAGTGTCTTTTTCATATTTTTAGCAAAACAAATCATTTTGCTCTTGTTCTATTGGCAAATCTTTGAAAAGAATAAATAAACACGAATCTGACTTCATTTTAAGATGGTCACTTTTTACAGTATATGCTTCAGTCAAGATTTATTCTGGTTTAGTCCCAGTTTAAATCTGGTTTGATGATAATTTGGACATTTTGTAGAGCAAACAAAATTGACTGTAACATTAGTTAATATCACTAAAGAAACAATTATAGTCCTGTGAATTTTTAGTGCAACCTCTTGTCAAAAACAGTGATGTATTGTCCAATCACCGTCCAGATCCTCGGTAAAATCTAGCCCTTGGCTCTGGAAAATTAGGCTGAATAGCCGTGCTACAGAGGGATTATCGGTCGGCATCACTTTCTGCTCTACTGCGTCTGCTCCATGCCGAAAGAGACATTGTCCACCTATATGGCTGGGGAAACCTCTTTGATTAAATCCACAAAATGGGACGAGAGTGCGTGCGCATCGCCCGTGTTGATAAACAAAAAATCCCTCTATAGGGCATGCAGACATTCAACATTTGGAACAGTGGCAACATTGTTCAAGTGTTAAAGGGCATGTACTATGCATATCTGCCTTATTTCACTTTTTGTTCATGTTCAGAAATGCTTCCTCATCAAAAACACAGCTGATTATTATTTTTTCCCTTCTGCACGTCAGAAAACTGTTCTGAATCTCCATAAATCCTCCAGACGTGTTTGAGTATTTCTGCAGCATTAGCATGTCAGGCAAGACCATTTTGATTCTTTCTTCTGTGTCATTTCCTTTGCAGCCAGCAGATAGAGCTCTAAATGAATATCTGACCCATATGACCATCATGGGTGTCAGATTACATTTTAGTTTTAGTTTGCAATAGGCCTATATAAGTTGCTAAAGGTCTTCAAGAGCATGTTAAAATTACAAAAAAACAATCAAATACATTCTATTCATCCTTTAAGGGTGTTTATATCTTTGGACAGGAGAGCTCAAAACACAACTAAATGGGAAAGTCACTACAGTCTTAAATAAAATAAAAGTGTCCAAATAAGTGTGATATTCTAAGCCGCTTTACAATTACAACAAGTTTTTAATTGTGTCAGCTACACTCCCACAGCTGTCATGAGACATAAACAAAGGAATGTCATGTATCTTGCCAAAAAACACAGCAACTAGTAGAGAATGTTCAAACACCTTAGTTACTGTTGCCCCGCCTAATTTACATCAGTGGTTTTACGAGAGTCATATTGAAATAATTGGTTCAAAAATGAGCATGTAATGGCACTACTTTACTTTTATTTTAGTGCACAGGATGAAACGCAACAGTCACACACAATCTTCTCTAACTCTGTGATTTGTGACAGCGCCAGACTAAAATAGGTGAGATTTAGGCCTGGCAAACTGACCGCAGTTGACGAGAATCTCAATGATGTGGAAGTGTCCGTGTTCTGCCGGCCACAGCGAGGGGTGTGGCTCCGGTGATGTCCTTCTGGTTGACCCGGCCTCCGTTCCTCAGCAGCAGCATCAGGATGTCGGAGTTTCCTAGTTTGGCGGCTTCGTGCATGGCCGTCCACCGTTTTCTGCAGATCTGCTCCACCCAAGCACCCTGAGTCACCAGCAAGTGGGTCATTTCGTAGGAACCCGATCGGACAGCTGAGGGAAAAAAATTAATTATAGATGATTCATTGTAATATCAGGCAAATGATAAAGAAAATTTAAAGAAATGTCAGTTGGCTGTGATTTTTTCACACTTTATATGTATAAGTAACCACTACAGGTGGTTCAAAACAGAGTTGCAAGAGCTCTTCTGCGATGTTCATACAGAACCAGTGTACTGTTAATGTACTCACGCCTTTCATGGCTAACAGTGAATTCACCTAAATGTGGAATGTCTTTTTCCAAAAACAACCAACACTCTTTGTAGAAAAATGTACATTTGTAGGAAATAGTCAAAGCCATCTGACAAGAGGGACATTATGATAATCTCAAACTTCCTAGGCTCAAAACAAATTCTTTAAAGTGAAGCTCACTTCCAGAATTACATCCACAAAGACATTTCAAACTCATTGAAAACCATTGTGGAAAGAGAAAAAGAGGGGTTGAGAGTGTAGAGCAGCAGTGTGATTGGTTTGACAGCAGGTGTCTGCAACTAGTGCTCAGTTTTGAGTGGACAATACACGCTGATGTCACAGTGAGTCTAGAAATTACATTGGTCTTTGTAGTGAGACACCGTCAGTTTTGCAGTGAAACATGCTCATTTCATCATTTTGCACTAAACAAATTTTGCAACAACAAAAAAAGACTTGGAATGGTATTAGCATTAGGCAATGCTAATTAAAGTCTATTAGCAAAATGTAACAATTAAAAAGTGAGTTTAGCTTCACTTAAACGTCAACTGTGTTTTGTAGAATTCAAGAAAAATATGAACATCGCAATTACTGCATATGTCTATAAAACAAAGTTTCTTAGGAATAGTTTTTATTCCAACAATATATTGTCTATGTTATTCTTGCGTCTATGCTACTGTGTATTGTCTGGAGTTTGAAAGTGTGCTGTATTGTTGTAAAATGTAACAAAGCCTTTTCAGACTAGTGGTCATGAAACTGTCAGCTAATGGAGATCCTAATAAAACGATAAAAATGTTCCCCATTAGTAGTAATGTTAGGTTTGCATTTCCATTGAAATTTCAAAGTAACTTTTGAAAGTTACACAGAGTCACTTTAAATAACATGAATTTTGAATTTTTCATTGTCACATAGCTGATTTACATATATTTCACGCAAATACAATTACATTTTGTGAGAGGTCATTTAAACTATCATATATTCTTTCTTTTCAATATGAATGTTATATTTTTCTGAAACATTAATCAAATCAAATTGAATAAAGCCTCATCAGTGTTTGTCAAAAGTATTGAAAATCAGATATATGGCTGAATAAATACATGATTTACTTTGAGCATGAGCAAAGCATAATTGGCATACCAATGACATATTGTCAGCAAAACAAGCTACCAATCCTTTCTACATAGAAAGACTGAGATGAATAAAAATACAAAGTCAGTTTTTGAAATTTACTACTGTAACGTAAAATCAGACGAAGTACCACAATAGTTCTTGGTATTTTTTTAACTTCATGGGAGTCTTACTTAACTCTAGAACCTTTCCTGTGAGGCTGCCACACTAAAAACAATAACAGCTGCATTGCGTAACCCACAAATCAGCCCTGACTATTGCCATTGTTTTGCACACGATTCTGGCTCGCACGTGTCACTTTATAGCCAAACGAATACTCAACATACTGTCCTGATGTCGTAATGCCTGTCATTCTTACAATACAAAGACAGCAGGAACCAAAATGTCGTCATGAGGGTGTCCAAGTCACATTTAGCAGCCCTCAAAAACAATATCAACACGCTCCGGGCTCAACATTTGGACCGGCCCATTGTCCTGCCTGCCACATCACAGACAAGTATTGTTCAGTTCACCAGAAACTACTTAATGCCTCCTAATGGCTTCACCTGTTTGGGTTTGAAATATTTTTGTCTGCTTGATGTTCTATGTATTACAGTTTAGCATAAGCCAGTTATGTTGTGTCGAAATGTTTAGATTTATTTGCCTTTATAGTGACCTCATTTTGAACCCCATAAACATCCCATAGATACCCACTGTGGTCAAGATTGAATTTGTTCTAAAATGTATATGCTATTCTATTGTCGCTTGGTTTATAAGTAAATCACACAATGGTGATACATTGATTCTAGCTATTTTAAAACATTTTTCAAATTTTGACTTAGTTTGGTGTGATAGCACAACACTGTCTCACAGTAAAGTGTATACAGTATATACCACAACACATAAACAAGCATAGGATGACCACAATAAATAAATAAATAAATATAAATAAATAAATAAATAAATAAATAAATAAATAAATAAATAAATAAATAAATAAATAAATAAATAAATAAATAGGGTTAGGGTAGATAGATAGATAGATAGATAGATAGATAGATAGATAGATAGATAGATAGATAGATAGATAGATAGATAGATAGATAGATAGATAGATAGATAGATAGATAGATAGATAGATAGATAGATAGATAGATAGATAGATAGGCTGGGGTTTTAGGTAGGTTAAGATTAGAATAAGGATTTCACTGATATTCATAAATAATAATAATTCATCTTTACAACCACCATTGAAATGAATTGGGACTGCAACACGTGTCATATTTACTAATAATATGCTATTGACTTGTCCTGTTATGTTATGGTATACACATTCTTGTAAGATCAGGGTGGATAGTCCTTGTTGTAAATATTTATCATAGTTTCACAACAGTAGAGTTGCAATTTATGAAGAAATTGATAAATAAAAGTTTAAAATGCAGAAACAGTTTTCTTGTAGTTCATTTAGCAAAATTTAAGCAGCCTATTATAATTTGTATAAACACTATGGCTAATGCTAACCTTTAGGCTAAACAAAGTAACCTTAAATAACCTGTAACCAATGTTTACATTGTTTTTGTGGCAGTTAAACCCCCAAGCTGATTTATTGTGGTGATTGTTGAGTGGGACTCCCTCGACCAGGTCCCAGTTCACAAGTGGGATTTACCAGTTCTTCTTCATCTTTACAAGTGAAAAGTGAGAAATATCCTTGTTCCTGGTACGCACCATTATTTAGCTCCACTCACTTTTCTTGGAAGCACACTTCCTGTTTAGATCTGTTAAGGCAGCTAACATATTAGATTGTCTGTCTTGCTGGTTGATCTCCAATAGATATATTAATAATAATAATAATAATAAACCTAGCAACTGAATTCTACAGGTTGGACATGAGCTGGACAAAAAACATTTATAAATCAAAATTTTTTAAAAACATTATGGGTAAAAACAAGCAAAAACTTAAGTACAATCTTGTTTAAACTGTAGTCTAACCTGCCGTAATGTCTGCACCTGTTTTGGTGAATAATGTTTTGGCTGCTGGATGTTTTGCAGTATTCCCGTTTATAAGCTAGCTATTGTAGTCCTTGTCCAACTGTTTAGATTTATTTGCCTTTATTTTGCAGCTTGGTCTGTAAGTAATCCACCACTGGCATTACATAAATGAATTCCAGTTAATGTCTTCACCTGTTTTTTTAATCTTTTGGCAGCTTTATTCATACTGTTGACTTGTCAAATAGCTTAGATGTGTGCTATTCTATTGTCATTTGGTCTATAAGTAAATCACATATTGGTAATAAGATAATTCCACTTCTAATGCTTCTTGATGTCCACCTGTTTGGGAGTTGTGAGGTTTTGGCAAGTCAGAGTTTTGTAGCTTGCACCAGTATTTATATCTACAGCAGGTCTTCTCAGAAACTGTAAGCAACACTTAATATTTAGAGTGATACTTACTGTGAGAAATATAAAAAATCACTTAAATTACATATAATAGGTAATTTGATAAATGTACTACACATGCCAGGCCAGCTGTTTTGGAAAAATCTATTTCAATTTGCAGTGTTATTTTAATATTATTAATTCCGTTCATCTTATTTTGCATTATCTTTGAGACACTGCTAACAAACAATTTTCCCTTGTGAAGTATTTACCCTGCAAGTAAAGGCCTTAACATCCAGCCGATGATTATTCACCGTAACTTATTGGCTTTTTTCCCCTATTTAGAGCATCTCAGCTAATTCTCCATAGACAATAAATGGAACAGAAGGGACAATCCGCAGGTTTGAAGCAAACCTTGCGGAACAAGCCAAGTGACAGTGGTGAAAAGGGCCTATTAAAAATGTGTTGTTGTTTGCAACAAGGTGAATCCATTAATCACAACTAATCAATTATTAAATTAATTGTCAACTAAATTTAAATAATCGAATAATCATTAACTGGTCTTTATAGGTTCCCAAGCATGTATGAACTGAAAAAAATATGTTTTATGACTCCAATTGGGCAGCAATGACATGAAAATGTGTAGATGTTCTAAATAACTCAGCGTTACTAGTAAACACAAATTTGATCTGGATTTGAGGAAATGTGACTAAATCAAGCAATTCTGAAAATCCTACAAATAAAATTTGTCAATAGAACAGATATTTATGTGATTATTTCATATAAAGTAGCTATTTTTGCTATTTTTAATATGAGAAAATGCTTGTCCTCTACTTTCTATATTGTTCCATTGGTAAATGTTTTTCAAGACAGTAAAAATCTTAATTCAGTTAGTTTCTAACTCATGGTCTAATTTAATTTTAGGCTTTGTCTGAATCAAAATTTGTAAAAAAAAAAATCTCCATGTCATGTGACTTTTGCATTCTGAGCAATTAACAGATTAATTGAAAGAAGAATCGCCCAGCTAATCGATTACCAAAATAATCATTGCAGTGCTATAAACTATAACAACAGTAAATCAGTCATTTAGATTTTGTTCATTGTAAAATACCAAACTGACCCATTGGTAAGCCCTGCCTCTCAATTTATGTTGTTGGAAAGCAGTTACATAAACATTTTGGACTGTACATGTTTTTTCAGAATGTGACTTTTTTGGGTAAGTAAACACAACAAGTGGGTGGAGATAAGTGGTAGGTGAAAGTAAAGATTTTCTGAGCACAATGCACCAGCTGCAGGACAATACAAGATTATTAATACATGCATGAATCAATTCAAATATAATTTGTGAATTGTAATGTGAATTATTGATCTGCATATGCCATAGTTTTCTTCCTAAATATACAGAAAAATCCCAAACAGCAGTTGTGTTTCTTTCTGTCAGTGTGAGAGGAGAGTTACCCAGCAGCAGTGGAGTCTCGCTCTTGCTGTGGTGTTGTGCGGGTTGGCTCCATGTTTGACGAGGCTCCTCACATTCTTCACTTGCCCGGCTTTTACGGCCAAAGTGAGTGGCGTCTCTCCTCCCACCGCCGTCCTCTCCTCCAGACTGAGGCCTTTAGCTGCCACTACAAAGTAAAGGCAAAGGAAATAACGGCTCGCAGACAATAACAAAAACTACTACAAAATAGGAAGTTAAGCTAGTAGACTGTCTGTCAGAGTTCAGTTCATTTTGTAAGATTGTTTTGCTTGTTTTTCGAGTGTTTATGCAGTTTGGAGTGTTTAGTGTGGAGAGAACAAATTCTATTGCAATGTTTTTTATTACTTAACAAAACACTACAAGGACAACTGACTTTGCTCCGATAACAAAGTCAATGATGCCATATCACTGAAAAATGGCCATTACACCAATGAATGTACTGTCTAGAGTGCTTTTGCTTCTCAAATGTTTGATGTTTTGACCTGACTCCATTAATACTCTATTCACAAGTAAAAAATTATTCTTCTTTTGTAAAAAGTCAGAAAAGTATCAGGTCTTGATCAAATAATGTCACTTTCTGCATTCACTTTAGATGCATTTTAGATGTTATTATGATGGAAACAAAAGTCAAAAACCTTTAAAATAACTGTGTATATTCTCAAAAAGCTTGGACTGCCAAGATGAGATTATTGCATGTTATTGTTGGAGGCCCCAGACTGTGAGTTTTTGTTCCCTATCCTGCTTTAATGCTCCTATCATTCTGTCACAAGATTGTTTTTTTTGTGCAGTGCTTTCTGAAATAATCTGAAAATAAAGTAACAACTTTTCATTCATTCATTTTCTGCTGCTTGTTTCAGTTAGGGGGTGGTGGTTAACATGGACAGTGGTACTGGATCATACTGTTGATCCATTCTTTTGTATATTAAGAATATTAAGAACACAAGTGACAAACACACGCTCCTTAGCCAATACATATCAAAACACTGAATTATACACAGCAAAAATGTAATACTATATTTGCTAAAATGTCTTGAAATCTAGATTTTATCTTTTTTTTTTTTCTGAATAAGATGTGTGTCTTACTTTGATTAATAAGACAGTTTTTTCTGTCGAAATGTTTGCAAAATTTGATTCAAGCTAAAATATCTTTTTAAACAGTCAGAAATGTCTTGAAACAAGTGAATATGCAACTATATTTGATTTGTACAGTTCATTTTTTTTAACCTGGCTACGAAAACATTCATCATCAAATGAATATTCGGAATTTAGTAGTTTTCACCTAAACTAGACAATATGGATTTGCAGTGTAAAGAGTAATGCTTATTTCAAATAATTGAAACAGGTGGAGGGCCTGTATATGGCCACACACACATAACACATGGAGAACATGCAAACTCACCCAGAGAGATCATGAGATGTTTATTTGTTCAACCTGGGATTTTATCCCAAGCTTTCCTTATTGGAATATAGGCTTTTAGGTTCTTAGTCATGTAGTCGATTCATCGCTCGATGGAGTCTTAGTTAATTAGTATTAGTTGAATATTTCTTATTATGTAAATATAAAAGATTTAGATGGAACTGTAACAATATGTAGTGGGTTAGTAGAAAATGTGGGAACACACCATTTTATGTTTGAAATTAGTTTACATCAACTCAAATGCATTTGGGTCATGTAAATGCTTAAATCAACTCTTTGGTTTGTTACCTTTGGTCCCAATACTCAATTGGTCGATACATGTTGAATTTTTCAGGCCGACCACAGTACTATTGGGAAGCCACTCTGCTACCATGCACTCTTTTCAAAACTTAATAAGTATATTTTGCTTTAGTAAATCAATTACTTGCTTTTTTCTTTCTGTTTGTTCAGTTTCAAAGAATATGACCTTGTTTTGGTTTCATAATAAAAACACATTTAGACTAATTTCCCAGACTTCCAGACTGAATTGTGCACTGGCACTTAAACAATAGCAGCATGTAAATCTGTCATGACACGACCGATCCATATGCAGCGTGACAGTTGTGCTAACGGGCAGGTGAAAGGGGCTAAGCTAATCGGACACCTCGTAGAAAGTGCCCTCTGCAGCCGCATAGTGTTGAGTGACATCAGTGACCGTTTGGAGCGGGAGGATTGTTGACAGCTGTCAGCAGCACAGAGCTCTCCAGACTAAATGATTCTCTTTGTCATGATGACCGTAGGCTGTGGGCTAATGGAAGCATACGTGTGTTTAATCATCAGACATGGAAAGGGAAAAGGCATGTATTTGTTGTCATACACAGGTATGTACCCAGGGTAAATGTATAGACCGTGGGATTAAAGACGGAAAAGGATTGGTGAAAAATGGAAAGCTGCTATTCACATTTATAACTCCAAATGACAGTTTTTGTTTAGTCTGGCAAGTTATTCATTGTCAAGTTTCAATAGTAAATGTAAAATTATAATGATTCAGCTTGTAATTGAGATGTGTTTGATAATACATTATTGTAAAGTAAAAGTTTAATTCCAAGTTTTCTCATTTTTTCCTCGTTTGTAGAAAACAGCATCAAAATGTGAAAGGACACTTCACTACTAAATAGTTGTTTAAACTGGCACTTTAGACTATGATGTACTGTATATAGTAAAGATACAATTTAGAACAGTTTTTGTGGTGGGCACTACCTGTTCTTCATGGCACTGCTATTTTTTTTTTCTTTTTAATTAATAAAGAAATGCTGAGCGAGTGTAGAATTTTATTAATATATATACTAATATACATCTTACAGTTTTACTCAATTGGTTTGACACACTGACATTCTAAAAGTCAATTTGCAAAACAGCTCACATAAAGCTTAATTTTTTCAAAACTAAATTTCAACTCAAGCTAAATTAAGTTTTCCGCTCAAAACAGTTACATTTTTCCATCAAAAGCAAGTTTTGGAATCACATTCCTCTGGTTTTGTTTTTGTGTTTTATCATTTATTTGGCTTTACAGCTCAGAAGTTTTAAATCTGATCTCAGAGACAAAGTCACCAAAGACTCAATTCAATCTGTCAATGGGTTTCACACTTCACATAAATGATTGGAGTTGTGTTTTGTTTTTTTATAAAAATCTGCCATATTTGTAAAAAACAAACAAACAAACAAAACATAAAGTTTGAATAAAGTGATTAAAATAAACTAAATTTCAAAAAGTGTGTCAAAGCGATTAAGAAAAACTGTAACAGAAACACGCAAGTAACAAACTGCACTTTAGAGAGGGATTTCATATTTTTCAGCATTTTGGCAGAGTGATACTTTTGCCACCAGTTTGCAGGTTGAAATCCCATTACAACACCAGAATTTCCCTATATGAGACAAATAAAGGATGTCTTATTTTATCTTAAACAATATTTGGACACTACACTATAGATGCCGTTAACAGAAGTGATCCATCGCTGTTTTCTTTAGTTTTTAACATTGTTGTGCTAAATGTATTTCTATGAAAGTTTGTACTGGTTCGATCTAACATGGCAGAATTTCCATGGCAACAGTGTTTTCTCTCAAGCTCATTTCATCTTATTCTGTCCCGCCCACTTTCCTTGGCAGTGCACTTTAGCTGCTGTAGAATTCAGTCAATCGGTTTATTTAACTGTGTTAGCTTGTCTGTCTCGTCCTGCAAGACAGACAACAATAGTTATCTTAACAAAGCTAAACAGGAAGTGCGCTACCAAGAAAAGTGAATGGGGCAGATAAGGTGAATAGGTCAAATCCTCCAGCGACAGTCCTGACTCCTGATCTATCCAATATCAAGATCTGGAAACTGGTTCATGCTCCTGACAAGTTACACCATCAACACTGAAGGATGAGTCAAATACAGATGACAATAAAGCAGTGTTCTCAACTGTAGTACAAGTACCATTGGTGATACTTGAGCTTCTTCTCATAGTACTTTAATTTCTTTTCAAGTCTAGTGCTTGCTTAATTTAGTGTACATTTTATTTACTTTTTATCTTCTTTTGATGGTACTTGGTGCAAAATATTTGACAACCACTGCACTAAAGTAACCTCAAAGTTGCCAACCTTCAAAATTGTTCAAAGATTCCCAGCATGTGTTCTGCCGATGTGGACAGTGGACAACTCACATGTCAGGACCGTCTCCAGGACCTCGACCATTGGCTGGGCCGCAGCTCGGTGCAGAGGAAGCCATCCGCGACAGTCCAGCTCCCTGAAGGCAAAGGTGTGTCGCAGCAACTCCCTGAGCATCCACACCTCTCCTGTCACCGTGGCAACCCAGAGAGGACAAAACAAACATTCGTGTTTTATTGACATAGTGTGACGTTATTTATTGTTTTGAACTGTGAATGTGTTAAGCTGCTGAAAGGCTAATTAATAGGCTTGTTTTTGAGGCTGTGTTTTTTGTCTTTAGCTGATGTACTTCTATGTTTCAGTACTATTAAGGTTTCACGGAGATGTTAATGTCAATGTTGGCCTACAACTATCACAAACTATGAAAACGCAACTGGCATACACTTCATATATGGTTCTTTGTTGAAAAAAAGTTCATATATTAAGATTATAGAACCATTTTGTATAGATTGTTGCTGTTACCACAAAGTTAACATGATCTTAAATAACCTTTTTTAATCAAATGTTTTTCCACAGCACAGTTAAATATGTAATTATATAATTATATATGTGCTAAGTAGGTGACACTGACTTTTAAAAATGCACCAAAAACATAGTCTGACAATTATCTTTTGTTTCACAGAAAACCACACATTCTAAATTAAGGAGCTATTCTGAATACATCACTCCCGGAAAGGTCTAACCTGTTTGTACTGTACAGTTTGTATTCTCTCTTTATTCTCCGAGTCTGTTTTTATGCATCTTGTAGATCAAACAAATTCAATGTGTGAATTGTGTTCACTGACAATGGCAATAGGTGGCAACTTAAAAAATCTCAAAGACAATAGACAAAAGAGCTCAACAGTGACCGCCCACTTCCTGGTTCCACAATTTCGGACGAAAGTCATCTTTAATGACAACATTTTTTGACAATGTGAAAATTTGTAGAAAATGTGTGTTTTTACCAGTGTTGGATGTAGATACTGTAACTAAGCTACTGTAATATAATTACAATTTTGAGCAACTAGTAGTATAACTTAGTTACTGTGAAAAAAGTCACTAGCAAAATACTTTTAGCTGCAAACATGACTAATTGTTTGATATAAAACAGCTCAGTGACACAGATCTGCAGTTGGAATAAAGCCCAGAATTTTGACTGTTGATTTTAGTTCATTAAAGCCTGTTTAGGCAGCTCATGTGTTGTTTACCTCTGCTTAAATGCCATAATAAAACATTAAAAACTATATTTACCATATTCGATGTTTTGCAACATTACACAGATAATAATCTCAAAATAATGTAACTAAGTTACTTTCTTGCAGCAGTAATTAAATAGTGTTATTACTTACGTTTTATAAAGTAATAAGAACTTAATAACTAGTTACTTTTTCAATACTTTTTCTCCAAGACAGTTCCTTTTGATAATAATTTGTTTTTTACTTTTACTTGGAGTAAATTCTAAGACCACTATATTTACTTTTATTTGGGTATTTAGAATTAACCTTTTATTTTCGTACAATTTCTACAAACAACAATTGTAAGTTAGATTTGTGAAATAACAAATCTATTTGATTATTCTTACACCTTTAGGTCACAATCTATTTTCAGAGCTGCTTGTCTCTTTTGGTTCCTACGTAAACAATGGATTTTATGCTTGAATAACTGCAGCCTCCACTTGAATTGAAATATATTTATCTCTTTATCCCGCTGTCTGCCGATGCCAAACGTCCTGATGAAACCTTGGCAGCGTTCAGCGGCCGCCAGCAGCTGACACACGGGCACACAGGTCCAACCAAAACAAAGACACAATTAACATGCCACTGTCAAAATGTCTATTTACCTTGTTCAATGGCCGCCAGAACTCGCAGGTTTTCATCTGTCGTTGCAGCTAAACTAACAACACGGAGAAGACAAGGCAGAGTACAGTGTGGTGTTAGAGGAAATTTATTTTTGTTTAGAGCTGCAACAAGTTCATCTTTATTTCAATAATCGTCAACTAATTAGTAATCGAATAAATGTTAGTTACTGTACACAGACTTCAAAGCCTGTCAAGAGTTGAGAATAAAGTTTTCTGGTTCTGAATAAAAAATAATATCAATTTAAAATGTCATGAATTAAGAACATATTAACTTTAGTTTAGTAGATTTGACTTAAATAAAATGATCTGCCTAGACTTTCTGTACTAAAACTAAGAAAATACATCTTAAAAACATGAAGTAACAAAGAAAACAGTATGTTAGCAGAATTATAATAGAATATCTTGATCCATTGACAGACTATTTTACTTGACAAGCAAATTCAAGACATACTTTTTTGCAATATTGATCAAACTTTGCAAAAAAAATCACACATTGATTGCCCTTTTGCCAACAATTAATCTGTTAATTGAAAGAAATACTCAACAGAATAAACAATAACCAAAATAATTGTTAGTTGCAGCCCCATAATAGTTCAAAATCGATACTTTGGAATGTGTTTTGTACCTGGCGGAGGACTTTAGGAAAGCTTCTCGACAGGAGTTCTGAATACTGAGCTGGATGTTGTAGTCGTTGAGTTCATCTTCACTGTAGTCGTCATAAGTGTTCATCACTGAGAGAGGAAAACACAGCAACATCTTAATCAAGTTTTCAGTTTATTAGGATAGTATTTCTTAAACTGGAAGCAATTGTGGCTTAAAAACGACTTCTTACAAACAACAAAGTGAAACTGGAGAGGACCACTCAAGCACAGCCAATCAGAGCGCAGCATTCGGCTCCTGATGAGAACTAAAATTCTTTATTTTTCAGTTCAGTAAATGGGACCTCTGAGTGATGCATTTATCATATACTTTTAGTGGAAAACACAAAGTTTACTAAATTACAAAACTTAGTTACCTCAACATTAATTTAAAGTTAAAATTTAAATAAGATACAGTATATACAGTCAGCATCAAAAGCCACGCCCACTAACGAACCAACAAGGGGGAAACTTAACATTGAGAGTGAATCAGAATAGCTTTTTCACTCACTGCTGAACAACTACAACTACAAATGTGGACTTAATAAAATATATTGTGTCAAATATGGATACAAAAACTTGGAGATGAATAAAGTGATCCAGCAGCCCAAGTTTGTGAATATATCCAACAAAGCTAACAGCAGCTGCGGGCTAAATGCTAGCCAGAGGCTAATGTGATGCTAATGCCGCCTGGAGTATTTAACATCCACAGAACAATCTGTTTACTTTTCTGAGATAACACCACTTCAGTATCCATTAAGACTTAGTTGTGACTCGACCTGAAATAGTTGTGCTCAAAATACACTTAAATCACCAGAAACAGAGAGACAGTTGCAGTTCCCAATAAATTCTTGTAGATCTTTAAGCATAAAATTTACTTTTTTCTTTTCAAAATAGCTAACTTCTGTACTTATGAGCATTTCATGTTAGCTCTAGCATTGAAACACAAACATGTCACTTCATAAACACACATTTGTTTACAAACAAACATCTTTTTTGAATACATTCTCCATAGCTCACTGTTTACTGCCTGATTCACTGAATATTTATTCATTTAGACTGATGTAGTGAAAACCTCATAGAATAGAACTGAACAGAAATTCTGAGTACAGAAGTTAGCTTTTTTGAATATAAACAAGCCAGCCAACTGACAAGTCTTAGATGATGTTATGGTAGGTTGGATTTATGTTCCATTACAACTGGCTCTGTGCACAGAAGTCAACTTCCTGTTGGCATGTTAATTTCCTGTTTAGTTCATTTCTGAGGGGTTTCGCTACTTCAGTCTAAAATGAAAACGATCGAGCAGTGAACGGTGAGTTGTTGGAGGTTTTCTCTGAAAATATGTTAATTACTTTACAAATAAGGAGGAGGACTATACCAAAGGACTATAGTGTGTTTATAAAAAGACGTGTTTGTCTGTCAATGCTCACACCAAAGACTGACAGTTTGAAAATAAACAGTTTCAAAATAAAAATAAAAAAGAATATTAATATGACCAGATTAATAAAAACAGATGAGACATTGTTGACAATAAATATAACATGTGGCATGTATAATATGTATGTTTTTTCCTTTCACACATACTGTATGTTTTATAAATTCATTAAGGAATATTTTGCAGAAAGCTAAAACGCCTTTCTTTCATGTGGATTCCAAAGCTGCTCTGTGCGATCCATTTTAGGAGACAAAAGGCTGCTCATAATGACCTGACAATAGAGCAGGGTATACCCCGTCTTGCTCACTAACAGCTGGGACGGCTTCTGTGACTGCATTCCCCAAAGATTAGACAGTAATGCTACTACTTCAAATAGTTCTGCTTAGGTCATCTCAATTAATTAACATCAATTACATGAATACATATTTTGGCTACTACTGACCATCTCTGGTAATTAGCCATTCCACTACTCGGCATTGCAGGCATGCGACACAGATACAGATATCAACCAGAATAAGATCAACTTAAGCGCAAAAAAAACACCAGGCTTGTTTAGAGCAACATATGAGGGTCACTGCAGTTATTCTTTAGAGCTAAGGACATAAGGACATCATATTTTTTAAGTCAAACCTCTACATTCAAGAAGAACAACCATTTATTTATGATAGAAAGCTAAAGTAAAAAATGTATTTAATATTCACTTTAAAACATATTCACTCAAAAAGGTTAGGTTTGTGTGCAATGAAATGTAATTTATTTATTTATTTATTTATTGGAACCCATTAGCTTCCACAGGGTGGTCGCTAGTCTTCCTGGGGTCCATAGGCATAAAAAAAAAATCACATGTACACATTATCAATTGTAACAGTTCAACAAATTACATTTAAACAACCAATTCATTTGTTGTGCCTTTCGTACTAAAACAATTAAAATTCATGTCAGCATTTGCTATAGTCCATTCAAACAGTTTTATGTCCATAGTTCATATATTTTCGCTTTACTGTCTTTTTAAAATTATATTTGTTATTTATTTGCCTTGTCCTCACAGGAAGTTGATTCCATGCTGCTGAGGATCTAAACAGCACTGTTTTTCTCAAACAGTTTGATGATGAAAAAGGAACAATCAAATCACCAGAGCTCACCTGACGCATTACATGTTGATGACAATACCCACTGTACACTAGTTTCTTTACAAAAAATGTGGACAATTTTTAAAGATGGCACTGTGCATAAAGCACAAAAGACTCAGCTGTAATTATCCTGTACCTTCAGCCAATCTAATCTGTTGTGCATTTCATTCACACTGGTCCAATAAGAGCAACCGAGAGCTACCCTAGCAGCTCTGTTTTGGGCAAGTTGTAGTTTTCTCAAATGCCCCTGCGTAGCACTGGACCAGATGACTAATGTAATGTAATGTAAATTTAGTTAAACAAAAAAGATCTACTGTTTTGAAACAACATTTTTAGGTAAGAAGGTTAGGTTATACTGGTGTTTGCTAAAATGTACCTAATACTTCTCCTCCGAATTTTACTTTATGGACTCCTACTGAATGACCTGAATTACGTTCATTTTAAGGAGGAAAATGTCAAAATAGTGACATTACATAAGTTAATTAAATATTTGTTTTGAGTGACTTGAAACAGTCGCATAAAACATAGTATTTGTTTTTTGTGATTTGAAACCTTGAAACTTTATTATGAAAAACATGGAGTACAGTTATTGACAGCACCTGTGGAAGTTTTCTGACTAATTTGGTCACTGTTTTATCCAGTAAAATAACTGCTAGACTGATGTCATGATTAAAGGTGCACTGTGTAACTTTCTGACAAAAAAGACTTGAATAAAAGCCTGTTTTTGTTATTTAGATTTTTGTTGCATTGCATAAATAATACATATCTGTGTCTTTACTTTGAGCGGGCTTGCATGACCACAAAATGGATTGTTATTTGGTCGAGATGACTGTATTTTTTACAGTATGGCACAAAATGTATTTATCCTCATTCAGGAAGTCCCAAAGAATGCTGTTAAATTTCTATTTCAACTGAATTCTGTAGTTAAATTTTCACCTCTAAAAAGTTACACAGTACACATTTAACAAACACAGTATGTTTAGGTTAGAATGAGTGAAATCCAGAGTGCAAATTGTCGGAAATTTGTCCTTTACTCTGGGTTTCATCTCCACATCTTCTTGCTACGCTTAGTCAGGACTATCACAGCTGGAGAATTTGACCTGTGTTGCACGTTTTGGTTGCAATCTGGAGTGTTTGGATTAGCCAACACAATTAGACACAAACTCCACACAGAAAGGCCCAAGGTGTGCAGGAGTCTAACTTTCTTGAGACAAGAACACTAACCACTCTGCCACCATGTCGCTAGTTGGTAAACTCATGTCCAACTTGCAAGTTCTCATTCAAATTATTTCAAACTTTTATATTACATAGTAGAGCTGTAAACCTATTATTTTGTCAATGTAATCTTAATTTAACTTGATTAGTTGACAAATTATTTTTATGGCGATAATAAAAAATGCTTAAGAGACACAAACTAATAGACTAAAATAGTTAGTTGGTGTGAATTGTAAACTGTGTCTTGCCTTTTACAGATATGAATAGTCTGTGCACTTTCTTTTTATTAGATCATAGAGATAGTTTAATAGTTGTTAGTAATTCCAAGCCCCATCAATACACAGGACAAGCCTTTAGTTGACTAATCATGTTTTTAGTTTACTATAAATGCTATTTTATTGTCCGGAAGAGATGTAATTAGAAAAGAAAAAACAAAGAGAAATATAGTGTGATTTCAAGGGAGAAACTTTACCACAGAATGAATTAACTATCTGCAAAAATAAAAAATAAATAAAAAACAATTAAAATAATAATAAAATAATATTAATAATAATAATACAATTAATAAAATACAAATAAAAATACAATTAAATAATTAAAGTAAAAAATTAACTAAAAATAAACAATCAAAAGCATTTTGGCAGATGGAAAGCATTCAGATACATGTATTTCATTGTTTGAAGACATTTCCATGACTTGCAAACACACATTCTTTGATCGAGGCACAATTCTATTGTATGGTTTTACTGGAAAATAAAATTATGATTTTGTTTTTTGTATTTTACAGATATATTATGTACATTAATGGAAATATTTCTTTTGGGAAGCAAAGAAGTAGAATTTTAATAAAATGTTTTTAATCTTTTGTAATCAAAAACCAAAGTGACATTTTTAAAATGTCTGTTAATCTTTAAAATTGTGTTATAATACACTTCATTTTGTCTCCAATCGCCTCCATTCTGATGACATAGCTTTTAAAAAGGTCTATAGCCTTATTGTGTTACTTTAGAATTGAACCATCACAGGACAACTTCCCATTCCATCTCTTTAGAAGAGATTCTCACGTTCTATCAAAACAGTCACTGTTTGCCGAGGACACTATCGCCAACAACATGTCAGGACCTTAAGAAACTTAAGTGGCTCTTAAATTAAGCTGAAATTTCTCACCTGTGGAGGTATGTTAGCGGCTCGTTGATGGTCCTTGTGTCCGGCTGAGCGCTCTCCTCTTATATTTAGGCCTGACCTGCTTTCTGTCCCAGCGAGGGGCGTGTGGCGCGGCACCTCTCCTTAAATACAACCCCTTCACCATACCCATTGTGTGGGAGCTAAGCCTGGTCTTTGGCATCTTTGGCCGCATTCCCACAGTCAATCCTCGGGGGCTTATGCTTTACAGATGCAAGCCGCCATGTTTGCCGTCTGTGGTTTCGTGGAAAAAAAATATAATCAATTGAGAGCATTTCTTTCTTGGAAATTTGAGATGATGCTTGATAAAGAGTTGAGCTGCTTGTAAATCTGCTTTAAGTCTTCCCTCGTGATAACATTTTTGGAATGTTTCCAGGAGCTATATTATAGCTCTCGTTATTAATTGTATTGTACTGGCTTTTGGGGAGATTTATTGCTGTGAATTAGCTTTTTATAAAGCACAGGTCCTGCCAAGTGTCTAACGCAACAGTTGCATCTAAGTTACATCATTAATCTGTTTGAATCAATTATGAAAATGAGGGGTAACTGAAGCTCATTGTGTCATCTACTTAACAAAGACACGTCGAAGTGGACCTAAGTATAAAGCACAGCTAGGCCAATTTGGATGGAAAACTACTAGAATTTCCCAAAGCTTTGTTAGAAATAGCTTCAGCTAAAATAGACTTGAACAAAAGCGTCTGACAGGTTAGACTACATTTTAGTAAAACATAAGAAGCATGATTATGATTTCACTAATATTCAGCTTGTTTTCACCCAATTTAGTTGTTTTGGTGAAGTTTATTATCATCTTTTGTTCAGTAAATATGACATATGTGGAGGGGATCTACAAATGTTACCTAGCAACTGCATTGTATATTTGGGCCAAAATCAACATAAATAACACAGAAGTGACAATGTGGAAAATTATTATAACTTGTAACACTTTAATTGTGTTAAATGATTTCTTAAAGTACAGAAAACTGTATCAGTTGTGTCTAAAATGTCTGTGTAAATTGGATAAAAAACTACTAGAATTTCTTAAAGCTTTTTTAGAAATAACTTTTTAGCTAAAAATAGACAAACAATAAACAAAAGCATTCTGTATTTACTTAATAAAAAATGTTTCTATAGAAGTATGGCAAAAAAACAACAACTGATGCATATAGTTGACAAATGCATTTTTCAGCCCCAGAAAGTTGCACATCGTCACTTTAATGTTCACAAGCACATACAGTATTTGCACATATTGAATAGATTAGCTTACCTTCAGAAAGAAGCTTGTGATGAACACTGTAAATATGGAAGTTGCTCGTTGGTAATATGTCATCTTTGCAGATTGTTTTGGGAGAAAACAGTGTTGCCCCATGCATGTCCTAAAACAGATTAAATCAGTTAAAAAAAGCTATCACTGTGGGGTGTGTTTGTGATAGGGCTAGGTTTTACGTTTTAAATTGTGTGTCATTTAAAGTACAAATATTATTCATCATTTGTATTCTTTGTATGTCACTGGTCCTGAAACAAAAACTTGAGTACTTTTACTGTGGCAAATAAAAAATAAAAACAGATGACCAAACCTAGCTTGCTCCTGACATGCGAATACAAGGCAAGAGGTTGTAAAGAACATGCTTTGACAAAAAAAAAAGGAACAAAAAAAAGACAAACATAGATGCAGATAGTTTTTTTGTTTGTTTTTTTACAAAATAAAAATGCAACTGAGTGTTTTCTGAGGCTTAGAAGAAAAAGACTTATAGGATTACAAGATTGATCAAGTCATTGAAAGTAACACTACAGTTTGATCAGAGAACAGTTTTTATAACATTGTTAAAACTTCAAGTAAGTTTCTTTCCACCATGTGTTTTAAAATAGCTGCAATGTTAAAAGATTGATTAAAAAAAAAGAAAGACTTGATGTATACAATGTTTTTCTCTTATCTTAACTAAAGATATTTGTATTTAGTTTTACTGTTTTGTATTTTACTCTTTTATAATTTTACACATTTAATCTACTTTCAGTGTCATGTAATGTGCTTAAAAGCCAATGACAAGTATTGGTTATGTAAATGCTACTTAATATCTGCAATTTTACTATCCATCATGTACACTCAAAGCTCTTAAGAACAAGTTGCCCATTGCCACATGCTCTCCACTTCACACTGTGCATAGACAGAAGTTTGTGAAGTGTCTTGCCCAAGGACACAGCTCCAGAATCTAATGAAGGAGACAGGATTTGCGGCATCAAAAGAAAAGTCACACATGACACTGCCATCCATGTCCTCAGATCTGTGAGATGAAAGCACATATGGTAAGATTTTGACGCCATCACACTTCCAATAACTCATGACTGCATTCTTATTTATGGATATTGCTCTCCATAAATGCTTCAGCCTATATAACCTATATGTGCACGTGTTTGAAGAGCTGCACATTTTTCAGAACCGTTCACATCGCCACAGACAGAGGCCCTCCTGGACGGGTGGAATACCTGTGTGAAAGGTTTACACGGAGGCCCGGTCCTGCTGCTGATCCAGGGGGAGCCAGCAGATGTCCAGCAGAAGCTTAGTGCGGCTTTGTGGGGGCCAGCATGTCTCCTGCGCGGGGGCCTCTCAGAAATAGCTGCATCATAAAGCTCCTATATTGTCATTAGTGTAAACACGGGCAGGAAGTAAAAAGGCTAAAAATACAATGAAGATTTTTATCCCCTTTGACAGGGCCTTTAAGAGTGACATCTGTCCAACTTGGCTGTACCTATAAGTGTCCCACTGTATACAGTATATGTATGGCAGGCCACTGGGGTCAGAAAAAACATAGTGACCTTGAGTTTTATGGTCTGTGTGTAATCAGTGTAGCTAGAAAAGTCATAAAAATATGCTCATAGCTTAACTGTAGCCTACTGTAGCCCTTTTATGTAGCCTATGTACTGTAGTTATTTCATGCATCTGGGATTAGTCTATGAAATATAGTTTGGAACATAAAGCTATGATGCATTAGCATCCACAGTCTGATCTTCTTATTATTTTTTAATAGGCTATTCCATGATGATAAGCATAACCAAGTTTTATAATCATAAAATGAAATTGCTCATATCTTCTTAAAATAAGGGTACCAGGATTGGAAATGGTTTTAGGGGGAATAAGCATAGTACAAAAGGCTTGGCCCTGGCCCTGGTTAGGAATTAAACTATTTGATTTACAACATAAGCTAACTAAAAGAGAAAAATATATACAATAATAATCAAAACATCTCTGCATTAATAAAAAACAGTAAAAACATTAATTAACACGAGTAGCTAATGCAAATTGCGTTTTTGTCCTAACAAAAATAATCTGCCTTACGATGTTTTTATGAATAAAGAGAAACAAATTAAAAATTAAAAATATGTAAATGAATACAAGGTTATAAAATAGTGCAAGACAATAAAATATAAAACGTTTGAACGTTTGGTGAAAAATCAAATCATAAACATGCCATGGGCCATGATGATCTCTAGTCTGTGCTCTGCTCCGTCAGGTGGCACGGTTGCTATGGAACCCTGTAAACTCTGGCGTTGCTATGAAGCTAAGCTAACGCGCCACGGCCTTGTTTGTATCTCACATTTGCTAACTCCCATTTAAAAATAAAATCAACTCGAAACGACAAGGGGGGGGGTAATTTTAGTGTTCATATTATAGGAAAAAGTTCAGGAGGCGTTCAACTTAACTGACGATTGTTAAAAAAATCGTGTGTTCACCTTGGTTGGTTGGCTAGCTTGGTTAGCTTAGCATAATGTCGGAGAAAAGCACTCATTCTGCGGAGCATACCGACAGTCTAGGACCGAAGGTAAATGAAGAAGTTACCGTAGAAGCAAACACGGAGGAAGAAACCCAGCCATCTAAAGTAAGTTGTTCAGAAGATCCACCACCAGAGGACGACAAAGTGGAACCTCAGCAGCAGAGCACAGGTAAACACACAGCCAGGCCATTGAAACAATTGACTAAAATTGATTAAAAAAATAGATTGGTTTTGACTGAAATGTTTGTTTTATATTACAGAAGTAGTAGATGAAGCTGAAACTCAAGCTAATCAACCTGAAATGACAGAGGTAACGATAGAAGAGTCACAGTCTGATGGTGATGTGGGAACTTCTACAGCAACAGGTGAGCTAGCTACTCTCCAAGAAAGAAACATTAGGCTAACGTTAACGCGAGTCTGGATGATTAATGTTTGACGTTGATTTAACTTGAAGAATTAGAATAAAACAAAAATCTACTTCCCCAAAGCTAGATAAAAAAAAAAAAAAAAAAGATAGACTTCAAAAATTTGAAAAAAATAAAAAATCTATTAGTGGTTTTGATAAAGGCAAAAGCAATGGGAAGAGAAATAACAAAAATGTTACTGTCAAATGGAATCTTTTAGTAAAAGTTGAATGTATCTTCAAAAGAAGTAAACAGAAAAATTGTTAAAAATGTAACTTTCAGCACTATCCACCACCATTAGTTAGGTAAACACACAGCCAGGCCATTGAAACGTTTTGACGATTAAAAAAAATACATTGATTTTGACTGAAAATGTTTGTTTTATATTACAGAAAGTAGTAGATGAAGCTGAAACTCAAGCTAATCTACCTGAAATGACAGAGGTAACGATAGAAGAGTCACAGTCTGATGGTGATGTGGGAACTTCTACAGCAACAGGTGAGCTAGCTTTCACCAAAGTAGATGGTGGGCCCCTATTTAGACATAGTCTAAAAACAAGCAGAACAATAAATTGCTAACAAAAGTACCTAGTGGTTGCAGTTTTGTCACAAACTAAAGTCACTAAAGTCAATAAGCCACAAAAAATGCATTAGGCCTTACATAAGCTATAAATTTTATTGTCCATGTCAAGGAAATATGATTTACTTGTGCCATCATGGTTTTAGTTTCATCCTAGGAGAAACACTGTCTTTGCGTTTGCTTTAAAATGTTGTCATAACAGGGCCACTCTCACTGGTTGGGGCACTGAGTTTCAGTGACGAGGCCATAAAGGAAGACGATTAATTTATTATCAATGCTGTTTTAATGCTGTGTTTTGCCACAGTGAAAGTGGTTCTTGTGCCAGAGGGTCACGTGATGACTGTAGCTTTGCCATTGGACTCAGCATCAGAGAGCTAAAGCAGCATCTGCCTCAGAATGCGAGTGCCTCCAGAGGTTCTGCGTGTCTTCCTTGATGGTAAGTAGGAGCACAAATAAATTACATGTGACAGGTTTTCTTGTTTACCTACTCTCTACTTAGTTTGGTTAAATCATGCAAACAACTAGGACAAATTCTTGTACCACAATGATATATGAAAAATTTAAAATTGTGCACACATTTGAAAAATAATTTAGCATTTTTGCTGTAGAGTTGACATTTTGAAAAGCAGACATTCAAAAAGCAAACAAATTAATCAAAACATTGCCAGGAGAAAAAAGTGAAGTTAAAATCAAATTTTTTCTTGTTCTCGTAGTCCCAAAATTTCTGCATGTTGTTTTTTTTTTTTTCTTTTTCTAGGACAAGTAGTAGAAGACGAGCAGGCTCTTATGGATCTCGGTGTCCAACCACACGGCTCCATCCGGATGGAGATGAGCTCAGTTGATCCACACTCATACCCTCTGCGCCCTGTTCGCCCTCCAGAACATGACAACATGCCTGACGTCATCACCGTGAGAGTCCAGAGGGGAGACGACAGCCCTACATCTTCTTTAAGTAGGATTATGGGCACAGTCATTTTGACTCCAATATTCTCATGCTCATACTCATGCTGAAAAGAAAATTCTAAGAACTATGTGTTTAGGAAATGCGTCTGCCTATTTAAGTATTTTGTCTCATTCCTTCTACTATAATTTTGTCATTTTGTCATTAGTAGACAACGCAGTTCTTCTGCGTTATATGCTCTTTACCTTTGCCAATGAGTAATGATTATTCAATATCAATCCCTAGTTTCCAAGGTTTTTTTAATACTGTAGAAGCTGAGACGCAAAACAGCACTTTACTTGTTTCCTTGTTTCTCCCCACATTTGTTGTTAATGCATCATTGTAACATAAATTTTAGAATATTATAATATAAGGTTGTAGCATGGGTGCCAGTTTTGGTGCTAGCTGCCTGTCACAATCTAAACAAACTGAATATAGTTATTGTATACTGTAGTTGATATTTCTTTATTATTAGATAATTTCTGCTCAATTCTACAACTCATTTTCACTCAACTCAACAGAAAAAAAATGCAAATTTTTTATATATATTTCTTGCTTATCATTGATATCTTTGATTTTATTTAGGCCTATCATTGAATATATGTTATGTGTGCACCATTTGGTCGATTATAAAGTTATAAAGTGCTTTATTAATAAAGTTGGCTGGGTTTATTGGCAAAGCAGGGCTGGTTTGCTATTCATGGTGCACTAAATGAAAAATATAGGCCTATGTATTTGTTGGTCATAATCGGTTACTTTTAATGCCATTTAGGCATTTAAACAGCTATGAAATATAGTTAAAGGATATTTAAGAACATTTAAAGCATGAAACTAAAGTTCTCAATAAAAAACAACATTGTGATAGACAGGATGTGGGTACTGTTAGCATAGGATGCTAGGGGAAATGTAGGTGATTTTTATTTATAGTCATATATATTCAATTAATTTATTATTATCAATACTGCTCTGCTATAATAAAAACAACCATCTAATAACATGTGTGTCCATGTGTAGATGACTTCCAGGAGGTGGTGGTTGAGATCCAGCGCCGCCGCAAGGAAACCTTTTTTGGGTGGATACAGACATCGCTTGACAGGAGCTGCTTACCACCATGCCAGCACACAGACTTACTCCAGAGCAGACCAGCCCGAGTGTAGAGGTTTCTTGCCGCGTACGCACAAGTACGTAAAACACATCATATACGATCACAAAGCACTAAAGTACATTCAAGCAAGCACATCAGAGGTTTCAGACCAGATAAAGGTGGTATAAAAAGCGTCAATTATGTCTGAGAGGCTATCAACCTTTTCTGTTAGCGGTTTCTTAGGGGTGAGAATGATGAAGTGTAAATACTTTTTTCAACTGGAGCAGCAAGAAATGGTTGAAAAGTCTTCAGTTTTTCTTATAGTATCCTTGTCAGATGTACAGACGGGAGCATTACCCCCAAACTAACCATGTTTTTTCTGATCTTGGTCATTGCTATTTCTAAATTTAACAATTTGAGTAATTTTGACAGTATAGAATTATGCAGATGATTTCACAAATAGTTGTATTCAATTTCTATAAAGTTACAAAAAAATCTAATAATAAAGCTAATGTAAGCTCATACACATTGCAGTGTATCATTTCTCTATTGTTGTTACATTAGGCAAACTGAAAATGTGGTGATGTCATGATCCCAGAAGCTTTATTATAGTTTAAACACTAGCAAGATGTTCATGTATAGTTTTAACTTTCTTATGACATACTCTTCTGTTCTGAAGAATCAACCACATTCGTGGATGTGTGGCTGGTTTTCTAGTATTTAAAATTTTTTCCCAGTAGCTGCTTGTTTTGAGTATTTGGTAATCTTTACTTGGAAATACTGAAGCTTCTCAGATGTGCATCCATCAGTTATCTGTTATCTGTTCTGACCTCAGCGCTATGAGTTTGCACCGACTCCAGCATTTTTTTTTTAATAAGGTCCAACTCAATTTTAGCCCCAAAAGAAAATTCCACAAGTCAAATAAAAAGTTCTGTTTTGGTCCTTCAAGGAATACAAATTTTTTTTGACCCATGAAGAAATTATTCTTAGTGAAAGATTGGATTGGAAAATCAAAACATATGCCTTATTTTAACCCAATAAAAGTTGTTTCATTTGTAATAGATGCAAAGACACAGGGAAAACACTAACAAAAATGATGGGGCACATCTTTCTCCTGTCTTCTTTTACTTAATGATTATAACAATTAATTGGTATTTTATGTTGCTTTTCACATGATCCACCCTTCACAAAGAGGCATTGTTCCTTCACTCCACAATCGGTAGCTACTATTTGTAGCCACGGCTGCCCTAGGTAGAGAGTAGGAAACAAGACCCCGCTGACCAGCACCATCCATTCACACCATGATCTATACTAGGCAATGTGGGTGAAGTGTCTTGCCAAAGAACACAACGTCTAGTTTCTCCTGAGTCATCCATTCTGACGGGATCAGGCTTTTACAAACTAGTATGCCTACTATTTTTACTAAATACTGCATATTGTTTATTAACTTTGCTAACTTTTTTGATGTCATGTTTTTGATGCTTGGTGCTAAAATGACATTACAATTGTGTTTGCTTCAGGACTCAGGCTTTAAAATGAAACGGGTATTAAGGTCTTAAAAGGACAGATATTTTGGATTATTTGCATAGTTCTTGTCTTTTAAACATAGAATAATAGCTAATAGAAAAATACTAGAAAAGTACTAAAATTCCTTCTGACAGAAAGAACAGTATTTCACAGACAAACTCCAGCTGTATTTTCTATGAGAAAGCAATGTTAAAACAGGGAATAAAAAGTAAAAACAGATGATTTTGCATAATATGTGTCCTAGTTTTTAAGTCTAAGTCCAATAATACTTTCCCATGGTTTGGTCTTGCTTAGCGTTGATCTCTCTTGACCCCTCTGCCCTCATTTATTTAATAAACATAACTTCTTATTCATTTCATCTGTATTTGCAACAGCTCCCTTGTTTGGGTCATTGGGTCACATACTTATTTTCCATGTTTTTAAGCTTTTTATTGCCCTTTGTGCCCCCGCAATATTTTTGGAGTCTGACAAAAAAAGTATTTAAATAATGTACACCTAGCGGCGTTTCTCAAATATGTTTAAACTTATCACAGTTTGCACTTACTTCTATAACACTGAGGTCCTTAGTATATAAACCACTTGGGTCAGTCATATTCATAATACATTTGGATATCAATAGAGAATAGTATAGAGTCTTGTAAGTGGTTTTTGGTTTGTTTGCACAACATTTTGAAACGCTACCATAACTTATACGCATGTTAACTGTGCTTTACTATGATTGAGCAATATACCACAGCCTTGTCTACCATAGTCAAATGAGACCTCGTCATCCACACGCATATAACCATAGCGTGTCGTTTTTGTACATTCTTAGTGTACAAAGTTGACGGCGATCACAAAGTGGCAGACTCTCTCTCTCAGTTGTATACGCAGATAATTGTAAGGAGCTAGTGCTTCATGACTTTGAGGTCAATATCTTTAACAAAATATTTTCTGAAATTTCAAACCTTGCATTCAAAGAAGAGATACAGGATGTGTATTAAATCAGTTAATAATCAACACACTCATACTTCTTACATATGCCTGTGACGCATTATGTATTATTTTGTTTCGTTTCAAAGAACTTGTAGAAATGCCCTGGTGTCTCGATGCCAAAGTGTGGATAGTCTATGATGCCTGCCTGGATCCTGTTTTTCACACGAGTTATTCATGGATAGTGACGGCAAAAACTGTGTCTTGACAAAGCCTGCTCCACATCCCACAGCACAGACACTCACTTGTCCGAGGGTCACAAGGTTCCAAAATATTGTGTTAATGTGTACAAGCCTTTTAATATTCTAACACTGTGAGAAAAAGACCACTACCTTGAAATGTAAACAAATACTTCTATCTTATTCGAGTGAAAACTTATATTGTGGACATTGTTATCAAACATTTAAAAACAACAACAAAACCCAATAACA
>CM076402.1:35701599-35849781 GCA_038363315.1 Mugilogobius chulae | reverse complement strand
ACTTTTCCTCGCTCCTCCTCGGTTCAAACTGCTTGAAAGACCTATTGCGCTTTTTTTTTATTTTTTTGGGTAAAACACAAAAATTTATGTAAAACAGCTTAGCAATATGAAGAGGTCAATCACTTCCTGTGCAAAACTGTAGAACTGATAAGCTCCGCCCTTCACTGTAACAAGCAGCACATTTAAATTTGTAAATTTTGTTTGTTTGTTTTAAAATGGCTTTGTAACTAATTTGAACCACCAGCCCAGTGTCTGAAGAAAACTAAGCATACACCAAAAAATACACATGCTCATCATAAGCTTTGACATTTCGTTGTATATCTACATTTTCTTCTATGGTTGTGTTGTGAACCACACAATTGTTCGTCTGACATTATCAGTGTTCATTTTGGTGTTGCTGCTTGGCTCCAGTCGTAAATCAAAGACAGGAATGTGTTTTAGGGGGAAGGAGTTAAAGCAAGTGTCTTCGGTGTTTCAGAGGATCAATGCAGCTTCCACAATATGGGGAAAATGCTGAAACCTGACCTCAAAGTCACAATTAAATAAAGCAAGTGGGCAGGGGAAAACAGGGATAAAACAGGGATTTTCTGAGAACTCAATCATCATCTTAGGACAATACTTAACTGCTCAAAATGCAGGAATCATTCTTATAAAGCTTTGAGTAATCTATGAATAAAGAATGTTGAAAAACTTGGGTTGGATTTACCACTATGGGTCTCCTTTAACGTGGTATGTCCTTCACTCAGATCAGATTCACACAATGAGGAAATGGAAAAAGAAGAAGGAATTTACAGGGAAGTGACGAGCCAGATTTGACAAACAGTAGATTATAAAAGTGTTCATTATCTTTTTTTTTTAATAACTGCATCATTCTTGCAACATGTCACAGAAGAAATACCTGATAGCTGATGCTTTAAAATGTCAGTAAATCAGGTTAAACACAAAAATGTGCTCTAATTATTTTGCCTAGTCGAATATATTTCTGTGTTTTGAAAACTAATCTGCCATAATTAGATTTGTGCTAAATAAACACTGAATATGAACAGAATTTAGCCTCTGCGTTTTATTAAGACATTATCGCCCTGATCATCATATTTCACATTTACACACTCATTTCTACATTTTCTGATTTAATTTGGGTTATTTCGTCCTCATTATCCTCCGTCTCCCCCTCTCTCTCCTCCCTCTCTCGCTCGTCACTGAGAGCTGCACTAATTGCCTTCGTTTGCGGAGTTAATTTTGTGACAGATTTTGCACTAATTATGCCTCAGTTTCTGTCAGAGTCACAGGTCTGACCTCAAGAACACTTTAGATTCAATATTTATTGGAATTATCTCTCTCTTTTCAGTCTTTCTCTTACTCCCCTTCTTTCTCTACTACACCTCCCTCTTTTTCACTTTCTCCTCTTCTTCTCTCTCACTTCCCTCCAGCCCCTCCCTCTCTGTCTCTCCCTTTACATTCTCTCTACCTGCTCATTTTCCTTCTCTTTCTCTCTCCTTTAATCTCCTCTCACCCTCTTTGTATCAATTTTCTCTCTCTCAATTCTCTCACCCTTCTCCTCCCTCCCTCCCTCTCTCTCTCGACTGTTTTTTTGTCTAATTTAACTCAGTGGAGTAACTATTTCTCTCTCCATCTCCCTCTTTCCTTTCTCTTCTCTTCTCTTTCTCATTGATTCTCTCTCTCTTCTCTCTCTCTCTCTTCTCTCTCTCTCTCTCTCTCTCTCTCTCTCTTTTTGACTAATTGAAGTTGGTACTCTCTCTCCCTTCTCACAGTTGGTATAATTGCAGATCATTGTCTCTTTATTTCTCCTCAGGCTGCAGCTTCAGAAACTTTCCTCTTACAGTACATCAGCACCACTTTATTTCACACTTGACATTTATTTGAACTGGATGAACAATGTAAATTCTTTTCACAATATTGGAGCAAACCAACCAATGATCAATATCTTGGAAAAAGAGCAAGCATTAACTGAGAAAAGCCTCAACGTTTGACACAGTTTTGGGGTCAAATACAGACTGCCTCTCTCTCTCTTTCTGTTCTGCAAGCAGAGGATGTTCCAGACTGTTTTGTGTCTCAAACTTGATGGTTCCAGGATGTTCTGACCTGGTTTGGAACAAAGCTTCAGTCAGAGTAAAAGAAGCAGACATGCACAGAGTTTAGACGTGACCAGGACACTTCACTGTCTCTGTAATCACCAAAAAACACCATCACATCCTGTAAAGTTCAACCAATAACAGCAAATAAGTTTGTCGATGATGTGGACAAACCAAACATTTTAAATAACCAGGAAGTAGCCACACCACATGATTTGACTTAGCTCATATTAGAGCCAGATTATGAACCAAACAAGTAGCCAACAACAGTTGTCAGTTTAGAAACGCACACCTAAGACCTTTCCCAAGTGTTTCCAAATTTGTCAAGCTGTTATAGAATACTTTACATTATTTGATTATTGACAGTCTGTAACTGGGATGTTAGTCAAAGAGACTGAGCTCATTGTGGTATAAGGTAATTGAAACTCAAAAAATAGTCGCCAGCATGGAAAGGAAGAAGTGCTCAACAGACAAAATGTATCTGTACCCCCAAAGCCTGATGGGATATGAGACAACAAATGAATGGTTCACCACATGTGTCTGGCTCTGTTTGTGAGAGAAGTGTTCTGTGATCGAGGAGGAAGCATAATGCATGACACACAGCAGACGTGACAGAGGTGCACCAGAGACAGAGGTCAACAGTGTGGAAGTACAACATGTAAATCTGAAAGAACAGACTATTAAACCACTGTGAGAAGCACTGCAGCTCATGTGTGGTCTATGCAGCTTTGTGCTTTAACCTACGAAAAAAGACGGCATTTCAGTTCTTAAATATAAATAAATACTATACATTTAACTTAAACACAAAAAGGGTTTTGAGCAATTGGTTTCTGAGAATAACAAGAAAAGTCAAATCAAATAGTTTCACCTCTATTAACTTTTGTCATTTTTAATAAATTAATATTTTTATTATGATTATGTATTCCCATTTTTCCACACAACTTTTATAAGAATGCTATAGCTCAAGCTAACTACAAAAGTCAACATTTTCTTGTTCATGAGTTGCCATAATTTTTGCAGTAAAAATTTTAAGTCAAATGACAAATTATAGTTGTTGAACTTGAAAGCTTTAAACAGATGTCAATAAAATCCAAGTTTACATTTTTACTTTTAATCAGAGATGAAACTGATCACATAGAAAGCAGTGACAGATAAGTGAAGTAAATGCTGATAGATTTATTGAGTGTCTCACCTTCATGTGTTGTCCGGTGCAGTATTGTCGTTCTATAACCTTCAGTCTTCTTGTGTAATTCAGCCCTTCTCCATGTCTACTTTTTCCATCTTGAACCTTCTCGCTTTCCTCAGACCCTGAGCCTGGACAAAGCTCTCCTGTTCTCCTCTGCAGATCCGTGAAACTCGAATCCCTCCTTTCCTTTGTGGCGTCTCACTTTCCTGGCTCTTGTCCGCTCTTAAATGCTGGTCGTGTAATTACCCCGGCCCACACAAAGATGGTACAAAGGTCCAGACGTCGGGGGGCTTCATTAGTGACGTGGGAGCAGAGATAACGCGGTATAGGAGGGTTTAGGATGTCCTGTCCACGCTGTCCACCTGCCTGAAGGTGAGAGGGTCTGTCCCATTACAGAGATCACAGTCACATGCAGGGCCGATACACCACAGTCTGCAGCTGCTCCACAGAACTCCTATTTACATTTTTACCAAGATAACCAACTGTTTGTGGCTGAAGTGTAATTGTATGATTCTACCCATTGTAGCAATTCTTCTCCTTCTTGTTACAGTGGTTGTCATATCAAATCATGAGCTCATCCCTGTGACAATCTGCTTTTTTAATGAAATTGTCATATCAGCATTTCCCATTTTTCTATTTAATCAATCTTTTTTCTTTTCATTTAATCAATTTTTTCAAAGTCCCTTATGAATTTTGAGGGTTGTGTTTTTTTGGACTGTACTTTCAAATCATAAAATAGATTTTAGCTGTTTGATTGATTTTAGGTCTGATTTATATTATAATGGACTTTAAGCACATTTTCATGTCTGCAAGTTATTAATGTTAAAAATTGCTAGAAACTGTTTTGTGGAGATACACAATTTGAAATGTTTCTTTTAAATATATATATTTTTTTTTTATTGAAGGGTTGAGGTCGCTTTTGGGATTGATCGCTTGTTTTTCTCTGAAAATCTGGCAACACTGATCAGGACCAGACATTGACCGTGAAGCAGGAACTTTCTAAAAAAGCAGATGATTGTGTTTACCTCAAAAACTATTTTAAAATGAACAGTTTACAAGAATCGTGAGAACATTGAAATTGTGATTTGACTCCAAGAAAATTGTGATATATATTTTTCGTCCAGCCCTATTATATCTGATATTACAGTTTCAGTACACAGAAATCAGCTTTAGCCCATGTACGCGCCACACAGAGCATAAAAGAATCTGCAGAGCTTTTCCAAACGTCAGACTTCCACATGTCTTGTGCGCACATCAACCATTACCCAGGCTTGAGGCGCGCAGGCGTGTGCTCGGTGTGTCCACGCTCACAGAAAAGATCTCCTCAAACTCTCTGGAGACTTGGACTAAAGAGGATCCTGTTCCTAATGAGGTCTCACACACAGAACGACTGTGAAAGTGAGACGGGCCACACACCGGGTCTGAGGTCCTCAAGTCCCAGACCTGGACTAAGATCTGGAGCCAGACCTAGACTTAGACCTACCGTAAGTGACAAACCAGAATGTGTACTTTAATCTTTTTACAAATGTGTGATCTCACTAGCACATGCCTGATAGAGAAGAAATAAGAAGATATCACAAGTTTACTGAAAATATGATTTATACTTATTAAATTACCAGAAATTCAATCTAGATTGTTGTCCAAGTTGATTTAGTTTTAACACAATTAAAACAAAAGCTCCACACAGAAAGACTCAGGTCACACGAGAGCTGAACTCAAACCTTTTTACAATGAGACAAGAGTGATGATTTTTCCCATTTGTTTGTGTTTTTAATTTATAAATTGCATCATTTAAATTAATCTAATGTAATGAGTTGTTTCAATCATTACTTGAATTTGCACCTTGACACAAACTCATTTCAAATATTAGATCTTTTTAGTTGCGGAAATTGTATTTAATAGTCTTGCTTCACATCTAATTTGATTTAACAGTGCTAACCATTCTTCAGAGTACATAGAATTATATTTAATTAAAGTTATTTAATACCATTTAACTCTTACAGAAACAATATTTTTTATTGTATTTTAATCTTCAATAGCTTCAATAACACTTGGGTCTTGGTAAAGAAAGACAGAATGTGTTTTTAAATCATCTCTTCTACAAATGAGAGATTTTATTATTATTTTTCTGAAATAACTTTTGAGCCTTCTCAATATTTAAGTCTTGTTTCAGAGTGTGAACTAAAATTATCTGGCTTTGTTTCTGTAATTGTGATTTAGTTTTAATTGTAAGATTGTTATACTTTCTTACTAACATTTGTAAATAATAATAATAATAATAATAATAATAATAATATTAATAATAATAATAATAATAAATCTATATTTCATTTTCAATTTCGTTTCAATTGTTAAAATTTCTGTGATTACATAAAATAACTTTGTGTATTTATTTTCACTTTTTTTGTAATGAATCTTGTTTATTTATTCCTGCCTTTGTTCCAATCTTATTTATAATGATATAAAGTAACACACAGAATGAAAACAATGTGTATTCTCACCCAGACGCCTGGCCTCACATTTGACATCCGTCTTCGTCTAATCAAATGTACATTTGTGTTCTCTTTGTGTCACTTATGCAAAACTCGTCACATTATCTTATTCAAATCTACAAACTTTCTCCATAAATTTCAACTTTTTCAAATTGTCCTAAAGTCGTTTCGTTTGACTGACACCAATCTGACATAAGTCCTTCAAACGCCAAACTTTTTACCCACAAATTGCGTGATTTTAAATTCAAACTCCTGGACTTTTTAAAATATGTAAAATTCTTTGGGGCCAATCAGGCGGGATTTTGTGGAGTTTAAACGCAGCTAATCCTTCGGCGACGCGTGTCCAAGGCTAATTTAAAAGCAGAGTTTTGACAGAAACGGCCTCGAACGAACGGAGCGAGATAATCAAATATGAGAAGCAGGAGGAGGTTTGATGATGAAATGGTTCCAGCGCCATTTTATATTTTATTGAAGAAGGAGAAATGTCACATGTGCTTCTGACGCCAATCTGGAAGGAGAAATTATGCTAGCACAAAAACTTCTCTTCTCGTAATAAACCTATTGTGACTTTTCCTACAGAAACAGTTATAGTCATTATACAGTCATTATTACAGTCATTATATTTTGATATTTGTAAACTACCTTTTTACAGCTGAGACAGTGGTAATGCTAGCATAAACTAAAAGAAAATTACATATAAAAATAATGTATTTTTGCGTTGTTCATGTTCTTAGCAAGGCAAATTTCTTTGTACAGCAGCAATTCAAAGTGCTTTACAGACAGGAAAAGATGCATCATAATTACAATACAAAAATAAAACAGCATCATTAAAATATATACAGTATATAAACAATCAGCATAACATACTTTAAAAGAATTAAAGAAATAAAGAGTGCAGACAAAGCATTTCAGCCATATGCACAGACAAAAAGAAATGTTTTGAGTCGAGATTTAAACATTGTCACAGTGGAGGCCTGTCTTACATCATCTGGAAGACTGTTCCAGATCTGAGCTGCATAAAACTGAAACACTGATGCACCATGTTTAGTCCTGACTCTGATTTAGATAGATGAGTTGATTTAGAAACTCATCTATCAGAACCAATAAAAAAAGAAAAACTTACATGACTGTCATGTGCTTCCCACGTCAAGATTTTAGTTAGAGCTCCATACTGGCTGCAAAGGGAAATGACGCCGAGAGAATAATCAAGAAATGCTTCAAAAGAGTCTGGATGAGTATGAACAGAAGACCTCAATGCAAACCAAAACCATCTACAGTAGATGACAATAATCTGCTTTTATTCAAGACTATTTGGGGTCAAAAAGTGACCTGTAAGTACATTTTTAGAGCAAGTATTTCCACTACTTTTTTGGTCTGAAAAACCAGACTCAAGACGAACATTGTGTCTTTGTGCTTTGCTGCTGCTGCAGAAGTGAGGACGCCTCATGAACGGACATTAATCCATGGTCATCTATGGCTTAGTGTAATAAAATGTACACTTTCCTATTGTTTACACATAAACGAAAATGTTTCAAAGAAAACAGCCCAAATTCTCTGAACTGTTCATGAGTTGATCTGAGGTAGGTTTAACATGTTTCATTGTGGCCTGTTCATGGCTCTCTTTGCACATTTATAACTACTCATCTGACCTGAGCTGATCTTCTAAAAAGCACAGCTACGGTGATTTATTTTTTATGTTTTGTATTCCAACAAAATGTCCATTTAAACCAGATTAATTTGTGTGTGAAATATTCAGCAGAAGAACATTAGGTCGTGACATGAATGAGCCTATTGAAAACAGGTTACCTGCAGTGTATTGAGTGCTTCTTTTGTATTTCATTTCCTTTTCATGTGGGTCAGTGCACATGTTTGTAAATACAGGCTGATTTTCTTTGTGTGTAAGCACACTTATAGACATGTGACAGGCACAAAACACTCATTTGTTAATCAGCAGAACTAATTACACCGGCTCTGTTGTTGTAAAAACACCACACTATTCACTTTAAATATTGTTTTACACTTTTTACTCGAGATCTGATATTGAGATTGAAAATCAACGCTGATTTATGAAGTTTTACAGTATTGGCTCCATATACTGTAGATTCCGTTGATATTTCTAATGTGTAATGACACTTGTTTTTTGGCTGATTTGTCTCATAATATTTGAAACTGCATTCAAATAAAGTTGCTAGCTTGTTATTGGCAGAATAAATAAATATGTGATCCATTTTCTAATGTGTTCACTGTGTTTCAAGAAAAACATTCAAACCTCATTCTACTATAGGTTGATATTGTGTTTTGGCAGACGCTTCAAGCATTATTATTGGAACAATATTTATTGAAACTGAAAAAGCTGGATCAGTGCAGCTCTAGTTTTTACAAACTGCTAGAAAAGAAAATATATTAATTTATGCTTTAGGTAGTTTTAAAATACATAGTTTGGTCCAGATTTGTAATCTCATCCATAGTAATACTTTTGTCCATTCATAGTCCAAACCCCTTTTTTATTAATTTCAATCTGAAAAGACGAAAAGGGGAGGTGGATATGCAGTGAAAACCCAGGGACAGTATGATCTCCCTCGGTCTGGCATCAGCACACTAGCATGTCAGATGTGACCCTCATTGCTGGCTTTACAAAGAATGTTTCACAACTTCAACATCTACAGCTGCAGGTAAGCGCTGCACTGCAGAAGGGAGGGTACAGAGCGCCCCCTACACCTCAGAGACACTTATGTTCATTATGCAGAAACGCTTAACTGACTTTTCAAAAAGTTTATTTGTTCAGTAATTATGACATAAAGGTAATGCCACAACTGTTACCTAGCAACTGCACTGTAAATATGGTTCCAAAAACCACATATGACTTATAAAGGGGAAATATGATCTACTTTTCTGAATTTTGACCATGTTTCAGCTGTGTTCTTTCGTCATTAGTTTACTCAAAGTTGTATTTGGATTGATTCATGCATGTTTGAGTAATCTTGTATTGCCCTGCAACTGAGGCTTCAGTGATCAAAAAATCCCTGTTTTCACCTACCACCCATCCCCGCCCACCTGTTTACCATTACTTGTGAATTAAACTTGTCATGTACATACATTCCAACAATCTGTGGCTTATTAAAGTTCAATTTCACAATGAAGAGGCGGGACTTATACGTTTCTTTTGTGAGACTTTTTAAATCGTGTTTATATATTGCAGGAACAAACTTAAACCATAGTTTATTTGCTTTAAACAAGATTCATTGGAGCCCCAAACATCTGCATTAAATACTAACGGCACATATAACTACACTCACGCCTGTTACATCTCCTTTAGAATGATTACAGAAGTTACCACACTGTCCTTCTCTTAAAAAGTCCGTCTTTCATATCCCCAAATCCACGGAGCCTTATGCTAATCCCGCAAAGATTAAAAACGTTTAAAATGTAAATGACTCTCTAAACTTATAAAAGCGCCACTCGGATTCAGAGGGCCATTGTCGCTTCAGGTTCCTCGTCTTTTTTCCCCGTCGAGAGAAAAGCAGGATTTGGCCCTTATCTCTGTTTACAAAAGACTCAATCATTCTAAAACATCTGGGTAAAAGTTGTGGACCTCACGCACGAGTCACGGAGTCGGCGGCGGTGGATTTGGAGCGGCTTAGAGAGGCGCACGGACCAGCGGAGACGAGTTTAACGGAAAGAGAGAAAAAAAAGACTGATTTGTGGCTGGTATCGCAGGATTGAGCCGCCCAGGGAGATTGTGCTTAAAAGAGTCTTTGATTTGGAGAAAGACGAGAAGAATAAGCCGTGAGTGGTGCGATTGTGAGGCGACCGACATCCAATCTGAGAGAGAAGGAGAAAGAGAGAAAGAAAGAAAGAAAGAGAAGAGAGGGAGAAAGAAGTCAAAGAAGAAGAATAAGCCGTGAGTGGTGTGTTTGTTAAAGATGAGGTGACCAACGTCCAATCTGAAGAGGAGAGAGGGAAAGAGAGAAGGAGGAAGAAGATGGGGAAGAGAGGGAGAGAGGAGGGGTGAAAGAGGAGAAGAATAAGCCGTGAGTGGTGCAATTGTGAGGCGACCAACATCCAATATGCTCAGAGAATGTGTCAGGAGGGGGAGAGAGGTAGACAGGTATGTGACCAGGTTTGTGGGTTCAGGGAATGTCTCAGAAAAGAGAAGGAGAGAAAGGAGAGATCTGACCTGGGAATGGTGGGAATGTCTCAGGACAGAGGGAGAAAGAAGGGAACGAGGACTGAGAGGTCTGCCTTGGTCTTAGAGGAACGTCTTAGAAGAAAGAAACAAAGAAATAAAGGGGAAATAATGAGTGGCGATAGAGAGAATTGACGTCTCCATTGACAAATTTGTGCATCACATTTTTTATAAGAGAAAAAAACCTGAGAAGTAAACATGGCAGAAGCGAATCGAAAGTACCACGGCTTGTTTTGAAAAGCGAGACGATGGAAGCTCACTACTAAAAAAACAGACCACAGCTGCGGTTAAGATGTTTATTGATGATGAATGGATAAATAAACTGACAATGTTCAAGATAAGTCAATTCAGAACCCAAGGAGATGTCTTCAGCAGGAGGACAGATGAGATGTGGGGTTGGGAGGGTGGAGTCTAGAGAGCTGGGACTAATTGTGTTGTTGGGACAGTTGAGGAGGTGAGCAAAGTGTTGTTTGCTAAAAATGAGGTCTTTCTTTCTTTCTTTCTTTCTTTCTTTAATTCTTTCTTTCTTTCTGTCTTTCCTTTATTTGAGCACATATCAAAACCTACAACATAAAAATATAATATCAAAATAACATCTCAGGATATTGACACTCAAAAGGAGTAGGTAAGTTTAAAAATGTATTTAAACCTGCCCCCAATGTCAGGGTGGACTTGTGCCTGAACCTTTAAGTTAATCATGAATAATTTCTATAAAAACATGTGCTTGATGGTGCGGACTGGGTCTTGTAGAGAGAATTGTTTGACTAATAAAATAAAACAATTAGTGTCATAGTGCTAGTAAGTGATAAACCAATAGAGTGTTTATTGATGTCACTTTCCGCTCTGTGTGTGTCGCCTGTAGAAAGATTAGCAACACTAGTTAGCTGCAGAGATCTCTGATACCAACAACAAAACAGGATGAGCAAAACGTGTCATCTTCAGGGCATAATCCAGTTGTTGGATTTAAATAATTGTGAATCTTGTGATGGCCAGACATGTGAGCCAGAAAAAGTGCTGCAACGATAAAAAATTGATAAAATCACACAGCATAATACTAACAGCAAAAACACCAACTGTAATCATACCTCAACTTAAGACAAACCAGTAAATAGATACAGTGAGTATTTTCAATGTCAGAAGTCCTGGGTAGCTGGTAGCTTGTTACTGCTCAGTGCAAAAACTTTCCTCTACAACCCCTCTATCCGGATCCTTTTGCACCACCTCCAAGATCATGACTTTAACATGTTTGGCCTTCATTTTGAAAATGTTTTGATATGGATAGTCCATGTTTTGAATTCTGATAATACCTATGTTGTGCAAACTTCTGTTTTAATTTACTTTTTGTGCGACCAATGTAATCAATAAATTCCTAAATTGTCATTTCACACATTTTCAATCTGGTGGATTGTCTTTTTGACTGAACTCATTTGTATTGAAAAAAAAAAAAAAGCCTCATCTGTGTTAAATATTATTGGTCTGGAAGTGTAACCTATTCTGTGCACTCACCTGCACCACAACAGACACACAAATGGGATTTGAAGAGGCTTAACACCTTTAGACTGGTGTGGAGATAGAGAGAAAAGAGAGAGACAGAGAGAGAGAGAGAGCACAGAGAGATAACTGAGTTAAGATAAAACCAGGTAAGAGTGAGGATGATAGAGGGAGGAGATGAAAGTAAAAAGCGAGATAAGACAGAAGCAGAAGTGTTTCCAGTTTGTCGACGTGTCAGAGAGAGTTGGTGAACAGCAGGACACAGAGCAGAGTGAGCTGTGTGATAAACTGCTGCTGATGCACAACACAAACACACAAACACAGAGGAGCAGAGGCTGAAGTGACCTCCTGCTGCTGAACAAGTCTATTTAGGCTCACGGACACTTGGCTTTGAAAAGTAAAGTAAACTCAGCCTTCAGACAGACTGTTTTTAGTCTTTTTTGTTATGTGGTGGTGATGCTGCAAAAGGTGAAAATCAAGTAAACAAAAAGCTCCTGTCTGGAGAACAGAAAGCATTTTTACATCACAGGATGTGTTCTTGTGATGATGTGACAAGGTTAAACTAAATTCCAATTAATATAGTTTTCCCTAGAAAGATTTTAAATATTAATCTATAAATGAGGCTAAAGCAATATCTTAAATATTTATGATAAAGATTTGTGCAGTTACAAGAAGATTTTTCTCAGGTAACATTTATGTGTCTTTACAGTTGTTTGAGAATTAAACATGTGGCTCGGTGGCTCAAATACTGTAAATGACGAGAGCATGTGGTCCAAATACAGCGCACTAAACTAACTACTACGCTTTGCCTTTAGACACTAGGTCCTTTATTTATGATCAGTTTCAGATCCAGACTAAATTCTGTCCCATGCAGCAGTTGTATGAATTACTTCAGAAGGATAGCAGTTAAGATTGTCCAGGTGAAGTTTACACAATATTTACAGAAGGGGATTTACAATGAACAGCTCAATGTGTTCTCATGGCTTGTGTCTATACCACGCCATGACATTCCTTGCCGTGGTACAGACACACGATCTGGACAAACAGCAAGTTTTATTTGGGGTTAATGGCTAAGTTTAGGGCTGAAGTTACATAAATGGTTAGGTTTAGGTCTGAGGCTTGGAGTTGGTTAAGATTAGGATTATGATTGTGTTCATGAACAATAACATTCACCAAAGAAATGAACTGGGGCAGCCACACGTGAAATACACACGCAAAAATAGAAACTGAGTTCATATGACACGCTGTTTCAAATTGTGTGGTATAGACACTCGTATATAAAACATGCTGCTCTGGCACATATTTCAATTATTACACTGACACTTATTTATTTTAAGTGTCAGTCCACTTAAAAGGATATACTGTATTATAGATTTTTTTTTTGTTACAAAAAATAACTTAAAATCTGTTTCCCCAGCACAATACTGTATATTAGCAGTGTATCGATCAAGTGAAATGTTTTCTGTTTCACACTCCACTAAGTTTGTCTGTTGTTGTTGTTGGTGGTGTGTTAGCATTGTGGCTAACTGGCACATCTTGCTTCTAATTGCTTTGAAAAAGCTTTAATCCGGCCCAGTCTCTGATTAGAACAAAAAAAATATAGCTACAACAAAATGTCAAAAACAGAAAATAAGCAATTTTCCACACTTTTTAAAGTAAATATGCTACGAAAAGCCAAAACATAAAATAAGCACGGGTTTTGGTTGAAGCCATGTGGCAACGTTTTTGGGGGGTTGTGTGTAAATCTTAACCCAACCCAAGCTATAATTCTAAACTTACCTGTTAAACCCAAAGAAATGTTGCCACATGGTTTCAACCAAAATGTGTCGTTATTGTAGGCTTGAAAACATGCTTATTCTATGTTTTTGGCATTTCATTCTATATCTGCGTTTTCTTCGGAGACTGTGTTGCTTCAGTCACATTGTAGTGAACAATAAGGAACCTCAGAATGCAATAAGTGACCAAAACATAAAACATGCAGACTGATGTAAATTTAAAATTGTTTGTTTCTGTTTGTTCACATTTTTAAGGAAGCAAAAACCGTGTATAGTACCCTCAATAAAATCACATTAGTTTGAGCTAGTGAATGCACTCTAAACATGTAGGATTTTTATTAAATGTGTGAATGAACCAATATGTTTTTTCCAAAGGTACAGTTGTGACTCTGTAAACCTGTATGGGCTGCACTAGCCTTGTTTGTGTTTGTCCCAGCGTAAACCTGCTTGTTCTCTACATTCTCTTTTTCTCTCCCTCTTTTTCCTCGCTCACCTTGCTCCTGCTTGTCCCAATGCAATCCTGTTTGTCCATTCCTTGTGTGTCCTGTGACCCTCCCTGTCTCTTCCCCCCTCCTTCCTCCCTCTACGTCCTCTGACCCTCCCTCACCGCTGAACCTGTCTGTGTCCATCACAAACATCTCCTCCATCTCTCACTTTGCGCTCGCTCTTTCAAATAAACACCACAATCACGTCTAAATTCTGTTTTTCTTTCCAATCTGCACAGCGCGGACAGAGCGAGGGGCCGAGAGACGAGAGTGCGCTCTCTGAGGACTGCGCCGAATAAGGCAAGCGTTACCACGTCAGTCAACAAGAGACGGAGCGATTCAGGGCTGAGCGCAGAAAAGAGAGAAATTCGAGAGAGGCAGAAGAGATCGGCTGGGTTAGAGAGAAATAAAGAGGTGCTTCAATAACGTCTGCTTCGAATCAATGGGACAGCGCGAAGCAAAAGCGAGGATTAAAGGAGAAAAATCGAGCCAAACATGTGAAAATAGGCTAGATTTAAGGTAGAGATATACACACCTGTCAGATCATTGTCCACAGATGTTTGGAGCTCAGATGAATCGTGCTTAAAGTCATTTGTTGTCACCAATAAAAATAACCTGATTGAAAAGGTGTGTAATTTCTACTTTAAGAAGATGCTGAGAAAACATAGAGGTGAGTTGGTAAGAAGCCAAATTTCTTCTTCACCAGCATCCCACTGTCGTGTGAGAACAAACATGACCGCTTGTGAGAAAAATAAACTAACAAACAAATTAAATAAATGGGAAACTGTGGTAGGAGAAAAGTTTATTCTAATTCTAAAAGACAGAAGGCTCTTTTGTTTCATGTACGTCATGCAAATAAACAAATGTGATTGGACGATTCATTGTATTTGAGACGTGTCGGAAGGAAGAAATCAGACCCACTGAGGAAAGCATTGCAGAAATCTGGAATCTGGATCCAAGGGAAGATTATAATTGACAGTTGCATTGCTATACAAAAGTGAGTGGATGGGAGAATAGGAGGGTGGGAGTGTGTCTGGTCTTTGGTGTGAGTGACACAAAGGGTGCAGGGGTGAGTCCTGTGAGGGTTATACTGTCTTCACAGAGGCTCTAGGCTGACAGCTGTTACAGTAAAGGAGACTTTGTATGTGGTGTTATCACAACTGGACACCTTTTTGTGTAAAATAGTTCCTACAAATATATGCAGAAACTATATATTTTGATTTTAGAGAGAACATCATTTTTGTTCATACGACCAGGGTGTTGGATTGGGGGGTAAAAGGGCCAAGATAAGGAAGGATCTCCAAAAGCACGTCAGTTATACTTGAGATATATTTTTCTCCAAAAAAATCATTTTTATTTCATAGAGCTCTATCACTCCTATAAAACGTGGCAAATGACATTGGCCAAAGAAATTTGAAAATCAGTAATATTGAATGGCCAAATCATTGACTAATATAACAGCTAGACATTATAAAATTATAAACCAGAGTTTGTAGATTTCAGTGAACAAATAATCCAAAATGATCAGTTCACGAAATTAAAATAGAAAACACAAGATTATGTAACAGGGGGTCCATTGACAAGGTTTGTACCTGGGCCCAGAATTTGGTGCTATGACTTAAAGTAAATTTTGTGTAATGTATTTTGAATTATTCTAAAGTTCGGTCCCTTTAAAGGACTAATCTGGTTCACATAATTCTACCTTCTAAATTTGCCTTTGAACCTTTCGTTTGGTATGTTCTGGGAAATAATGAAATCAATTTTACGTGATATGCTAATGCTGCAGTAAAGTTTCAAGTGAGTCTGAATGACTTATGAACTTAAAATCCAACTTTGACTCATTCAGAAGAGTGTTTTCTGAGGCTCAGAGGGGAAAGAATAGTATCTCACTCCAGCTGTGTTTGTGACAAGATGTGAGAACACAATTAAAGTTTAACTTGTGTGCTAAAATGATAAAATAGTCTTTTTGTCACATTTGCATGGCAGGTTTGTAGAATAACAAACTCAGAAAAGTCTCGTTTCCTCATTGTTCCACATTGTAAGTGTTGCATGACAAACTCTCACACAATAATCCACAAGTTTAGCTCCTGTGGCTGCAGACAGTGGCTCACAATGGCTTCTTGCTCAAATCCTCCGTGTGGCAGCACAATTTGTCGACAAGCGGATCCCCGACGTGACCTCGCGACCCTGATTTCCCACAATTCCCTCTGCCTGGCTCCCATCCAGCGCATTTGGGCAGGACAAGGGTGGAATGTGTCCAGCTAATCCGCGCCTTCTCTCCCTGAATGCGGAATTATCCTAAAGTTTTGGCAGAAGGAGCGATGTGGTGGATGTGCCAGGATGAGAGAGAGCGCGAGAAGCATTGTTCACCTGTTGCACGAGCCAATTCTCTAACGGCGGACATTTTGTTTTGGTCGTGGGCTCGGCGTTCATCTGCAGGGATGTGATGGGCTTTAATTGAAATGTTGGAAGCTCCATTTTTGAACCATTTTCAGAATTGGATGGGTTTTAGTCTGACAAATTCCAAAATGATAAACAGTGATTTTGTACAAAGTTACACATGTTATACAATGAATAACTCAGAATTAAACTAAGGGGGAAAATGGACTGAAAACTTTCATGAATGAGGCCCAGTGCTGAAAAGGTAAAACTGGCTCCGCCCACCATCTGGACTTAGGACATCATCACATTTGAGACCTACTGTTTAGTTGGTCTGCAGTAAAGGTGAATTCCTTACCATAAGACAATGATGTTCCAGGCTCGGATTGCACACATTGGCTTGGTGCTCCTCCAGTGCTGCTGCTGTCACTGCCTTTGATCATGACACTCACAGATCTCATGCTCTCGTAACCATTCATTGTTTGTGAAGTCAGAAAACGTTTTTTTTTTGACTCTGGAAGCTCTGGAACACCTCTTGTGGCACCAGACGAGTTCCTCTCTCAGTTAAATAAAAGTTGTGAAAACTTGCTTTTCGTACATTTTTGACATTTGGTTGTATATCTTTGTTTTCTTTGGAAACTGTGTTGAAATAACTTTACGGATATGAGGACGACAAGATATATTTGGTTCAAACCAAAAACTAAGTGCTCTTTGAATCATGGAAGAAGACGCTGCGGGTGCCAGCAGGGACATTTTCAAGACTGGCACGGCATCCAAAAGTAATAAATGTGGATTGAGGCTCGGATTGAGCACCACCATGAACAGGTGCACACTGTGTGTCTGTCTTTACTTCCATGTTGCAAAATGATGAGATATGTAGTATTAAAATATACTGTTTTGGCAGATTTCCTCATGTTATCTAAAGAGAGAAAAGGAGATTTGTGTCACTTTCCACCAATCCACATTTTCAGGAAAGTCTTCACCGATCTCTGCTTCTGAATGATTACTTTTGCATTTTTTTTTCTTTTGTTCCCTTCCTAAAAGAAATGTCTCAGCTCCTCTCATGACTTATCTGAATAAGACGAAATGGTCGCAGTAAAATAACAAATTGCCCAAAGTGTGTTAGCTATTATCTACAGAGGCATCTTCAAACTTTTCAGACCCAAACTCCCAAAATAATCACAAAACCAACTTGTGACCCCCATGGCAAAATAAAATAAATTTATTCTTTTCAAATTGGAAAACCAATGACATTAGATTAATAATGCTTTTATTTTAGTAGAATGTGTGACCTAAAAATAAATAAATTCCACATCATAATTGTAAAGTTTAATTTTGAAATCATCTCATGACCCCAAATTTTCCTCCAGAACTCACTCCAGAATCACTGCCTTACACTAGCCAATTCTCAAACACACACTGATGCAAATTTAACAGCTCGGACCAAAAAAGATTTTGAAAGTTTTTAGTCAAAGTCAAAAAATGTGTCAAAACCTGAATTCCATATTTTCAGTCATATCAATTGTAGGTACCTGCAGAGGCACATGAGGTCTGCAGACCATCTTGATTTTCACAAGGCAGTGAAGTCAGGCTCTGATTGGCTGTTATAAACTTCCTTGCACAACAAGTTAAAACCTCACCCCGGGCTCACACTGCCTCCAGTCCAACTCCGGTGCAGCCACCGGACCGGTCTTGCTACGGTGGGTGACTCACATTAGCTACGGTGGTCTACAGTCATGCTGCAGACACATGCTCTGCTGCCGAGTTTTGGGCTTGTTTCACATCAGTTGATTTTCTGTTTGATTTTTCGCAGCACAATGGGTAAGTACGAGAGGTTAATTTACATCCTATGTGTTACATAATCGTGTAAATGTCGTATTTTGTATTATTGGTGGTAACGTAATGATTTTATTTTGAAAACTACCGGATTCACTTCACCAACGCTTGCTTGGTTTCCTGTTTATCGTGTCTTTTTTTCACAACTTCATCAAAAAGGGCTCCGATGCGCTCCGGCGTCTGGACTGTACGCCGTGTGAGCCACTCTCGGACTTTTCAAGTTAAGTAAAGACGCGGGTGGCTGCACCAGAGTTGGACTGGATGCAGTGTGAGCCCGGGGTCACAACGGTACGATCTGAGAAATAGTCATTGTTAGTATGACTCACAGACATGTTTGCTCAACACAGTCTCACTAGATGGCGTACTTTTACCACGACACAAAAAACAGCGTATTTTGACCACAAGTTCGCAGCTATTTTTAGTACTTATGTTACGTCGTGCATTTAGCACGATATGTAAAAGCATAAAAATGACACGAGATTTCACAACGTCAAAATAGGACAAGTTTTGGTTGCAGCCACATGGGGACGTCCTCTTCAAGTGAAACCGGTAAATTCAGGCATAAAGTTACTAAAATGGGTAAGATTAGGTCTGGTGCTTGGGGCAGGTTTAGATTAGAATCAGGATTTCATTAATATTCATAAATAAGAACACGTCTTAACAACCACCATTGAAATGAATGGGGACTGTGATGCGTATTATAATTACGCAAAACAGCTGTGAACTCGTGCTAATCATACTTAATTTAGATAATGTGTAATGTCGTGGTAAATGTACGCTTTCTTATGAGATCGGGCTCGTTTGCTTTAGATCCAATCAGAGTTGGGGTTTGGTCTCTTCTCTCTGACGCATGAACTCCACAACAACCTGTCCAATCAAATGTGTTTATTTGTGTCAAGAAAAAAGAACTTTTGGTCAAAGAAAATAATCTAACTAAAATAATCACCTCACATTATTTTTTTGTAATTTTTGCTCCTTGATTGTGCAGACATTTTTTTAAATCCCTGTAATATTTTATTTCATTTATGTTTTTCTCAAAAACTGCAATACAGACCACAAGAATATATCATTGGCTCATTCATCTGTCAATCACACCCACTACATCTCAAGAGATCAACGTGTACATTTTTCCAGCCAGACATACTCAAGTGGTATCATGAATAATCTCTTATGAGAATCATTACTCAGGCCACACCTCCGAACACGTGGAGTGATACATTATGTTTATTATCAAGTCAAAACTCTTCTTGTGTGTAGACGGATATAGAGAAGAGACTTGTGTGAGTGAGAGAGAAAGAGATAAGTAAGAGAGAGAGGGAGAGTGTGTGTGAGTAAGCTGTGGCTGAAGGAGGTGGGCGTTTAATCTGTTTATTCTGCAGTTTGCGTTTGCGAGTCTCTCCATTCATCCTGATTAACCTGACACTGCTCTGAGCCTCATAAAGCTCTCACTCACAGAACAGCCTCGGCACTGCACTCAACTGAGTGATTATCCTCCCTGTCACCAGGAGGTTGTGGGTTACACTCTCCTTCTGTCTCCTTAACGCATTCTCCAGTCCAGTCATTATTAACACAGATGTTTGGAGCTCTTAAGAATGTGACTTATAGTCAATTTGTTGTTGTAAGAAAAGGTTGAAAATATGTGAAATAATCTTTTAGATATTTCTTGGTAAAATACTGTGTTATGAAGATAAAACTTAACCTGACTCACACAAATTGACATGTGTATCTCTTTAGTTGAGTGTTACAAATGATCAATCTGACACTCACTGAAATGAATTTGCATGTATTCACTGTCATATTGGCCTAAAGTTAAAAGCTATTTCTCCCTTAATACTTTCCACTACGAACACGCAAGAGTAAAGACTTTTTCCTTTGAAACAATGGCGCCATGTTTATTGACATGGACTTCATTAATCTTTTGAAAAACACAACATGTGTCCCTGCATCAAAGCACAATGCTCTTTTGAGCCTGCTTTTATAACACTCATTTTGATCAAATATCAAAAATCATATTTGATATTTGGATATGTCTCTTTTGCTTTGAGTGCTGCATCTTTGGCTCTACTCAAACCACAATGCTGCGCTGTGATAGGTCCAACACAACTGGTTCAGTCCTTGCAGAGAGAGTCTGAACTCAAATATAATTATCTCACAGGACAGGTAAGCAAAAGTATCTTTAGCCCACCTTCTGACCTTACAACATCATCACAATCTCCTACCTGAAACCAACTTTTGTTATGATGTCAAATGGTGGGCGGAGCCAGTTTTTCCTGTTACTAACTTCTCTTCAATCTGGTGATTTCTAGACCCATTTGACTTTTACATTACAACACAAAAATGACTTTAACCCAGATTCTTTTGAGCTCCAAACAGCTGGAGAATGTTGGGATGTCATGTGAACACAACATATGAGACAATAGTATCTGATTATAATGGTTATTGTCTTCAACCTTATTTTAATGACTTCCCTTCCGTCTCTGCACTGTCAGCTGGAAACAGTGTTCAATATATCACTCTGAGCTTCGTTAGTGAATTAATTACTCTGTGTTTTGCTTACAAAGGCCTGTTTTGTGCTGCTGCGTCTCACATGACAAACTGCTGCGACAAACAATCAGACCTAATGACTTCTTTGGCCCAACTCTGACCATTAAAACTCCTGCAAAAACACGTCATTAATGCAGACTGTGGAAAGTGCCTTTTGCACCAGCAGAATGGATAGCTTAGTCCAAATGGAGGTCTTTAAAACTTCTTGTTTTCCACACTATTTCAACATTGTATAGTTTGATCAAATATGGAGCATTTTATGAACACGTTCTTTAAGTTCTAACAGTTTCAAAGATTATAGGTGTTACACAGGACTTTCTATTTTAGCTGAGCAAAACAATCTCAAAATTAATTTAGTTACATGTGAACTCAGTCATTTCTTAAAAACAATGATGATTTGAAAATTGAAGTTCATTTTGAAGACTTGTAGTAATTACTACAAGTAACTCAAAGTCTCAGTAAATAGATTAACTGATAAAACTTGGTGAATTAAAATCATTCTGGTGTCTCCCGGGTCATTCCCGTCTCATTTTGCTTCTTACATGACTCAGCCATAACGTAACATGTTCTAAAAAATGTTCCGGTTGTATTTTATTTTGACTTCACACAAATAGCCCTGTTCATGTATTGGACACAATAATTCCTGCCTTTCTTTATATTTCCTCTTTCATACAAACTTAATTTAAGCTTCAGACTGAAAACTTTAAATAAATATGAACCTGAACCACATAAGATCCCATTTACACAAATAAGAGCCTATACATTTATCATATATATATATATATATATATATATATTTTTTTTTTTCCCCAAAATAAACCATTTACCAAAACATTCGAGCCTTCCTGTGTATTCCATTAGCGGATAACCAAAAAATTCACACCAGGCCATTCACCATTAGTAATGTAGGCAGAACAACACACGCACCTATTTTCAAAAGCTTCAATCTACATGAGACAAATCCAATTGTTTCTTCTGAGCATCTATTAATAGGCCCAAAAACTGTCCACATATTATATATTGGTCAGGTGAGGAAGAGATTAAAACTTCAAGGTGCGATGTTTTTCAAAGTGCATCAACAAGTCGCGACAGCTGCATTTGCATTTTTTTTTTCCATCAAGATTTTGCTTTTTTCACTTGTACAAGAGCCTTCTTTTTTCTTCTGTTTTTCACTCCATCTCACAATTAATACTATCTCTCTCTCATCCACGTGCACACGCATTAGCACATAAACAGGCATACGCAGCGGAGGAGGAAAACAGACGCAGGGCTAAAACTGTTCATACAAGGTTTATAACAGTCTGACTAATATTCATGGAGAAAACTGTCATATAAGAATGTGATTTAAAGTTAGTGTTTAAAGCCATTAAGTTTGCAGGGTTTCAAACTAACAACAAACTTGCTCTAATCCATAAATCAGTCATTCACAGAGCTTCTGGATACTGCAAGCAGCTATTTCTTGTGTTTCTCCAGTTAAAAAGTCTGGATATGCGCTGTTGATACTGAAAAATTAAAACTCCAACCTTTTTTGAGTGATGTAGTGTATTCACGGCCGCCAGATGCACGTCTCACACTGTTGGTGTACATTTTTCTAGCCAAATCAGACTTGATTCCATTACGAGCGTTTTCTGCGTGTGCTGCTGCAGTTACGCGCTGCTACTGCTTGGTGTAAATTGGGGGTTAGCATGCCAATACAAATATTGGAATAATTCTAATTAAATATCTGATTGTGAAAGTTTTATGGATTAAACATATTATTAAATAGAAAATTGATAATAAAAATGCATGTCAAATAGCTGAACTTTCTCTAAGTTTAGGAAACTGGGCTAAAATACAGTATATCCACCACAAAGTAATTCCTAGCTTTTGCTTGTTTACATTGGAGCGGTAATTGTAGGATGAGTGCTGATAATGACGTCCTTGAAAACTATCCCCAGAGACACAGAAAGAGCCTCCATTTCCTCCAATAAAAATGACAAATATGTTTGTGGTCATTTATCAGAGAAAGGCTGCTAATGCTGCATGAGTGCTGTAAACAGGAAGTGTGCGAGGATAATGGCGTTGGTGCTGAATAATTAGCACGGCGGCTGTTTGCTAATGGCACGCTCGGAGCAGATGTATGTTCACGCACACGCATACGATTACAACTGCATGACAATTCAATTAATGTAGAAGAGGAGGAGAGGAAGGAAGGAAGCGAGAGTCTCTGAGCATTTGCTTTTGTGTTAAATAGAGTTAAACATGAGGCTGCTGACAGCACTTTACTCAGTGTGGGGTAATTATTATTATTCTTCTTCAGACTATTTTAAAACTACACCAGAATAAACAAGCATTTGAAGTAGAGATGAGCGGTTCATTTTTAGAAATACTAGTATCAGTTGAGAAAAAAAAAAACAGAAATCTATTTATATTCTAATTAAACACATTTTTAAATATTTAATTTCTGGCAAAATCCAATCACCCACAGCAGAAGAACAAATATAACAAATATAAAAATACAGATCTTGGACAGTTTTATCTAAAGCTAATATTTGCTCTATTTTTCCATGAGCTGAACTCAAATATATCAATCATGGGTGTCTGTGTCTCTTATACGCGTTCAAATGTGTGTTACTTCTCCTTTGCCAAGGTAATTCATTTCACTTTACACTTAAATTACGGTTCCTAAAATGATATTAGACTCGATCGGCTTGAGGAAGTCTGCCAATCAAATCTGTGCCAATCACATTGGTGATGTTTTCCAAGTTTTGAAGTGAAGTGTCCAAGAAGAGTGCAGAAAAAATGGAAAAACATAAAGTCAACTTTTACTAACATTCTCATGTCAAACAGGTCAAACCAGTACAGTCACAATCTTCTTTTTCAGAGACCAGTCAAACTTGAAATGCATGCAGCTGATTATTAGCTCTCTTATTACTTATTACTCTTATTACTTTCATAGTAAAGCTCATGGAAGGAGTGATAGGCTGTAAACAAAACAAAACAAACAAAAAATCCTCTGGAGCTTGATAAACAATGGTCTAGGGGCCTGGTTTTGGACCCCAGACAGGTGGTTGGGGACTATGTAGACCTTTACAAAAGCTGACCAATCAGACAAACAGGTGGGGAAAAAGGATTCATTTGAAAACAAGCTGCATTAAATAGACACAAGTAAATTACAATTGGATGATAAACATAATCAAGCAGATTCTGGGTGAAGTGAGAAAGAAGCAACTGCAGCCAGACTTCACCCCTCGATGACTAGAAAGTCTGATGCATGTGGGAAATGTAGTGCAGTGAACACGTGGACTGGCAGCTGATTGGCTTTGATCAAACATGACATGCTGCTAATGGCTATATGTGCATGGAACATTATGGGCATTTCCCGTTAAGTTAATGTCTATGAGGTTTTCACTACACCAATTTAAAACGAAAAAATACTCAGAAGATCAGACAGTGACAGTGAGTTGTGGTGAAGGTTACAGAAAACATGCTAAAGACTTTACAAATCACAAGTGTTTTAGGCCTTTAGCACCGCCTCCTCCCCACACGTCTGCAGGTGGTTTATGGGGAATCCCTTGTTCTTATTCTCTCCACAATCAGCCTCTTCAGCTCAGCTCTCGCTTGTCCCTCTTTAAGTTTTAGCTCGTCATCAAAAATGAGCTCCCATTCACTCTCAAGCTCACAGATCACAATCAATATGTAATTTCCCTCTGAGGAGAGAGAAAGAGAGAGTGACGGAGGAGAGAGGAGGAAGAAGAGAGAGAACAAAAACAGACATAGGAGAGAAGAAAGAGGGGAAGACAGGGAAAGAGGTGGGAGGGAAGAGAGAGAGGTAGAAAGAGAGGGAAGAAAAAATCAGACAAAGAAAGGGAAGGGGGAGAGAGAAAGATAGTATGAGTGAGAGAAAGAAATAACAGAAAGAAGAAGATAGAGACATGAAGGGGACAGAGGGATAAAAAAGGGAAAACGAAGAAATATAGAGAAAGGATAAAGAGACTGAGTATAGAGAGCAAAAGAAGGATATAATGAGAAAGAAAGAGAATAAGGTCAGAAGAGAGAGAGATTTACATGAAAACATAACAAGATGAAACACTTAAAGTAACCATATGTAATATTTTGATTAGAGAGTTCATAAACATGACCTATATGTGTCACAAATACAAAAAAACAAAACATGTTTTTTTGTAAATCTGAAAGCATCCAATCAGAAAGCAGAGTGAGCCGGGTTGCCAGTTCAATTTCTGAGAGCCTGAAGCTGATTTTGAACATGTTTGAGTTTGAACTGATGTTGCACCATGACAAAGACACAACTATCTGTGATAGGGTTATGTACTTGTTTCCACACAGTTCTCACCTGTGTTTATTCACTTTAGGTCTAAAAGTTATTCCTCACAGTAAGCCAATCTATGTAATGCCTTTTTCACACTCTGGCAACACAAGTTCATCTGTGATGTAATATTTTTTAAACCACTAGTTGTTCTTCTTATGCGGTTCCTTTATGTGAGCAAACAGCAAAAGTTTTCCTTTAGCTTTTCTTAACTTTTTTTTCTATTCACTTGCAGAGTACATGTTAAAAACAAGTGTTTCAGATCAGTTAACTTTATCTCTTTCACATGTTCGTCTTGTCTTCACTAAGATTAGCTGTAACAGATTTCTTCTATTCAGACAACTTTTTTGTGAGTTGTATTTACCTTTTTTGACATGTTGTCATGCAAGCCATCTTCAGAAGTGTTACCGGTCTCCGTGGAGACTTATCGTTTATTAGATGTTACTTCCTGGAGCGCGGGTCATAAAAGCTGAAAACAACAAGTTCAAACACTGGATCAAGGAGGCCATAGACATCAGGAAGCGAGGCCCAGACACCATGGAAGAAGATAGGTTTACACTATTTAACCATCTTGGCCACACACACTACTACTTTTCGTTATTCTCTCTTACTATTCTCCTGCAGCCAGGCCTTGAAGGAAACATTAAACCAGCAACAGCATCTCTGTTTAGTTCATGCTTACATTTATTCTATAAAGTTCTTGCTTACAAGTTGTCAGCGTGTGTTTCTTGCTAGTGAAATATGAGGTGAATATGAGGTGATAGGGGCACATATGGACAGTCAGACACATGATACAGATGCAAAGACACAGTGGTTTCTTCTCCATTTCTTTATTCACCTTTTCTACTCTCTGCCCCTGTTTCTTCTTTGTAGTAGATTTGGGCAAGTCTGTTTCTCTTCGCTCTCTCTCCTCTCTTTCCTTTTTTTACACCCTCTCTTTCTCTCCTCTTCCACTCCTCTCCTCTCTCTCTCTTCTCTCTCCCTTTTCCCCTCCACTCCCCCTGTCTCTGTGTCTTCTTTGTAGCTAGTTTTGAGTTCTATGCATACCCTTTCCTCTCTCTCTCCACCTCCCCTTCTCTCGTCTTTGTAGTTTGATTGACAGGTATCGAGCGGCTCTCCTCTATGACAGCTCTTTCTGCTCCGACACAAATCGCCTCTGATTTTCTCCCTGTTTTTCCTTCATGTCCTTGAGCCGTGCTTGAGTCCCCCGGTCTCACAGAGTCTGGTTAGAATCCGAGTATAGTCCCATTAAAAATACATAGTGCTGGTTCAAGGGGAGTCCGGGTCTGAGGTCTGCAGTTCTCCGGACCATGCATCACTGTTTACTGCGCAGATCTATCACCGCGGGCTCAGCAGCACGCGGGCAGAGGCGAGGGTTCAGGGGCCACAAAGCTTTCACGCAATATTCTTATCAAAAACAAACAAAGAAGTATACAAGAGGCAGGTCAGGCCGGAGCAGAGGCAAGGAGAGAACAGGGAAGTTTACAAGTACAAACTAAACTTTTGCATAGACATTTACTGTGAAAATGCAACTAAGGCTTACGAGCAAAGATGTCAGTCAAGTTCCAAAGATGCTGCATTCGCAACCTAGATTCAAACTGGAATTGTTCTATTGTGTGAAGTGTTACATACAAAATATTACCATTAAAAAGAAGGATAAGTGTATTTGTTATGTTTCCTTCACATTTTAACTCATTTCCTGTGTGTTTGTTTTTGCAAGTTGAATTTTAAAGCTCAAATTGGCAGTCTTTCTAAAGCCGGGCTCCTTCATTATGTAGCTGCAGCAGAATGTGTTGAGCTGCTGGTAAACGACCACTGTTTTTTGTGTATTCTGTTTGGGATACACGCCTACGCACGCATCAAGCATAAAAAAAAGTCTAGAATCCATTTTCTGAAAATTTGGTGCTCAAAATGTTGTTTCCCTTCTTATTCACTTTGAATGAGTAATTATGTGCAAAATGGGTTGATTGCAGGCAAACATATTGTGTTTTCCCTTTTCCTAAAGGTTTTCAATGGGTTTTATCTGGATATTATCTGGATAGGACATTGCTAGCTTTGATTTTTCCCTAGAGGTAACACAAACACAAACTGCTTGTGTTCAGCAGAAACAGCATCTGTAAAAATGTTGGATTTTGCTGCAATTCTAACTTTTTTTCACATCATAAACTTTTTTCCTCTTCAAAAGGTTTTAGTTTCGTATAAAACGTCTTTTTAAGCTTTATCTTCGGCTACCGCAGCTCGCTCCATCTCGAGGAATTCACTAGCCACTTGTCCCGCTCCTTTCTCGTCCTCAAACAATTATGGGGGAAACACAACTGTGCATGTTTCTTAGACTGTAGCGCACCTAGCAAAAGGCTAAAGCTAACGGCCAAGATGGCAACAAACGCCAGTGAGCAAAAGCCATTGACGCACAGCACCCACCATCTTTGATCACCGAAGCTTGTTTACTGTGTTTGCTGTGCTTATGGGTGGAGTTTAGTGGGTGAGCTTCACTTTAAACACTTCATCACAATATACATTTTGCTTCAGCAAGAAGACATTTATCCTAATCTTAAATAAGTCCTTACCTGTAAGTCCAGAGTGCATTTTGCATCAGAACAGTTCCTGCAACCTCAGTGATTCAGGCTTAAGTTTCCACTCACAGAAAGATAGTGAAGCCTCTAGTCCAAAACCTAGAGATTCAAAGTGGCCGTCACATTGTGCTTTGATGCAAACAGTTTAACTACGCCATCATGATAACTAATCACAACAAGCGCAAAATAAATGTGTTGGGTCGAATCAAGTCCCTAAAAGAAGCTCAGTTTACAGACTCACTTTGGGTCAGAAAAAAGCAGGCCTGTGCATTACTGCTGTGCACAAACAAACTAAAACTTAGCGAAAGGACAAATCCAACAGAGTCTCCAAATAAACTGTAGATATACAACAAAATATCAAAAACATATGATAAGCACAATTTCACACCCTTTTTAAGTCAATACTAAAAAAAACAAATGTAAAATAATCACAATCTTTGGTTGAAATCACATAGCGATATTTTCTTTGGGTTTAATGGGTAAATTTAAGCTTCAAGTTACTAAAATGGGTAAGTTTAGGGCTGAGGCTAGGGATAGATTACGATTTACCAGTTAAACCCAAAGAAGATGTCGACAAGTAACAAAAATGTGTGGTCCTTTTACATTTTGGCTTTTCATTACATGTTCATTCAAAACATGCTTATTGTACGTTTTTGACATTTTGTTTTATACTAGGTTTTCTTTGGAGACTGTGTTGGACCAAAACAAACTTATATTTTTAGAAATGAACTTGAAATCAACATAAAGGAACATAATTGTTTCTTATCTAATAATGGGGGAAAAACACAGTTGAATAGTCAACTCTTAACTTACTCTCTTGTCCCCAATATGTAACATGGGCCTAAACCAGAGAACTCATGTACTTTCTTTCTCTCTTCTCATCTTTCTCCTCTCTTTTAGTCTCTCTCCTCCCTCTCTTCTCGCCTCTCTCTCTTCATGTTTCTCAGCAGGCCTCAGACACACGGCGCTGCCCTTTTATCCTTCAGCACCGTAGCTCCCACAATGCACTGCTGTGCCTCACACTTCCTGCTCCATCAGAACTGACAGAGAAGCAGAAGAAGTCGAGGTTTTTGTGGCGCTCTGATGGATCGGACCAAACGCAGAGCGACAGCAGCTCAGCAGGAGGCTCAGTCCACACACACACGTCACTCAAAAGTCAAGAACCAGACAGGAGCAGCAACTTTTTACTTGATTTTATTTTCTGACCAAGAAACGGGGAGTTGTGTTACAGATCCTTTGAGTGTATAGTTTTCTTTATTCTTTTTTTCACTTGTGGGAAAAAAAATGTATTCAGTTACAGAATAACACAAACAATTGTCTGGACTCTTTGTGAAGCTGAGGCTTTATACTTGTGAGAACAAGCTCTGCACAGAAGAAAAAAATAAATACATTTGCATAGCCTGAATGTTTTTTGGTAAATGTGCAGAGTGGTAAAGTAGCTTTCTGCTCTTAAGACCTGAATGAATTAATGAAGAGTTTATTTATTTAGCACATCTACACAGACAGATGTCTTCCAGAGTGCTTCACACACACTTCCTCACTCAGTGACAGCAGCTGCCCTGGGGAAGCTCAGCTGAAGAGATTTGCCTAAACACCTCTTGCCTCAACCTTCTACCACCAAGTGTTCCCTAACCTGCATGTTATCGGCTGGTGGAGAAACAGGAATGCCCGGAGAAAACCACCCAGACACGGGGAACATCCACCCATTCAAACCCTGTGAGGCCAGAGCGCTATCCACTCTGCCACTGTGACACCAACTGACAGTAGTTTGGGCTAGTGATGGAACAATGTCAAATTGGTGTTTCAATTAAATTTAGTCCTCACGTGTTCCTACATGCCTATGTGTTCTCGTTTTTGAACAGGTTGATTCTTCTATTCTTTCACTGCAGAGGAAGTAAAAAGACAGTTGTTGTTATATTTGTATCAAGGTGAGTTTTGTCATTCTATCACTTTTTATTTTACAACATTTAACCAAAAAATTACTGAAAAATTAGTTTTTGTAGAAATTACCCGAATAAACCCCTAACTTAATTCACTAAAAACTGCTAAAGCAGTTATATTGTAACTGTCTAACACAGTCCAACACCCTGATCCCACTACATGCACCCCAGTTCAGCTTCACAAACCCCTCGCCCACTGCCTCCGCTCCAATCCGCTTCTCAGGACTGCGTTGCCCTGAGAAGCTTAAGAAGAGCATGCGCCAAAAACACAAGTTTGTGAAATAAAAGTTCCCGATGAAAATGAAATAACTATATCAGGAGCACAGATAACTCCGGTGTTTCATGAGATCACAACAGTAGGACGTGTTTTCCTTCTCCGCTCCATAACGTGTTCCTGTCCATGTGTCAGTGACATATTATGTAGTTCTGCTGTGTCCAAATACCAAAGAAACTTCAAACTTTTCGTTATCTGATCAAATCAAAGTACAGCGCAGAGTGATTTTACTTTGTAAATCCAGACATAGTTAACTTTCTTTTTACTGTTGGGTGCGTTCTGATCTGCGGAGATTGACTTGGCCGGACTCGAGCGGAGAAGAAAATAATCTTGATCCGTATTTTGGTCAGATGGCGACGGAGCGACAGAGCATTCATTTCTTCTTTAAATAATCAGCACAATTTCACGTTTTTGTGTACTTATTTTACGCCGTGCATTTAGCACGATATGAAAAAGCGTAAAAATGACATGAGTTTTCACAGCGTAAAAACACAGTTTTGGTTGAATCCACGCAGGGACATTTTCCTTAGGTTTAAGTTTAGGCTTCAAGTTACTAAAATTGGTAAGTTTAGGTCTAGGGTTTGGAGTATCAGATTAGGAGAAGGATTTTGTTAATATTCATAAATAAGAACACTTCTTAACAACCACTAATCACACGCAATTTAAATGTCCTGTAAAGTTGTGGTAAATGTACACTTTCTTGTGAGATCGGGCTCAGCTGCCATGTTGTATTCTCTAATTGCATCAGCTAAGCATCAGTCCTGGACACACCTGTCCGTCCACGGGAGTCGATCTTTCCTTCACTGTGGTTCTCCTTGGGGTTTCTTTTATCCTTTTTTTTTCTCTTTTTTTATGCTTCTGGTTACTTCTGTTGGTAATGACCCATGACTTTTTCATTGTTTGATTTTTAGAGAATTTGCTTTGCTAAATCAACAATCTTGTGAGGCTCTCTGAGATAACTGCTGTTGTGATTTTGGGCTCTATCCAAATATATTGAATTGAAATTTACATATGAGTTAATTACTTTATACAAAATACAATCTGTCTTCTTTAAGCGTCTTACTTTCACTGCAACATCCATAAACGTTATTTTCTTTGCGTTAAGTCAGTCTGAACTTATACAGTCTTGTATTTATGGAGTGTGTCTGTGCAGCCGTTAAAGAGGAATCAAACGTAATGATGTTGAAAATGAAATAAGAAAGTGTTTACTGCAGGAAGGAACGAGTCATTAGAATCCACATCCACGGAGCTGTTTTAGGAAACCAATATTTACACCTGATGAAGAGTTTGAGTCTGAGCGGAAAGTCCCAGAGGAAAATTACATTAGGACAAGTTTATATTTTTACTGTTGTAGCAGAACAACTGTGTCTGCACTGGAAATGTGAAAATGTGAACTTGCATCATATAATGTGAAACACGTGGGTAAGAAAGCTGAAATTAAAGTTGGGGTAACTAAGTTTCATAGTTATAAACTAGACACTTTTGTGCTTTTCTTTAAAAAGTATATGGTAAATGCAGCACTTAGTGAAAAAATGAGACCACCGAGTACTTGTCTCAATAATATATTTTTAGTTCAGCAGTCGAATGCTGCACTCTGATTGGCTGAACTCTCCAGTGTTTTTACAAGTCTATTATGTGAAATCCTTTGTAAATATTTTGTAAATAAAGAAATGAATGATTGATTGATTGATTGATTGATTGATTGATTGATTTATTGATTGATTGATTGATTGATTGATTGATTGTAGCAAACTACAAGAGTTTAGCACTGTTATGCTGCTAACTAGGCATTTGTGAATGAAATTTGATCCTACGACCCTTAAATGTTACATTCAGGTGATTGGAAAAAATATTGGAAAAACAAAGTTTTAGGTTTCAGGAGCCAGATGTCTGTCAGACTGGTTCAGACCGGATCGAAACAGCTAGCTCTCATGCTGTTTTGTTGTTTAAATCAAATACATTTTCACAGCCAACTAGACAGACAGCATCTCTTCCTGCATGGAGCATGCGCAGTAGAGCGGAAAGTGACGTTGACCAAGAATCCCTTTATAATTTAGCTAAAAATAAGAAATAAGAATTAGGCTAATTTTCTCCAGCTCACAGATGCACAGAGTAAACTGAAGGATATCTGAGGATGATTGACAGGTGCTGAGCTCGCACTCATTCAGTTGCAGATAGTAAATTCCTTTAGCCCAAGTATAGCATCATAGGCTACTGTCAGTTGTGTTTAGCGTCTTTCCAAAGTATGCTTGTAGAAAATACAACAAACAAAAGAATTTTAGGAACAAATATCATTATTTTCATATAAGTTTTTGTGATGCAAGTAAAAACAGACAGCAACAGAGGAAAAGATATGTGTTAATGGAGTTTGGTGAATACACATGGCAACTTTCACTTCTTATGTAAGTTCAATCTGTATTTAACAGTTTTATATAAGCACAGTCACAAAGTGCCCACATGTTTGTAATGTCAAAAGACAGCTTGAGTTTGGTAAATACATGTTGTTTAGTGTGTGAACAAGTGCCCAGCATTGCTGGTGATACACATCAAAACTGAGGTTTTTGGTTCTTTTGAACTCTGTTGCGGAGAAAAGTATTTTATGAAAGCTGATTACTGGCTGCATTTGTTCATTTTTAGAACAAATAAACAGATAGACAGGTAGCTAGACAGACATATAGATAGATAGCTCACTCATGCTTTTCATTAGCAAACAATTCAAAAATGTAATATATAATTAAAATGTTAAATCATTGCACACATGCCTCGTCCTTGTGCATAAAGTTTGCGTGCTTAAAGTCCCAGTTCTGAAGAGTGATGTATCAGGGGTGGGGGTTAGGATAGTTATACAGTCTGATGACTGTAGGAACAAAAGATGTTTTAAGTCTTTCAGTTCTGCAACTTAGTGAGAGGAGCCGCCTGCCACTGTTGCTCCTCTGCGCTGTTAGAACATTGTGAAGGGGGTGTGAGTAGGTGTCCATTATGACTTTCAGTCTATTACGCATGCACACTTCCACAACTCCACTGCATGGAACCAAGGCTCTCCCGATCACAGAGCTGGCCTTCTTCACAAGCTACTGCAGCCTCCTGATGCTTTTATTGGCCTAACTGCTGCCCCAGCACACTGCCTCGTAAAAAAGCACACTTGGCACAACAGTGTGGTAGAAGATCAGGAGCAGTTTTTCACAAACATCAAATACCCTTAGCCTTCGAAGAAAGAAGAGGCGGCTTTGTCCTTTCTTATACAGTGCATCTGTGTGTGGTGTCCAGTCCAGTCTGTCATCCAGGATCACACCAAGGTATTTGTGGGTCCTCACCACTTCAATGTTTCTCCTTGAATGCTGACAAGCTGAGGATTTGCTTTTGTCCTCCTGAAGTCAAAGATCATCTCTTTCGTTTTGGTTGTGTTCAGTAGTAAACAGTTGTTGCTGCACCACTGGCTAAAGGTGTTAATGAGGTTTATGTATTCTCCCTCTTGTCCATTCTTTATACACGCTACTACAGCTGTATCATCCAAGTACTTTTGGATGATAACTCATTTGTTACTCTCATATACTTGTACTCATAAGTGTTTGTTAGGCTTGTATTGAAAAATTTAATTAACATTACATCTAATTAAGTTGCTGGTGTTGTGGTGTGCAGTTTATTACATTTATTATGTAGCTCTCCTGCGAAAGCTGTCGCAGCTGTCACTGGTTATAACCTTCAGGACTCAGACAAACCTTTAAAACTGCAGGACCAGATATTTTGTTTCTGATCTAAGCTCCTTGACACATTTGTCTGATTATCTCCTGTTTTAATGTAAACAAAAGGCCTCAAACAGACTATGAGGTCTATGCAGATGTGATGCTAATCCTGTTTCAGCAGCAGCACAAGGCCATTTATGCCAGGCCAGTGCTAATTATCCAGGTTATGCTAATGAATGGAAATGTCCTGTTGGCTGTTTTGATGAGCTCTAGTGTACTATGACTATACAGTCCACTTTCACTCACTGTACAAAGACTGGCATTACACATTTGAGTTTAGACTAAAATGTAGATATTGTATGTAGATAGAGCAGTTTAAAATGCAGCCAATGCCATGACCGCTTAATGTTGTTTTCCATTTGTAAAAAGTAGGCCAGGGCTAGATGTTGTGTCCAGCAGGCCAATATTTCAATCAGGTGATGAGCAACTAAAAATTATTTAGTTTGAATGCAGTTTTTATTGTAAAGCAATATCTTAATGGAGTCAGTCACATGAAGAAATCACCAGATATAAAAAATAGTGTTGTTGTTTTTTTGTTTTGTTTTGTTTGTTTGTTTTAAGATATTATATGACAGACCACAGTGGTATTGGTAAAAGTGCCTCTTGCCCATCATGTGGTCTTATGCAACCCAATCTCACAAAGTGTAGATATACCACGACATAACACATCTTCACAACAAAGGGCTACAGCCTTACACCTTTTTTTACACATAAAAGGTGTAAAATTGTTGCTTTCTAAAGATACAGTGTTGACTTATGTCGACACAAGACTTATGACATAAGAACAAAAATCTATTCATCTCTATTTTTTAAAAAGCTTTAGTACAAGAGCCTAATAAAGAAACTGGACCACAAGCTTAACTACAAGTTATTAATATTAACATCCATAAACAAATTAAAATTGTCTTTCTTTTTAATATATATTTACTTCTACGCTGAAGCAAACTCAAACAGACTGGATTTTTTATATATATATATATATATATATATATTTTTTTTTTACTTTTGTTTGTTTGTTTTTAAATGACACTGGAGAATATGTCTGCACTTGTGTTCTTGAAAATATTATTACAAATGAACACGTTATTATATTGACTAGCCAATATTTGCATTGTAGCACCAATGATTGTGGTATAGTGCCTGGATTTGAAATAAGCATAAGAAAAAAAATTGCCCAGTCCTGCTCTAACGTTAGCAACTTTGCATCTAGCATTAGCATCTTTACAGTTATTGTTCACACCTTAACTTTAGCAGTGTTACAGCAACTAAACATTAGCATTGTTGCAGGGAACATTAGCATCGTTTTAAATAACTATGCTAATGTCGGCATCTTTACAGCTAACGTTAGCGTCTTTACAGCTAAATTCAGCATCTTTACAGTCAGCGTTAGCATCTTTACAGCAGTGATTAGTAGTGAATACTTTGAAAACAATCCTATATTTCATTCAGACATGTTTCCAGCTTTGTTCTTCTGACTCCTCCAATGCATTGTGGTCTAGGTTGTTCACCGATCATATTTACCTCTACAAACGTGAGTGGCCAGTGATTTGTACAGTGCCTGTTTTATTAGCTGAATTCTATATCAAATGAACCAACCTATGTACCTTAAATGGTTAAAAGTTTTATTTTTGCGTATTACTGCTATTTCAAGTTGACAAAATGTGCTCTGTGTATGCTTTTGTTTGCAATTAATACTCCATAAAAGCAGAATATTCTCAGTTTTAAAATCAGATCACTTACACATCACAAATGATCGCCAAAGTGCAGCCACATTCAGACACTTCTCAGTTTGAACCCAGTGGAATGATGTGTTTATGTGAAGTGTGTGAGAGATGTTTTTATGGTCTGTATCTCATCACACTCTCGCCGTCGGAGCAGATAACACGCCAAAGCTCTCTACAGTGCGATCTCTCATTCCACTCAGCGGGAAAAGCCCAGACGTGGAACCGTTTTGGATTTTTCTAATTCATTTTCCCGCTTTCTCCTTCTCCAACTTGCATCACATTTGGAGTTTTTGCATCTCTGTGCGACAAAAACAAAAGCACAATCTTTCTGAAGGACTTGTTTTTGAAGAAGTAATGAGAAAAATGTTCTCTTTAGTTTAGATATACTGTTTTTTGGGGTCTCATTGTGTCAAATGGAAGAGCTGTCTTGTTTTTACATCTAACACACTACAACATACTGTACATTAAATTACAGGTAAATTTTCTTTGTGAGATGGTGTTACGTTGATGTCTGTCTCACAAAACAGCGTATTTTGAGCACGAGTTCACAGCTATTTTTAGTACTTATGTTATGCCGTGCATTTAGCACGATATGAAAAAGCATAAAAATGACACAGATTTCACAGCATCAAAATAGGAGTTTTGGTTGCAGCCACGTGGGGACGTTTTCTTCAAGTGAAACTGGCGTAAAGTTACTATAATTGGTAAGATTAGGTCTGGGGCTTGGGGCAGGTTAAGATTAGAATCAGGATTTCATTAATATTCATAAATAAGAACACGTCTTAACAAACACCATTGAAATGAATGGGGACTGTGATGCATACTATAATTACGCGAAACAGCTGTGAACTCGTGCTAATCATACCTAATTAAGATGTTGTGTAATGTCGTGGTAAATGTACGCTTTCTTGTGAGATCGGGCTCTGTCTGCACTACACAGATTTTGGTGACATTCTCCTCCTATCTCAGATTCAGAATATTTATTGTCATTGTCACAAAAAGAACAACGAAATTCAGTTTGGAACATAAATGCAATTCACAATAAATAAATACCCCCTTAGTACCCAAGTGTAAACATTTGACTCAGTCTGACATCAGCACAACAAACATAATTTGAGCAGCAGCAAAAGGCTGTTTAGAAAGTGCAAAGCAGGGACATTCATAGATACCTCAGAATTAGCCATACGTTTGTTTACCACTGGCTGCGAATAGACAGATAAACTCTTTTCTAAGTGCACCCAATACATAAAACCCCAAATAAAATAATAAGAATCAAGCCAGAATACAGTATCGAATGATCTGAGTGGTTCTACGTTTAAGAATTGTTCCATATCTCATTGGTGGGCTGTGTTAAATTTTTTTTTAATATTACATTTTTTTTTTTTTTTTTTTTTTAACATAGCTCATCATGGAAAAAGTCTGTAGTATTGAAGTGCCACAAAGACACCTAAACCCAGCCCAGTCTCTGAAAATCAATATGTTATAGCAGTGGTTCCCAACCTTTTTCGTCTTGAGTACCCCTAATCATGATCTCACTCACGGAGTACCACCAGTGTCATGTGTTTTTTAGGGATATTTATTCTTTACTTATATATTTTATGTATAACACTTGCATTTTATTGTTTTAATGTATTTCATGTCAAACAGCTGCCTCTTAACAAGTAAAATGTGCTGCAAACTACATTTTTCACATTACAATACTTGCAATTCTACCTTTCTTTTAAATCTGCAATCATCCCAAGCAGTGCCAGCTCTGGCCCTTTTGGCGCCCTTAGCGAGATTTCAAACAGCGCCCCTGATAGATGTAAATTGTAGTGGGTTCTAAGCCCTCTACTTCCCCTTTTCCAAAAGAAATTGTCATTTTGCCATACGCATTTGATGTAATTCAGGGGGGTCTGGTTGAATTCTCCCCCAGGAGAATTTTTTAAAATTCTGTGCATTTTCCTGCATTTTGGTGAGTTTTAGATGTGATATTTTTAATATGTGGTGTAATTTTACTATAATTAAAAAGACATGATTCAGTTAAATAAAAAAATCAAAAGGGGGGATCCCGATAGATGACAGATTTTAGGGGCTCCAGCCCCAGATGCCCCCCTGAGCTCCACCCCTGTAAAACGGAGCTTTTAGGAGACTGACCCAGGACTGTCCTGTGGTTTGAGCAGAGAAAACACCGCTGCTGCTGTTGTATAGACTTTTGTCAGGTTAATGTGTGTTTTTTGTCACGTTCATCCAAAAATAAAATCTGTAAGGGCCACTTTCAACATTTCCGCGGTGCGCCGTTTTTCGCGATTTTCGCCGTTGTTCTGTGCACACGTTTTATTTCATTGTACACTTTGGACCTTTTCTCCGTGGATATAAGACGGGTTTGAACAAACCTTAGATCAAAATGAAGCTCTCGTTTCACAGAATATCGAAATGCTTCTCAAAGAAACGATGTGTCTGTTAAACAGCTCTGCTTGGACGCTGCACTGACAGTTGCACTCAGCTTCCCGAGGGAGAGAAAAAAAGAGAGAGAGAGAGCGTGTGGAGACGCAAATGTTTCTGAATGAGCCAAAGTCGCACTCGGACAGGTCAAGAGGCGCATGCAGCCTCCGGTTCACCACACAGGTTTAGTATGATAGTGTTCTCTCCAAACTGTAGCCAGGGTCTTTGATTTTACTTGGCGTTAGTGCTGTGAATGATCAGACGCACGTATCAGACGTCAGTCACCCTTTGAGCTCCGCATCTCAGGAGCATCGGCCAGCGCCCCTCCTCACTCTGCGCCCTTAGCATTTGCCTATACCGCCTATATAACGAGCCGGCTCTGATCCCAAGGACCCCTGGCAAATGGTCGCAGACCCCCTGGGGTCCACGTACCCCAGGTTGGGAAACACTGTGTTATAGGGATGTTCATTGTTAACCGATTAACCAGTTAACCGTGACTAATGGCTTAACCGAGTGGAACGTGTTTTGCCAGTTAACTGACACAGATATACAGTTGTGCCAGCAGATGGTGCTAACTGCCCCTGAACAGCTGGTGTTTGTCAGAGTGGAGAAAGAAAAAAAACATCCCTAAAACTACATAAACACTGTTTATCGCATAAAGACTAAGCAAACCTGCGTTACACTGCACTGTTTATGAACAAATATCAACCATGCATAGCGTTATTCACTTGGATTTTATGTTGTAGAAGAAAACAGACCGGATTACTCAGATTTGGTCAGGGCAACTACCAAAGGTAAGCAGCTAATGTTAGCAGCAACTATAAAACATGACTCCTTGTTTATGAGTAGTTTATTTGAATACAGAGTGAAACAGTGCTTTAAAACTGTTTTTTTCACTTTTATTCAGTCGTGTTGTGCACAGTTCAAAGGCCTGTGGCTGTCTCTGCTCTGCGTTCAATCTCGCAGTGCTGCTGTGCTTACTTATAAAATGTCCAGGGAAATAACAACAAAAAAGTACTGTGTTTACGTAAGCGGTTAACCGATTGTTGACCGTGAAGACCTCCAACTAATGGTTAACGAAAAAAAAATTAAACATGCATCCCATATATGTTACGAAAAGCCAAAATGTAACCACGAATTTTGGTTGAAGCCTTGTGGCAAAGTTTTTTTGAGATTTAACGAGTAAACCTACCGCAATCTCCAGTCCTAAACCTACCCATTTTTGTAACTTGAAGCCTAAGCTTACCTGTAAAACCCAAAGAAAATGTCGCCATGTGTACATTTTAGCTTTCCATAAAAACTTGACATGAAAATGTGCTTACTGTATGTTTTCGACATTTCGTTGTATATCTACGTTTTCTTCTGAGGCTGTGTAGTCTAAGACAACTAATGCTCTGTAGAGAACAAAACCAGGACAATACAAAAAATGGCCTATTTGATTTATTCAAAAGGACAATATACAGTTACAAAACGCCTAACACCAAAGATGCTTGTGCCTGATCATAACTTTCGAAGGTCCTTTCCATCACCACTACGAAGAGAGAAACACTGCATTTGATTAGTACCTTTCTCCATGTTAGCACCAGTGCATAAAGATGGTGAAATCAGGTACAGAAAATTGAACACTAGTCACGGCTCCTCTCAGATTTCACTGATAAAACTCTCTTCTCTCACTGTTTGCTTCATGTGCCCCTCGTCTCGTCTCCCTAAATGCCCCGTGTCCCGACAACGCTCCGATTCACTCTTTCCAGATGAGCTGCGAGGCGTTCCAGGTCCGTCGGGAAACAACAGTGCTCGGTGAAGACGGAGGAAGCTAATTAGGCTTTTATTAGCGCCACAGAAGCCCCGATCCCAACGGAGTAAGAGTGTGAGCGGACATAACGCGCAGGCATTTGTACTACTGTTGCTGGAGCTGAAGCCTAAAGATGTGTAAAGAAGGTTAGCATGAAAACAGACCACACCAGCAAGTTCCTTTAGAAATTAATTGCAAGTTACTTCTCCAAAACAGTAATGTACTTAGTAGCTGTGATAAAAGTATAGCTAAATACCATATAAAGTAAGTATTCAATTACAATCTATTACAGCCGTGGTTGACCTTGGCGGCACGGAAGCAGAGCGAATAGCACTCTGGCCTCACAGTGGGTTTGACTCCCGCACGGCCCGGGCCTTTCTGTGTGGAGTTTGGATGTTCCTCCCCGTGTCAGGGTGGTTTTCTCTTGTTTACCCACCAACCAATTACATGCATGTTAGGGAACACTTGGTGGTGGTTGGAAATTGAGGTGCCAGGTGTTTGGGCGAATCACCTCTGCTGAGCTGCCCCAGGGCAGCTTACTATCACTGTGAAGCGCTTTGTGACTATGTCTGTGAGAAGCGCTATACAAATAAAGATTACTTACTTACTTACTCATTTATTAAATTGTGTTTTTATTAAAGGATGTGTTTCTCGTGTGTGCTGGTGGACTATGTGTGGAAATATAGTATACGGATATTCAGGTGTGTATCAAAATAAAATCTGGCAAAATACGCTGTCTTTGAAGCTCTCATCCTTTACTACCAGAGTTAAGGTTCCAACAGCCGTGTTGATGATGAGTCTGAGTGAACTTGGTCCATGCAAGCTCATTGTCCCAGTCTCTACCTGGAGTTTGGAGAAGCTCTCCTGAAGGTGTGAGTTGAAGATCTTGCTAACAGAGGGATCTTCCACAGACTGATGATACAATTGGTTTTGCCAAGTCTGTCCAGCCTCCCCCTCAGCCGGGTGATCCAACTCACCACCAGGTGGTGCCGTAAGCCGGCATCCCTCCCTTAACCTGAGAGGCCAAATGTGTGACTGAAGGTTAGGTGACACAAAATAATCAAATTACAATCTGCAACCTATTTGGCAAATCAGACTCTGATCAGGCAACTCATCCCAGCATTGTCTGTCGGACGTCTGATGAATGTAATTACACTACTATGAAGAGAGCATCTGCAGGATCTTAGTGGAAGAAACTCAGGAAAGAGTCACATTATGTCAACATAAACTTCTGATGTGAACTAAAGACACATCCACTTCAAACTTGTCAAGATTTCCATGGTAACATGACATTTGTAAGAATAATCTGCGTTTTCCAAATCAAATGCATTACATTAAGACAAATTAATGATATAAGACAATATGTTGTGAATGTGAACGTGTGATGTGACTGCTGTGTCTGTGGAGTAATGAGCTCCTATAGTTTTATTCTGCAGCAAGTTAGTGTGAAAATAAATAAATAAAAGGATTTGGGAACAAAAGCCCAGATTCTGGAGGCTGTGGATCCAGTTTGTCGCAGTTGGACAAAAGGCAAAGCTTGTTAGTCGCTGCAAAAACCTACATTTTACTGGTTTAATTAAGTTCAGACTTTACCAAAGAAAGTTCAATTGTTTCAGCATGGATTTAGTTGCACAAGTTCTAAGAAAAGTTATACATTTTAGACTAAAATTGTAGAAAAAGAAGCAGATTGGGGCTGATTAAATTTCAATGTTCACGAAGTAACGTTTTTGTGAGACTGAAAGTTATTTTTGGAAGAAATAAGAAGAATTTTGAAGAATGCATGCATGATTGTAACAGGGGTTTGCAAATGCAGACACAGCACAATAAAACCCCACAATAAAACAACAAAAGACAAATTGAAACAAAATCTACAGCTTAATGATTGAGACGTGTTAGTCAAAAAACAACAGTAATTACAGTAAACAAAGAAATGTGTTGAGGACAAAATCATTTTAAATCAAAGTGAAGTAAAATGAGGCTGATCCAACTTCAGTTGTGTGTAAAACCTCCGTGTGGCTATGTACTCTCCCTACAACGTTAGCATGTTCTCCTGATGTTCTCCTGAGGGTGCACGTCTCAGATGTGGATCAGAGCATCATTCAGCTCCTGGACAGTCTGTGGTGGAGGATCTAGATGAGGTCCCAGATGTGCTTAGTTAGATTTAAGCCTATGTACTGTCTATGACATCAATGGACCTGCCGACATATTGTACACTATCATGAGTAAAGAAAACCCAGGACCACTGCACCAGCAGATGGGCTCTCAATGGGTTTGAGGGTCTCATTCTGGACTTAATGGCAGTCAGACAACTTCTACCAAGACCTTGAAGACCCTCCAAAAGCATGCCTCCCCTGACCATCATTGACTCAAGTCCAAACTGCTCATGCTGGGGAATTTTACAGAGGGCATCTCCAGACTCTGTCACAGTCCTGCTGGGTTTTGAAGGCTCAGGCAGTGCTTGTGTTTCTCTGTCCAAAGGAGCAGATAGGGGTCCTGCTGCTGGGTTGTTACCCCCTGTATCTCTGCTGAATCACACAAGTCCATTTTAAATAAACTAATCAAAAATGTAACAATGATACAGTTTAGATATTCAAACTGTATCATACAGTTTTAAGGTGGACTACTCCTGTTTGTATATTTAACAGTGTTCTGTGAGGTTGGGTTGATTTTTCACATTTGTTCTCCAATTAAAATAGGTTAAGAGGAAGAAAAACTTGACACAGCTGAAATTCGTGTCTCACACAGTCACTTAAAATGCAAAATTTGAGACGTGCCTATTAGTTTTGTGCAAGACGGTGTGAGCACTTATGTATTTTCTGGACTGATGAATGAAGCCTTTTGTATTTTGTATTATGGCATACTTAAAGACGTATTTTACATTTTGATCATTGAAAATCACACCAACTACTCTGACCACGCCCCATGCCTCCCAAAGATTTGACCAAACTAATTTGCGCTCAATCTGAATCGTGTTTCTCTTCTTGATCCCACGCTTTTGCTTTGGTTCCAGCTAAATCTGAGATGTAGCTCACTTCTTTCCTTTGCTATGACTAACAAGCATTGCCTCTGGTCCGTTGGTGTCACACTCGACGTCACAGCCCTAATAACCCGCTCTTTTGTCGACTCCTCACACATTTTTATTGTATTTTTTCGTGGTTGTAGAACTAGACTGTGGCTCCTCATTAGCCCAGACAAACCCACGGCCGGCCTGACACTTTCCACATTCACGTATATATATTTAATTCATGTTTTCAGAGATTAACGCCGCTTCTGCTGCTGCTGGGAAGGCGTTCAAAGGACCCAGCTTAATGAGTCAGAGCTAGCAAGCGCGGCTAATTTATTCTGTTACATCTCATTTGAGTGTAAACAAGTGTATTGTCATCTGGCAGCGTGGAGGTTGTCCCCAGTGGATTTGTGGGTAATATTTCATGATTAGCGGACCCACTTTTGAACAAACGACGCAGGCTTCGGGACAGATTTCGTTCTAATGAAGAGTTTCCTGTGTTCAGGCTTAGGAATTAATCACAACTTTTTCAGATTTTTGGTTACGTGCTTTCTGGCGGCTGGAAAAGTTTGGAGAAATATGCAAACAATGACAATGGAGAAAGAGAAAGAACAGGAAGGTATTGTTTTATTTTTGTGCTGATTCTAAGTCAGATTTGCGTCAAACGGGTTCAGAAGGGTTGGGTTAGAGAAACAGCTCTAATAGGTATCTTGTCAGGTCTTTAATCTGTGAGTGAAAAACTTTACAACAACAAACAGACACAGTCACATCTGTTGGAAAGCTCACCAACAGACTCTGTGTTGGAAACAGTTCATTAATTTTAATATAGTACAACAACTTTCTCACTCACTGCTCCACGAAAACAACTGCAAACACGGACTTTATTGTGTGAAATATAGATCTAGGAACATTAAAATAAAATAAAGTGATCAAAATACATTCAAAAATACTAAACAGAACTGTGAGTTAAATGCTAGCATATTGTAAGGGTTGCATTCATGGGTGTTTCTTGAGAAAATGTGCACGCTTTCCATTTTTAGAACTGCCAGATTTTTAAGTGGCAAGATTTCTTCATCAACATCTTGCACAACATCACTCATTTGCAAGTTTATTTATATATGTGCATAAAGTCCTTCGAAGCTTCCGTACACAGGCTCAGCAGAACGTGAAACCAGGGAAAGCAAGGAGAAAGAAGTAAATGATGTCTGCAGACTGTAGCTGTTTTCCAACTTTGACAAATGTCCAAATTCACATTAACACTTCCGTAACACTGCACCTCAAAGCACCAGTTTGGCTGCTTTGGGAATCTGAATATGACCCTGTTGATGTTGTATGGTTGCATCATTGTTTGAAGTTAGAACTGGCTATTCTGGAGTTTTCTTTTCGAGAGTTCGACTCCTGGGTCAAGTCAAGTCAACATCTAACGATCTATCCTTCTGGGTGGAGTTTGCATGGTCCGCCTGGCTTGCTTTTCACCGGGTAGTTCGGTTTTCTCCTGTATTATCACTGTGACCCTTTACCCTGGGATGAGTTGGCCACTGTCCAGGTTTTCCATAAATTAATATATTCATTACTGTCACTAACCCTCACTCTACCTCCAATCCTAAACTAAGCTGTAGAACTCTGCATATAAGCGTATCCAAATTAACCATATTCCCTGCAGTTTGGGTAATATGTTCGTAAACAAGTGAAGCGTGTCCAGTTTGACACAACACCAGCATCAGTTTCTGCCTCTATACAATTCAAAGAGCTTATTGTGGAATTACACTTATGCCAAATATGCCCATAGTCTGCCCATCATTTACTCATTCATTACAACTGCAGCTCGTTGAAAACATGGTTATTCACAGATTCTGTCCAAACAAACCAAAAATCTATTATAGTAATAGGAAGATTAGCACATTTGCACCGATACACTGACTTGTGCACACAAATGATGACAAAAACAAAAAGCCTTTAGAAGCATATGTCACATTGTCACAGAAAATTGTTACTCCCTATGTGAAATTAAATTAAAACATATTTTTTCAACATTATACCAAAAACTGAAAATATTATCCCAATGTGAAATATTACTTTCACATTGGGATAGCTTCCGTTTGTCTGGAAAAATTAAATGATTAAACCTAGGAAATAGTTTCAACTATATAAATAAATTACCGTTTATGTAAATTATAATGCATCATCTTTAGATGCCACTGTGCCTTATGATGAATCAGGTGTGCTCTACCTTGTGCCTTCACTCAATTTCATTTCACTCCATGTAGGTATCGCTAGACTCCAGATTATTCCCAAAAAGCAGGAAGTACAATCGTACAATCAGTGAGAAGGAGCAAAGTGGTGCATTAGCCAGATCCTAACTGAGTTGAAAAAGCAGACTGTATGCATGGTTCTCCTTTGACCTCCTTGCGGCCAACATTAACTTAGAATATGATATTGTAAGATAAGGGTAATGTTTATTAAGGACAATGTACAATTACATTAAGTCCAAAGGCAAAGATGCTTGTACCAGATTCTAGACATGGGACATGTTTTTGATTGTAGGAGGAAGTACCCAGAGGAAACCTACGCAGACACGAGGAGAACATGCAAACTCCACGTGGAAAGGCCCTGGGTCGCTCAGGAGTCGAACCCAGGACCTTCTGGAGGTTTTAATTTGTAAATTAATCTCACAGAAATGGCTGCAATAACTGACACGCATGTTTTTGCTCTGCATTTTAAACTACAAAGCGACCCAAAAGCAGCGATGGGTTACATTTTTAAAAGTCCCTACCTACTATGAGGTGAAAAAGTCCCAATGTGGAGATGTTAGACGGTTTTCATAAAGTGAAATAAAACCAACTAATGCATCAGGCTAATGTATGGGCGCCAAACAAACTTATTACATATGAAGATTATTACAAATAGATTTCACATGAACTAACATATCTACAAATTAATCTACAAATACACCAGTGCATCTGCAAATAATCACTTATCAAACCTATATTTATTTCATTTGTGTGATTTTTATCATACATCAATAAGTCATGCAAACATTACAAACTAAAAAAACACCAAAAATAATCTAAGAGCAAGTCATTGGTCAGATCTGTGCAGAGGCGAGCCCACTCACTGTAAAAAAAAATAGCTTTTCCAGCATTTTAATTGACTGTGCTCCTTTAAAACACATGTAAAAGTGAGTCCTCAGACGCTCATGTACAAGGCGTTTAAACTTTTACGAGAATAAATCTATTTTTCATTTCTTCTCATAAAACAGGGTTATATTTGCCATAGTTTTTAAATTAAAAGTTGATGCATTTTTCAGTTGGCTGTCACGAAGAAGCAGTTGCTGTAAAATTAAACTCTCACAGCTTTTCAGATTAAACTCTTGGAAGCACTGTCTCATATAATATCCATGCGCTCGGGAAATTTGCTTTGGAATATTATTTTTTATTTCCCAGAGAGACAATATGACTTAGGAGAGAAGTTGGACCACAACTAAAGACAAAAACTCCCTGGTCTCTTCTTTAACTAATCACTGTAGGTTAATGGGACTCATTAAGATTTAAGAGGAAACCTGTTGATTGTTTGTCCAGTGTAATTCAGGAGGACTGTATGTTTACGTTGTTAGAATGTGAATAACTGACACGGCTCAACTTGTCTACTCTTTAAAAAATGTTGATTGACACATTGTAGTGAAAGAAGCGGTGGTTCAGTAAGTTACGTCAATATGTTGCTAAAAGCCAAAACGTAAAATAACCATGAATTTTGGTTGAAGCCACGTGGTGACATGTTCTTTGGGTTTAACGACTAAAAATGTAGGCATCAACTTACTAAAATGGGTAAGAAGGTTGGCTGTGAGTCGCTGAACGTGGGAAGCTAATCAGCATGTTTTTAATCAATACTATTTGAACAATGAATTAGGCCCAGAAAAACAAAGGCTTTTTAAACTTTTATTGTATGAAGAGTGCCTTGGGTCCCCTTCTTTCATTGTAATTTTGTGTTCCCAGTGAGCACCTTCAAATAACACAAATATATAATTTCCATTAGTATTTTTTTTTAACTAAAATGGGTAAGTTTACAGCTGGTGCTTGGGGTAGGCTTTACCCATTAAATCCCCAAAAAGGGTTAGGTCACCAGATGGATTCAACCATGGGCTTTTTGTTACATATTGACCTAAAAAAAAAAAATTGTGAAGACATGCTTATCCTACATTTTTACATTTCAATGGATATCTACATTTTTCTCCAGAGACTGGGCTGCACAATCACATACAGAAAATCTACACATCGTTTGAAAGCTTAGGTTCTGTAGATTTCAATCGTTGTATTTCTTTGACTATGTGTATTTGAAATCTTTCCACAAGACAGAGCAACATGGCTTTCAAGCTGTCAAGAGAAAGACTGCTTTGTTGGGCTGTTGGTGAAGAAGATTATAGCATGTTTGGTACAAATGAGCCTTTCTAATGAGACAGGTCTTCTGTAAATAAAGTGTGAATGTAATTTTCCTAGCTGATTGAAACTAGCCATGACCAAAACTTTTCTTTTAATGTTCACAAAACACATTTACAATACGTTGTTGCAGAATTGTCAAAATCCAAAATGTCGCCAAACTTCTGTCAGTCAGGCTCTAACTGCGAACACCAGCTTTACTGCTCAACACATTTACCAAAGAACATTAAGGCTTTGCAAATTCGAGTCAATCAGAATCAAAGGCTAAAAGTACAAAACATTAGCGTCACAAAAAGTGCAGTCAATTGTTTGTGTGCAACAGCTCACACAGTTTTATTTTGAGTCCAATAATTTTGATTGCACTGACATTTCGGTAAATTAAGCCAGAATGATATGTCTTGTTCACACAGCAGTTCCAAGAGGCATTAGGTTCAATGGTGGATGTCTTTCTGGACACAGCTTTGAACTTTCTGGCATCTGCATCCAGTGTCTAAAGTGAAAAAATTGAACATTCGGCATGCCCAATAATGGTGTTCCTCTTTTGTAAAGGTCTACAATCCTGTGTATCAATGGCTGCTGGTATATAGAACAGCTTACTTTGTCACATAAGAGCTTTGAGCCACCATTTTGAGACACACCTTAGGAAGAACAGAATCGTACAATGAAACTGTCTTTAGCTTCATCTGTACATGTCATTTAAACCCTCTCACTGTCCACTGTTCTTCTGACCGCTCAGAGACGAACCATTTAGTGTATTTCTGTTCATACCAGACCACATTCTGCCTCATTCTCTCGCCTCATCTTCAGCAGCTTTGCACCAAATCAGTCCCCAAAAAAGGCTAAGCAACTGATGTTTAATTTCAACATCGATCAATCTCCAATCAGCGGCGTGCCTAAGAGTAATCACAGGCTTCTGCAGCTCAAGACGGAGCCAATTTCACAGAGAAAGAGAGGGATAAGGAAAGGGGAAAGGGAGAGAGAGAAAAACGGAAAAGGTTGTGTGTGTGGTGGGGGGTAGAAGAGAAAAAAAATAGAGGAATAAAAAGAAGAGGGATGTTATGTGTATTTAGACAATGTACAAATACATTAGAGGGCACAATGGGAGAAAGAAAGACGTTTATTAGATTCTAGCCTTTCAACTGATTTCCATTTGTAATCCTGGGAGGGGAGGGGAGGCACAACTGGACATGTTTTTAGGGGTAGGGGAAACTGGACTACGCAGAGAAAACCTACCTAGACACAGGGAGAACATGCAAATACCACATAGAGCTGCGGGACATGTGTGCAGGGGAGGGCAAATAAAAATTCTCATTATTGCAAGCACATTTCTGCAAAATATAGACAATTAATCAATTATTCCAGAGTATGACTGATTGAAAATAGTTCCACATTAAGTTAGTTAAAATGTAAGAACTTTTTAAGACTAATGTCCATTAAGTCAAATTTTATGACATTGTGGGCCAAAAAAAAAAATCGCTTTTACTGTAGCAAAAGAAAGAAATGTGTTTCTCATTTGACACTAATACTAACTACTGTCAAGGTTTGGAAAGGCTGTTGCAAATGTCTTAAACTGTACCGATATCAGACTTCTGCAAGTTTGCCAAATTTGGTCAATATGTTTAAAATAATTCGTTATGGTTTAAAATAAAAGTTTAGTTTAGTTTAGTCTTTATTTGAAGGACAATGTACAGAGACATAATGCTCATAAAACAAAGATGATCTGCACCAGATTATAGCTACACAGCTAGTTTCCATCTGCAGTCCTGAGGAACAATACAAAATACAATGCAATATTCAGTAAAATAGATAAAGTCATAGTAATCACTCACTCATAAAATACTCATTCATGTCTCACACATAACACTTATCCTTTACATCATATATATCACAATATAGGCAGTCTGCTTACATTCTTAAAGTTAATATAAACAGTACATTTCATATCTAATACACATAGAACATCGAAACAAAGTCATGTGATTCAGTGCTGACAAGTCTGATAAGTCAATAAGCTTTTTTGAGTTCCTGGAAAATGAATCATAGTTTAGAAGAAGAAAGCAAATTCAAGATGCCTATTTTAGAAATGTCCTGCTTTTTTGTAGAATTCTAAAGTTTTAAGACGTTAAACGTGGCACTTTGTTTTTCTCAAAAGCATGCCAGGGGCCTGATTAAAACAGGCCTAGGGACCCATTTGGCCCCCGGGCGGCAGTTTGCCCAGGTCTGTGCTATAGGGTCAGAGCACTGACCGCTGTGCCACCATGTACCCCAAAATAAAAGAGAGCGAAGAAAGTGAGAGAGCGAGGGCAGGAGAGCAGACAGAGAAAAGAGAGGATAGAGAGGATAATAAAGGAAGAGAGAAGATAGAGAGAAAAGAGAGGAGGACAAAGAGACATAACAATAAGGAGAGGGGGAGGAGAGAGAGAAAAGAGATGAGAGGGGTAAGAGAACCTGGGAGAGACACGTAACAGAGTGGAAGGTGGAGCAGAGATTAGGGCAGGGCAATATGGCCTAAAATTTTATCATGGAATGAAAAAGATCATTTGTGGTAACAATATAGTTGACGATATGGCTATACATAGCATTGTTTATGTGTTTTCAAGCTTTTTTTTTTATTACAATGAAAATTCCCCTTCAAACGCCATCTTTTACTTTTTCATTTTTTGTGTTTTAGCCTCTGCAGAGAGTCTGGGCATAGATTTTGTTCAAGGTTTTAGACAGATCAGATAAAAATTGCCAAGAGTTGCCAAGTTTGCATCTTTATAGGAACGTTGGGCTGCTTTATTGGAAAGTTGCTTATCATTTTTGACAGTCAAGGGTTGAGAATTTTAGCCGTTTTTCAAGTTTGATCCATGTAAATATCCTCACTAATGCCAGAAATGTGAAGCCAAATGTGTTTTAAAGTCTTTAATATTGATAAGATTTGTTTTGACTTTTTTTTTTTTTTTTTTGAAGGCTTGTCACTTATTAATCTCTGAAAATCTGGCGACACTGGGATTTTAGTCACAATTTTTGTTGCCTTGGTTGCACATTGAGCTGGTGAAAGTTCAGTAAAATCACGATATTCTAAAATTCAACTGAACATCACAATAGCAGAGATAATGGCAGGAATGAGCAGAGGGTCAGAGAGAGGAAGGTAAAAAAGAGGGTTAGGGTTAAGTAGAGGAGAAGAGGGAGAGTTAGAAAGTTAAGAGAAAGAGAGAAGGAGAGAAGGACAAAAAGAGAGAGGGGTAGACAGGGAGAGAGAAAGAGAAAGAGCGGGAGAGACAAGGATGAGGGAGAAGATGAGTTCTCTCTCTCTCTCTTTAGCATTAGATGAAATGAGGCATGTGATTGAGACTGAAGTGACTATCACAGCAGATAAATGGAGATCCAGCTCAGATCTGAGAAGGATCCAGTTATTGGTGCTCGGATCATGAAGCAGGTCTATGCCTGGAGATGAGCTCTGATAATGTTCATGTGACATCCAACATTCTCCAGGCTAATAATATGTAACACAGATGTTTGGAGCTCAAAAGGAAGATAATCAGTGCACTTGTAAAAGCCGTTAACCTTGTTGGTTTTTCTATTCAAATACCGGTCTCTTTCTAATGCAAATGATCCTGGACTTGCCTCACTTTTCCTTTTTGCTGTTTTTGAGTCTCTAATGGAAATCTATTATCACCGCCGGCTTTGCAAATGAACACTTTGACTCCTCCGATCTTTAAAATGTGAAACTCAAATCCTCATCTGCATGTTTGGTCTGTGAGATCCATAAACTTAGTCAGAATCAGTCAAATGTGCTTGTATGGGGAAAAAATGTAAAAATAACTGTTACAATATGATTCCCATTTTGAAAAAAAAAAAAAAAACAATAAAACATGAACGAAATTTTGTTTTTTCATTAGTCATTGATGAAACACAAATTTATGAAAACGGCAGAGTGAGATTGTAAATACAAAGCAGGTTGTTATTTCAAATCACAAAAAACATAGATCAAAGTTCAGAATGCAACACTCTTTTCACACTCTCTCCAATCTGTCCCTTGTGCCTTGTCTTAGGTCTAAACTAAAAGTATTTAGCTTCAGATTGGACCTTAGCTGTTAGCAACAAATAAACACCTCAGTGTGTATAACCCCAACCAAAACATGTCTTTAAGATGGCAAGAAAAATATCAACACCGTGTTCAAGATACTCTAGAAAAGGAAAATGTTATTAATCAATAGTAATAAGTGACCTTTGCCCTCCATCTGGCCTCATGACATTATCACATTTTACAACACGATAGAAAATTATTTCTGCACAGATCTGTTAAACCATATGTGCAGCATAGCAGACAAATAAAGTCACTTTAGAAAGTAAAAATACACATTGTGTAAGAATTTACCATAGTGGGATTTTGGGTCACTTTCCGCCTTACTGCACATGCTCCATGCAGAAAGAGCTCCACTCCGTCTGGTTAGCAAGGGAAACTTCTTTTAATAAAACAACTAAACGGAATGAGAGCAGCTGTTTCACTCAGGTATGAACCGGTCTGACAGACGTCTGTCTCCTGAAGCTTCAGACAGTGTTTTTCTCGCCGTTTTTTCACTCACCTGAATGTAACTTTTAAGGGTCACTGGGTCGAATTTCATTCACAAATGTTGACTTAGCAGCACAAGTTTCATTTTCACACAGTGATAAACTCTTATAGTTCACTGACAATGGTGCTTTTTCGACTTTCCACGGTTGTGTCTATGAGCAGCGGCTCTTCTGCATAACGGTTGCTCGCATCTGCGAGTTTGTAAAGAAAAAATGTTTCTATATAAAACTATTTTCAACAAACCGATTTCTCAAGTAGAAACATAAGAGAGAAACAATGAACAATAAAGACAGGGTTATTGAATGATTTGTCTTCCTCTCTTTCTCTCCTGTTTGTCTCTCTTTCCCTCCATCTCTTTTGTTAAGTGAACTGACTTTCACATTAACACAATGTGAATGTTAGTTTGTCTGTATCTGTGTTTGTTTATTGTAACAGATGCCAAACTTAAATTTGCTGCACAAAAATCTACCTACGGGTACAAATAAAGTCAACTGAACTGAATGTCTCTCCTCCTTTGTCTTTTCTTTCTTTTACCTCATGTTTATTATGAATATTCAATCTTCACCAACAGTCTTAGCCTAAACTTAGTTTGTTTAGCTTCAGATCAGAACTTAGCTGCTAGCCCCAAATAACACCTCAGCGGATAGCCTCAAACAAAATAACATTCTTTCCAAGGAAAATGCAATTTTTGTAGTGTAATCGAGAGGTTTGGATTTTTGTCTGAATATTATTATTTATTGGCTACATTTAATGACTGTTTTGGCTATGCATCTCTATTCAATAGTATCACATAAAAATAAGTCTGTGATTTGACAGATTTTGCTTCACAATGGTCCTTTGTTGTTATACAATTAAAATCATTTCATTATCTTTTAGGTCCTGAGTAAATATTTAAATTAACTTGAATGAATTTGCCTGAAACACTTAATTAATCTTCAGAATAAAGCTAGATTGGGCTCATTGTATATATTTCCAAACTGAAGTCAGTGCTGTTTCTGAGGCTGAACTGTTTCATTGTTAAAAGTCCAGTCACTCGCTGGTCCTCGGCTTATCTCTCCCTCTCTCTCTCCCTTTTTTCTTTCTTGGTGCGCGATAATGCCGCCGCAGCGTCCAAACGGAGAGTGATTCCGAGTGCTCTTCACAGACCGCTCGCGCCGTATCTTCCGACGTTTTTAACTCGGCCAGAATACAATTGGTTTTTGGGAGGAAGAAAAAAGAAAAAAAAAAAGATTTGACCTCGCTTCAGTGGTTTTCTGTCCCAGTCAGTGTCCATCAGAGAGAGAGAGAGAGAGAGAGAGAGAGAGAGAGGAAGGGAGGGAGAGAGGCTTTGTGTCCATCAGAGAAGAGAGAGAGAGAGAGAGAGAGAGAGAGAGAGAGGCTTTGTGTCCCAGAGTCAGTGTCCATCAGAGAGAGAGAAAGAGAGAGATGAAGAGAGAGAGGGAGGGAGGCTTTGTGTCCAAAAGTCAGTGTCTAGAGAGAGAGAGAGATGGGGGAGAAAGAGAGAGAGAGGCTTTGTGTCCCAGAGTCAGTGTCCATCAGAGAGAGAGAAAGAGAGAGAGAAGGAAGAGAGAGAGAGAGGGAGAAAGAGAGAGAGCGAGACTTTGTGTCCCAGAGTCAGTGTCCATCAGAGAAAGAGAAGGAAGAGAGAGGGAGAGGGGGGGAGAGCAAGCCTTTGTGTCCCAGAGAAAGGAAGAAGGAGAGAGGAAGAGACACAGAAAGAAAAAGAGAGAGAGAGGAGGGAGTGAAAGAGAGAGAGGGGGGACTTTGTGTTCAGAGTCAGTGACTATCAGAGAGAGAAAGAGAGTGAGTGAGAGAGAGGGGGGGTTAGAAAAAGAGAAGGGGAGAAGCTTTGTGTCCCAGAGTCAGTGTCTATCAGAGAAAGAGAGAGGAAGAAAGAAAGGTAGAGAGAGATAGAGAGTGAGAGAAAGGAAGAGAGAGAGAAAGGAAGAAAGAAAGAGGGAGAGAGAGATATTGAGAGGGGAGAAGAGTGTGGAAGTTCTAAACTACTTTGGGACATTTCCACATTGGTGTCTGACAGGTGCTGCACTGACACTGACAGGAAAGCCGAGGCACTAAATAGCTTTTCATACACTTATTCAAATGATTCCAGTAATCCTGTCTTTTCTTCATTGTTTCTGTCTTATGTTGAGAAATCTCGGTTTGTTCAAAATAGCTTTATATAATAACATCATGTAGTAAAACGTGATAATGTCATGAGGTTAGATGGAGGGCAAAGGTCAGTTATTACTATTATTTATTAACTTTGTACTTTGCCCATTTAAGATCTGGTTATTTCTGCAGCTGATTGAACCCATTCACTTTTAGTACAGAAAAATCTACAAAAATGTGTCAGTAAAAACTCTTCTTAGCTTGATAGTGTTGTTCAGCTGTACAGTTCTCTTCTTAAACCACTTCAGATTCCATTAGGCCAATCCAAAAGACCACTCCCTGCTTCTTAAATAAACTGTTTAAGTCCATAAAGATACAGCAGTGTTTTCCTGACAGCCTTAAAGCTCAGGCCTCATAAAAGATTTAGCTCGTCTGAAGCACTTAGTCTGTGTTCATAATGAGTGTGAATGAGAGAGGCTCCCAGGGGCCCGCAGCGAAATGTGCATCATATTAACCCCGAAGCCTCCGAAGACCTGTGTGTTTACGCTGGGCCACTCCCAACAACATCAAATATTCACAAGGATGACTTTACTGACTCGGCTGCGCTGGAGCGGAGACATGAAGCCGTGTGACGTCATTTACCCGAGAATCACTCACCAAACACGGACAAACTCACAGGAAGTATCATCTTTCTTCACAAATTGGTTGTTGTGAACGTTTACAATATTTATCTTGGCCTAATCTTTGAATCTTTTCTTTTATCATGGCTGTTATTTTGGTAGCCCTATAATGTTTGTTTTTTATATACATTTTTTCTTAAAGTCACTGAGGAGTTTAAAAAAAAAACTGGAGAATTTTGGATTAATAAATGCATCTTTCACAATAGATTCATGTGTCATTATATCTTACATTATACAATTGCACTCCCTTTGCTCCTGACAGAAGGATCTACACCAGAAAAAGGCAGCTAAATGTGTCTCACTCAATTAGTAAGTAAGCAAGTTAGTCAGTCAGTAAATTGTCATAGCTTAAATCACAAAGTGCTTTACAGAAAGCAAAACTTCAACAACCAACAGGTATAAAATAAGACAGGGCCTACCAAAAGGCTTCTTAAACAAAGGCGTCTTCAGGTCCATCACAAGCCTCAGAGGTATTTGGTGTTATATTTGATCAGGCCATGTCATTGGAAGCTCATTCAAGACAGTTGGTCAGACAGTTGTTGTTTTCACCTCAGAAACATTTCTAAGGGGCTCAAAATGGTTTCAAGTTCTGATATGGAAAAAAAAAAAAAGTTCATGGTATACCTTGAAGAAGATCATGTTGGTTGAAATACGTTAGCATGTCCCTTCTGCCACAATAAAGAACTTTTTTTGAGTCAGTAAGTCAGTTGCCCTGTTTACACGCTTTAATTCCGAATAAAAATTAATTAATTTAAAAAGACCATGTAAACACCTAATTCCTAATGAAAATGTTTATTCGGATTTAAACATAATTTCAAATAAAGTGGGTGGTCTATCCCGCTTTTAAATCTGAATAATGTTATTCCTTTCTAACGTTTTATTCGGCCTAAAAATAATTCCTTTCGCATTGCGCATGCTCATGCGTTGTCTTTCTAAAGACAATGAAGAACTTCAAGATGGCGACACGAACCAGAAACTTTTTTGTTTTAGCTACAAATAATGAAAAGAGTGGATGGCAGAAAACATGAAGCATTACCTTTTCAAAGAGGCAGCGAAAAGTTTCAAACAAGGAGTGTACGCAGGGAGGGAGACTGCGCTGATTCGACACGTGTAAACAGAACTAAACTTCTCCGTAGTTCACAGAACATTACGTGGAGCTGATGAAGTGATTCTCCTGCTGATGTTTAAAGACGATCATCAGAACAACTACAAAAAAAGTTAGTATCATGGCTGCGTCTGTGGCGTTACAACAAACCCAGGTGAAAAAAAGCCAAAAGCCAGTATCTTGTATCCAGTGGATGTGTGTTTTTCCAGTCGACATAATGTGTGCGCTTCCTAACCCCAGACGTTAAATGGAACAACAAATAGCCGAAACCTGTAAACCTTTATTCGGAATTATGATTTCCATGTAAACCTGAAGACAAATATTTTAATTCCGAACAAATTAATTTGGAATAAATATTTTGGAATTAAGAAACGTGGTCAGTGTGACTTCTGTTTTTATGCGTTGCCTTTACCGCCTGGATCCTGACACACTGATACACTCATCCTTCCTGTTTAATGCCCATGGTTTTATTTCTTCACGTCATGAAAATGGTAAATACATTTGTGTTTTAATAAGTCAACTCTTAACAAACTTCTTGCTGCCAGGCCTCTAACAGGACAGGAGCATCTAGTCCCACATTACTGCTGTTTTGTCATCCCTCCACAAGCTTCTACTTCAGCTCAGGATTGATTAAAATTTTTGTTGTTACTTTTAGAGCACTTAAGTGAACCAGCATGTTGTTTAATCTGAGAAATGGCAATTAATGAAGATAGTTTGCAGTGTGCCATTTGTTGACACTATAAGTTTCTTGTTTAACTGTGTTTGTTGTTACTTTGCTAGGTTAGCTCTGATATGAGTAGTCAGTGGCGTTTAAAACCACAGTCTTTCCTGTTCCAAATGTGACTCTTTCTGAAATAACTCAAATGTAGCTCTACATTTTGCTCCTGTTCAAGTCTGGTTATGATCTTTGCTTAGTCCTGCTTCAAGACTGTTTTATTTGACCATTTTTGTCATTGTTACTTGTGTCAAATTCAAAAAGAAGAAACATTTGTAAACTGATAACATCTTGATACTTCCTCAGGCCAAAACATGTGATCTCTTTCCATCCAACGCTGCTCGTGTGCTGCTTAGTCTTACATCTCTATGGTCTGACTCACTCTGCACTCTCCCTCCTCTCCCCCTCTCTCTCTATCTCTCTGTCCATTGTTCCTGATGTTTGCTTAATACTCCGGGACATGTCAGCGCGGGATTGGCCCCATCTTCTTCAGCCAGACACCCTGAGATTTCCAATAGATCGCACGGCGCAGGGAAAATTGGTGCAGAAAAAGCTGGCTATTTACTGGGCCTGGAATCAAATGGGAGCTGAAAAGGTGTGAGAGAGAAAAAAGGGGGGAGAAAGAGGGGTAAATGGGTTTTATTTTAGAAGAGTGCAGGAGAAAGGCAGGATTCTGTGCTTTAAGCTGCATATATGTTGTGTCTCTTGTACATTTACTTTGTTTTTTTTTTGTTTTAAGGCCGGAAAACTAGAGCAAAGGATTCACATTTGTCAAAGAATGTTTTCACTGTTTAATCAAGATCCGTCTGTTTAAATGGTCAGTATCAGTAAAGCTTATATGCACAGGGCTTTATAATAAATCACACAAACAACATCAGGGGAAACTTTAATGACATCAGATAGTGGAAATGAAGATTTAGAGTGATTTATGCGATCTAAGCTTCTACTCTGGCCACAAAATGGCTGCTAATGTTTGTTGATTTTGCTTGTAATGTTATTTATGGGTTTATTAAATGACAAAGATAAAATCCAAAAGCTAATTTCAGGTTGCCATTGTGTTTTTTCCTTGGCTTATTAATAAAACTTCACTGTGTGACAGTGGCAGAATGGTTAGTCTGTGTCCCACAGAAAAGAATTCCTCCTGACACTTTTTGTTTAATGTAATAATTCAGTTCATTTCGCGTTTGTCTTTCTGACATTTTCCAGCTAAAGCAAAGTGAACAGGCACCTTGGTCTTACAATGAGCCTGCGAGTGTCTTCTATTCAAAACACAGGCTTATGTAAGTTTTAATTAAACGGCGGACAGTTGTGTGGGATTGAAGCGCCCGAGCGGAGCTAAGTTTACACCAGATAAATGTGTATTATGAAATGGAATGGCTACAGGCCAATCCCAGCAGACACCGGAGTAATGCTTCTAAATGTCCCTCTGAAGCCACACCAATACTCTGCAATAATCCTGTATCTACACTAATGTGAGCAAGTTTAATGAACCACGGCAGGCTTTCACAAGCACTGGTACAGGACTGCTCTTCTGTCATTTCAACTAGACTAGTCGCATTTCAGTAGAAATGAGGAGTCTATGGACAATTTTGGATTCCAACTATTGTCAAGCGTGACCAGGGTTGTCAAACTGGTCACTCATTTCAATTTTAAACATGGACATTTAAAAAATACTGAAAAAAATATTTGAATACAAGTAGTTGTTTATAAATAAGTCCTGTGCAATGTTCTGTATTCGGGTGTGTTTGACTGCCACACTGCGGACTGCCAGATCCGGATCTGCCCGTCCGCAGTGGCCACTCACACTGAGACAGGATTATGCATGTGTTAGTACAGATACTGCAGGCATCAAGGGTTCACGCTCAACTCGGGAGTTCACGTAATAACAGACCAAATGCATAGAAATTACTGGTAAACAAAAAACACCCACTTCAACACAGAATCACTAGAGGGTGTACATTTTCTACGACACAAAAACAGCGATTTTGAGCACGAGTTCACAGCTGTTTTTAGTACTTATATCACTCCGTACATTTAGCATGATAAAAAAGCGTAAAAATGACACGAAATTTCACAGCGTAAAAAACAGAGTTTTATTGCAGCCACATGGCGACATTTCTTTAGGTGAAACAGGGTAAGTTTAGGCTTCAAGTTACTAAAAGGGTAAGTTTAGGTCTGGGGCTTGGGGCAGGTTAAGATTACAACCAAGATTTTGTTGATATTCATAAAGAAGAACACGTCTTAACAACCGCCATTGAAATGAACTGGGACTGTGACACATACATAATTACTCAAAACAGCTGTGAACTCATGCTAATCATACCTAATTTACATGTTGCGTAATGTTGTGGTAAATGCACGCTTTCTTGTGAGATCGGGCTCCTCGCTTATGTCACACCAGGTCTTCTTCTGCTTGATTTTTCACCCCCACAGCACAGGACGTTTATTTATGTGTATATTGTTGTGTATATGTCTATAATTTGTATTATTAGTAGTAGCATAAACTGATTTTATTTTGAAAATCCTAGATGCACTTCACCAGTGCTCGCCCTCATTTGTCGTGTCTTGTTTTCACAACTTCACCAAAAAGACTTCGGCCGAAGCACGTCAGCTCGGCTTGCCGGACCTGTCGGATTGCCATGAGAGTGACTCTCTAAACTTTTCAAGAAACGGAAAGCCTCCGGTGGCTGGACTGGAACACGTACTGAATACAGAGTGAGCCTGAGGTCAGATGAGATGTTCTTGGTACATGATGTAAAAGTTTGAACCCATGCTGCTTTAACAACACTTCGATTAAACCATAAATGTGAGCTTCTGACCAAAACTTCCACATGAACACCTTAAAGTCTATGTTCAGGACTGTCTTGTGTGTTCAAAACTCTGTGTTCAAAGAGAAAAAAACATTTCTGACAAACAAAATTTTGCCAGCACTGTCTAAACTTCTATTTCATGCTACATTCATGCATAAGCTTTGAAGATTTCCTCGCTCTACAGTCACAGTCACATCCAGTTTATTTTGTCTTAATTTGTTTTGCTCACTGTGTGTTTTGGATCTTTTCTCTTTGACAATGCAATATATTTGCACCAAATAAGAACCAACAAGAAGCTCCAGTTTATAGAAAATACCTGTGAGTTTGAAACGCTCTTGAAAAACACAAAACAACCTCACAGGACAGAAAGAGAAGACCTGCAGCAGTGCAAATGTAAATAAACTACAAACTTGCATTTTAAGTTGATGAGATCTGTGAGACGAAGCTGATCAATCAATTTAGGCTGTAGGCTTTCAAAGAGGCCTACAGCTCAATACAATAATTCAAATAATGCTTTGGCTGTATATTTATGTTCTTCCGTTTGTAACACCCTTGCGTCCTGTCAGCGTTGCCTTGCTGTCGGCCATCTTAAGCCCTTCTTCATGTACGAGCGCCGCGTTTTAGCAACACAACCTTGATTTTCCCGTCCAGCAGGGAAAAGACAGCGGCGTTAGACTTTTAAATTCTCATTATTTTCACCGGAGCTTTGAAATCGAAGGCCGAGCTTGGGTTTGTGGGACCTCCTGGGCTTTCGGTCGTGTCAACTCTTCACAAACGCTTGCATCATCTGCGGCGTTTTTTTCCAGCTAAATCTACTCAGCATTCAGTTGTTTGTAAATGCGTCTGCTTCCCGGCCTTGTTTGGGGTCGTTTCTACATTTTAATTTTATTGTGGATTAGTTTTCATCCTCGAGAGATTTCTGGAGCAGGAAGGATTTAGGCCAGACGCCATTTTGAACTCTCAAGACACCAGAGACATTTTGAGTGGAGATTTACTCAAAATTACACAGAGAACAGCGTTTTCTCTAAAGACGGTGCTTAATATTTATTAAAGCGAGTGAGAAAAAACACGGCTTTTATGGAGGATTATGTCAAATCTGATATTTTTATTACAGTCAAAGTTATTTTTAAGGAAACTATTTTTAAAAATTCCCGCGCTTGCCAAATTGTCTTTGTGGTCTTTAGAGACAGTTCTTATAGAGAATATTACATTAAATACAGGACCACGGTGGACATTCCTGTGGTTACATGACAGACAGATGCTCCAAACCAATCATGTTTAACACAGTCACAGTATGTGGTGCTCAAATGAATCTGGTTTAAAGTCAGAGTAAACCTTTAACCTTTTAGATGTTTCATGACAAAGGAAAACTGTCTCCTCCCACCATCTATTTCCATTCGCATTGTAGAATTTGATGCCGTTAAATCCAAATGGTGGGAAAGAAGCATTTTTATTATTAGGCCTAACATTGTACCTTGCCATATAATTTATTAACACATGGTTAGACTCAATTGCTTCACAACAAAAACTGCATTTTAGCTTCACTTCACTTGAATTAAGAAAGTTTTGCACTGCATCATTATGAAAAATAAAACATTACCTAACATTTTGACTGAGGTAAAACTATAGGAATGTCCGATGAAATTTGCAGCTCTTTTGCCTACTTTGTTTTGGGGTTAATCTTTTGTCATGGTATAACACAGTCTCACAAGAAAGCAGATATATACCATGACAAATAAATAGCATATGTTGAGAACAAGTTTACGCCTTTTTGCTATTGCTATTTTTTTATATTAAGCAATACAAAAAAAATTACACAATATTTCATAGCATAAAATGCACATCAGTTTTGGTTAAAGCCACTTTAGGTTTACTTGGTACATTTAGGCTTAAAGTTACTAAAATGGGTAGGTTTAGGGCCGGGGCTTGAGGTAGGTTTAGATTAGGGTTAGGATAAGGATTTTGTTAATATTCATAAATAATACCACATCTTTACAAATACCATAGAAATGAACTGCGCTGAAATGCATTTTTGCATTCAAAAAGTTATAAAGTAGTGCCAATCATACGCTTTTGACATGTCCTGTTATGTCATGGTATATTTACGCTTTCTTGTGCGACCGAATTGCATGGTGACAGTGCAAAGCAGTTTCAGTTTTAAGACATTTTTACTGCTGCAAAACACGTTCACTCATCAAACGGACAAAAACAAAGATAATACCAGACTGTATGATCTCAAAGCTTGGGTCATTGAGAAAAGTATCTGCTTTTCTACCACTGTTTACCTGATTTTGTCTTTTTGCATGTTACAAGCTCAGTACAGTTGCTGGTGATTGTTTCCAGTCTGGTTGCTTGGAAACATGGAATACATCCAATCAGGAGTACAAAATGTAGATAAACGATGTATTTATTGTACATATATTTTTATAAGGTTAAGTAGGGCTGTCAGACTTTATTTATTTTGTGAATTAATCGGCCAGTGCCATTTTTTTAGAAGAGTTTATATGGTTTAACAGCCGAACGTAGAACGTTTGCTACAACATTGGCTGAAGTGTTTGTTTTTTTCTTACATTAAGTTTTTTAACCCTTTTCTATGGACTCTTTGATAAAGGCTTTATATATTAGTATGAGTGCTTCAGCTACCTTTATTGCTTTAAGGATGTTTATAACTCGTTTGAAGATTTGGATGAGAAACATGTTCAAGTTTGGAAAGTTTTACGTAGCACTTATCGAGGCTTGAAATGAAAGTGAATATATCCTTAAATAAAGTATTTTACAAGTTTCTAGTATTTTTGGTTTACTGGAAATTGATTTATTCTATTTGCAAATTTCCGTTTAATAATTAATAAATAGAAACCCTCTTATAATGACAAATACTTAATTCATCCAGTTTTTAGGTTATTGTTTTTTCCAGTGTGAAATAATATATGAATTTAAAAATGTTTTGTATGATTAATTTTGAGGATTTTGAGTATACATTACTTGTCATTAAGAGCTGCTCAGAACAAAATAATGATGCTGAGTGGTCGTGAGGACAGTGCACTTTCCCTAATGCAGAGCGGTCATGGGGACAGTGTTTTTTCCCATAATGCCGAGCGCTGGCGGGGACAGTGTGAGAGCAGCGCCACAGTCCTGCCTGAGGAGAAGTTCTGTCTGCTGCTCCTCTCAGCGGGAAACATTAGATCCACAGTGGGGAACCTCCAGGGGCACTGTCAGCTCACTTTACCCCAGAACAGGCATCAATCACCCGGGACACGCGCTCTGATAACAGCCATCGTACGACCAGAGGGGAAGCACACAGATACTCACACTGAAAGGACAGAATGAGGAGCTTGGTTTCATTTTAAAGGACCAACATAAATTACACAAAATGAATGTGCCTCCTATATCAGTCTACACATTTTGGCCCTCACAAATTAAAATAATTTGAAAAGAGTACCATTCTAGGCCCTAAAGTCCTGTTTCCATAGGCTTGCGGTGTTGCGGTACGGTACGGTTCTATGCTGTTTTCACTGCAGTGGAAACAGCATAGAACACGGGTCCATAGCGAGCCACTTTTGGCCCTGCTTTTATTCTGGACCTAAAGCAGTCCACACAGCGGTCCCCCCTTTAGACTCGATGATTGGACAAGAGAAAACACAGACGGAAAAGAGTTGATAAAAACATAAAATAATTCCTCACCAAACGCCGACTTATTCCTGTGGCAAACCACCTTCTTTCTACTGATGAAAACTTTATGTGCTGGTCCGAAAAGACTAAACAAAGAAAAGCTAGCGCATTAGCATCGGCTGTTTCCTGTTTGCCGAGGCAAAACACTGTAAAACATTGTATATCCTGTGCCCAACATAATCCAGCCTCAAATGCATTGAATAAAAGGGCTTTAAATGCAGCTCTGAGTCACAGAGGCTTTGCAAAAAAGGAAAATACATTTTAAAAAGGCGACAATAAACTGGAAGTAGTTTCCTGTTTACACCAACATGACCTAATGGAAACTTGGCTTCTGTCAGTCTGCCCCAGGGCAACTGTGGCTACGATAGTGGCTTACACGACTCAGTATGGAAATAATGAATAATGCAAAATGTGAAGCGTCTTTGGGTGCCATAAAAGCATATACAGTATAAATTCAATGCGTTATGTTATTTTTGGGTCCACGACTGTTACGAGCGAGATGTGCCAATAGGACTTAGCCACAATGCTTACAACAACAGACAAACAAAAATAGGTGAACAAATGGCACATGTTAGATGTAGTCAAGACATTGTAGGCTAATTTACACCTGCATAGATCTATGCATTAACAATATATCTGAGCTAAGGATACATTGATTTTAAGTCATTGTATAGTAAAAAAAAAACTCAAGCATTGTTCCTTCTCTGAATCCTCCTATATTTTAGTCATCGTCAGAGGCCAAAAGACTTTGTTCCACCTTGTAATGCCATAAAGGACAAATCTGATGCATGTGTTTCCCACATCAAGAAGTGTGAAAACACTGTAGAAGATCTCATAGATCTACCTATGACATCACAAACTGGAACATTCAACAACAGTCTTTTCTGGGATTGAGAGAGGAAAGGATAGTATATGCAGACAGAACTGCAGCTGTGTTGTGATGAGGAAGTGTAGAAAAAAACAAGTATATTAGCTTCATCAAATGTAATCAAAGAGGATTATGTTGAGTGGGATGAAATAACATGTTAGATGAAATACATGTCTGTAAGAGAAAACCTCTGATGACACTTTCTGTTGTTAAGAATGCACATGTACCAGGTTGTACATGTGCCGTAGTTTGAGACACACTACTCCAAGTTTACCTTAGTTGGGATCTTGTCACAACTGTCACTGTGTAAATGTTGAAGACATGTATTGCTCATCTCCAGTCACCAGTCACAGCTCCAGGGCCTCTGCATCATCTCCCCCTGAGCACGCATCTGTCAGCGGGGGAACATTCAGCTCTGTCCCTGAACATCCATAGACTTCCAGAGGACATTCATCACTGCTCTGCCCCAGAACAAGCACCTGTCAGCGGGACACTGCTCACTCCTCTGAACTGGAGCAACCCCAGGGGCACATCCGAGCTCTCTCCCCAAGAACAAGCATCCATCCAGGGGCCATTTACTGTCACTTTCCCACAGCGTGCATCACTCATCCAGGACATAGGCACGGTTTTGCCCCTGAACGTTCAATCGACAAAGGGTTAAATCCAAACAGTGAGCCATAAAAATGGACAAACTAAGAAGGCTGAATATACACTAATAAAGGCCACTCACCAAAAGATTTTTTAGCAAATAACATTGTAATGATCTAGTTAAAATGAGTATCAATAACACTACAGAAAGTCACAGAATATTACAATATAAAAACAAAAATATTGCCTGTGTCACAGTTTGAGTTTTATGGTAAAATGTGTATGTTAAAAGGGCCGAGCTAAAAGCAAACAGACAGAATAAAAACAATGAAGTGAGGGCTAAAAAATGGTGTAACCAATAAAACAAAACGTCCGTAATTAAAAATATAAATAATTTATTACAATAAAGAATAAAAAGAATAGTTAATAGATAAAAACCCAATAAAAGGGGCCCATTAAAACAAAGATAAAAAAGGGGAGCAGCATCGTCGTCCTTCGTCTCGCGTCTTCCTCCTGCAGGCAGGGGCCGGACCTGGACACAGAGCACACACACACCCAGCACCAAAGAAGGCCATATCTTGTTCAAACCACCACTACTGTCCCGGTACTTACAGCGAGGCAGAGTTTCACCTCTGCCTCCGCTGTTGTCTCACTTCGTGGTGGTCTATCCCGGTCCATTCTGCTGGCTGCTGGGTCTTGGGTTGAGACGCGCCTCTGTCCCCGGCGCAGCGCCGTCCTGGCCATCCCGGCGGTCCTGCAAACAAAAGCACAACACCGAGCCAGCGCATAGCGTCCACACGAGGTTCCAGCCATAGGCTTTCAATGAACACCACTACTACAGTGCAAGACACTTACAGCGGAGGCAGGATTCTCTCCTGCCTCTACGCTTCCAGACTTCATGGTGTTCGCTCCTCTCGTGGGGGCTCGGGTTGGCTTGCGCGGTCCTGCTTGTTGGCCAGACACCAGCGCCGCGCCGTGTAGCCGTCTCCCGCGTCCCTTCCCGACTCCGTGTCCGGTCCGGTCCCGTCTCGGTCTTGCCACATCTGCTGCTCCCGATCGTCCTTCGGCTGTGCCCGTCCGGTACCGGGTCCGCCGTTACCCCCGGGTCCCTTCCGTCCTCCTCTGTCGTCGTTCTCTCTCCTTCTTCCTGTCTCTTCCAGTCCTCTTTTTGCCGCCAAAGCACAGGTGCGCTGATTGCGCCTGGGAGGAGGCTGGCATCTCCAAGCAACCAGGGGAGGGGTTAAAATGCTAAAACAGTCTTAAAAGCACAGCACAACATGCAAAGATAAAAACACGCAAAATAAAAGCAACTTAAAACCCCATCCCACTTGCCTTCTCACACCTGTTTTTCAGCACACTTTTTGAAGCTTTCTTGAACATTCAATATGAGTATGTTTTGAAGTGGAAAGAGATTTTAATTCAACTCTCAAACTACTACTCATTTTTTTTTTTTTTACATTGAGGAGGTTGAGTTGATGGGGCCTCACTGAGCATTAGTGATGGGACTTTCCACTCTCCAAACCAGGGGTCTCCAACCTGTAGCTCGGGAGCTACCAGCAGCTCACCACCACATTTCAAGTAACTCGACAAAGGAAGATATGCTTTATTGCTCAAATTGTATCTATTTCTTCTGTAAATGTATCTTTAGATGTCTAATTGTGTCCACTTCTAAAAAGATAATGGCTAAGTCTCAACTTTATGGCTAGTTCTCAACTATAGGTTTAGTTATGGTAACTATGCCACAGCTAACTTTGATTATTTAGTAATCGCTAAAAGTAGTAGCTCAATACCAGTTTTATTTTGCAAAAGTAGCTCCCCTAGTGAAATTGCATACACTAAAGAACAAATATTTTAAACAAGTAATTTAGACTACAAGTAGCTACTTGAAATGTTTTTTGTTTGGTTCTTCATTGTTCAAATAGACCATTCTGTGTGACTTCTCGTATTGGTCAGCCTTTGTCCTCTGCTGAGTGAGTGACAGCTGCGCATTTAGCCAATCACAGTTTTCCACAAAAGCAGAAAATGATGTAGACCGAATAGACCTTGAAAAACGCAGGAAATACTCAGTTGCAATAAAATCTAAATCCACAATCGGATTTGAGCAGAGACACGGATTAGTCCGGGAGTAAGGGGTGACAACTGGGCCCAGCACGCTATCGAATCTGTCCACAATGAGGCAATTGGACATGTTTTGCGCCTTTTNTAACGCTGGGATATTTAAAAACTGCCTGCTTAGTTTATCTGTCCAATGTCAATGTGAGCTGCCTGCCTTTTACCTGAAGTTGTTAGCGCTCACGGTGCTAACGTTGGTTTGTGTCCAATTACCCACTAGTTTTTGCTTAAAAAGCATCATCGGCGTACTTGCTTCAAATCTGAGTGTTTATTAGCGGCTTTGGCATCATAGAAGACAGAACACATGTATCTTAATCTGAATGCCGAGTGTTTATTTGCGCTTTTAGCTTCTGTGAGGATAGAGCACATGTATGTTACTCTGATAAGGAGTGGTTTTAGCGCTTTTTAGCTTCTGTGAGGATAGAGCACATGTATGTTACTCTGATAAGGAGTGGTTTTAGCGCTTTAGCTTTCAGTGAAGATAGAGCACATGTATGTTACTCTGATAAGGAGTGGTTTTAGCGCTTTTTAGCTTCTGTGAGGATAGAGCACATGTATGTTACTCTGATAAGGAGTGGTTTTAGCCTTTTAGCTTCTGTGAGGTAGAGCACATGTATGTTACTCTGATAAGAAGTGGTTAGCGCTTTTATAGAGCACATTTTGTTACTCTGATAAGGAGTGGTTTTAGCGCTTTTAGCTTCTGTGAGGATAGAGCACATGTATGTTACTCTGATAAGAAGTGGTTAGCGCTTTTAGCTTCAGTTGAAGATAGAGCACATGTATGTTACTCTGATAAGGAGTGGTTTTAGTGCTTTTAGCTTCAGTGAAGATAGAGCACATGTATGTTACTCTGATTAGGAGTGGTTTTAGCGCTTTTAGCTTCTGTGAGGATAGAGCACATGTATGTTACTCTGATAAGGAGTGGTTTTAGCGCTTTTAGCTTCAGTGAAGATAGAGCACATGTATGTTACTCTGATAAGAAGTGGTTAGCGCTTTTAGCTTCAGTGAAGATAGAGCACATGTATGTTACTCTGATAAGGAGTGGTTAGCGCTTTTAGCTTCAGTGAAGATAGAGCACATGTATGTTACTCTGATAAGGAGTGGTTTTAGTGCTTTAGCTTCAGTAAAGGTACAGTACATGTATGTTACTCTGATTAGGAGTGTTTCTAAGTTAGCTTTCGTACTTGGACACCTTTGTGATCTAAATGGGTGCATTGATTTTAGCAGTGGTTTTAGAGTCTAAATCGTTTTGAGCATTAATGGCCAAATGTTGTGTACATATTAACTATTATTTTTTCAGAACAAATTGTTTATTTCAGTCAGATATGAAACTTAAACTTAGTGTGATAGAGAACATGAAAGTATATAGAATCACATAACAAAAAATAGTTTTTATTGATTTTATTTTTTTTCCCTTAGCATGCAAGCAGTAAAGGTGAAGTACAAAGATGGCAGAAGTACATATGCTACAAGGTTATCTAAACTTTGCTTCATTTTTGCAATGTGGTAAGTCCCATTAGAATTGGCGTTAACCAAGACATAGTATTATTCATTTATCATGTTTGTTTGTTTGTTTGTTTGTTTGTGCAGTTGCTAGAAAATTTGACATGCCAATGTCAGATGTAAAAGTGTATGATGAATCCAGACTGAGGTTGATGAGGGTGCATTTGAATTTCTCCTCAACAAACAAGATTTGGGTGTGCTAGAAATTTGTTCTTCAAATGAAGATGGTATGTGGCATAACTTTTTTTTTATCTACTTAATGTAATAAAATATAGAGTAAATAACAGTAACTTGCAATATGTGGACTATAGAGGGTGTGAGCTCCTTGGCAAGCTACAGTGGAGAACAGCGAGGAAGACTCTGATGACACCATTATATTGCAGCATAGCACTACTTCAATGAAGAGATTGAGGATTTTAGCCTTTCACGTGTAAAACTCAAAGACCATCAATAGCAACATTCAGATATTAGTCAGAACTTTTATGTATTTATTGTGTTTCTGCAGATGATTGAGAGCATCCTGAAAAAGAAACCAGGTGGTGATCGAGTCCTAAGTGAGTATGCTCGAACAAAGAGCCTCACAGATGGCAGGAGACGAGACATGGTCAACATCCTGGTTGCACACATGACAAGTGAACACGGGTAAACGATGCAACTAAAGTAATGTAAACATTTCATTGAATTACAGTCTTGTTTTTTTTTTGTTAGAACAAGGCCTTCAAGGTGGGTAAAAGAGGGAATATGCCAAAGGAATTCATTACCTTGTTTCCCAACTTGGCAAATCCAAACAGCAAGCTTGGCTATGTATGTGCAGTTTTTTTATTTTTTATTTTTTTTCTTCACAAAAAGAAAATTATATTTTTTGTACAATGATTGTAAGTCCCCAAAAATGCTTTGTAGGAGCACTATTACAGCGCAAAGGGAGGGGAGACTGGTTTTCTGGCATGGACACTGAAGTATTTTCAAAGAAAACATTGGACAGGCAAAAGAGGAAGAGTCGGGCACCTTTACCTAAGGGTAATTTTCAATCAGTCAATCAAACTTTATTTACAAGCACTTTTCTGGCATTTTACCAGTGACACCCTGCTTTACTATTATTCAGCCATTCATTTATATACTGATTATGTTTTCAGGTGATCCAAAAGCTGATCAAGACCCAATCCAATATAAAAATGACTCTATGATGACAGAAACCAGTGCTGTGAAGCCATTGCACTTATGAAGCACACAACAGATGAAAAAGTAATCAAAGACAAGATGAAGCAGACTTTCCACTATCGTCAGAGTATGGTCCATGACTCTAAGAAGTCTACCGATATCTTCATGGTGTTTCCAAGATTTCTGGACATAATGGACTGGTAAGTTTTTAAAAAATATAAATAAAACTTGCATTTACATATTTTCATTTAAATTGCATTTTAATGTTGTCAAACAGATCGAACAAGACTTCAGACTTATGTTTGGTGATGCAACCTCTGCCAAGTTCCTCGAGAAGTGGCCAAAAGACTACAAGCAAAAAGTTCTGAAGCAAAGTCGTTGTTTACCACAACCAGTGAGCTTCAACACCTGATCCTAAATGTTGAGTCTACCTCAGATATTGAAGAAGGTATGCTGGTATTCTGTGCATGCATGGTGCTAATTAATAGGCCAACGCAATGACTGAAAAGAAATGTCACCATTTTCAGGATGGGATGGGATATATCCTCTATTTTGCTTCTGATTCACCTTCTTCCTCCACCTCATGGGCACAAGAGACCAGGGAAGCTGTCAGCAAGGCAGCCTGTGACCATCTTGTAAAGTTTCTTCAGGTGAGTGCTCAAGAATCACAAACTGTCTGCTTGCAAATTGTGTTAAAATCTTATTTTACTCAATTTTGGAAAGTTGTACAATATACCAGTACATTTAGCTTGTACCTACTATGCCATGGACTGTTCACCGTGGTGGAAAATCTAAGTGATTGCTTTATTTATTTTCTCAGACGGGGACCAGCATTCAAGATCATCTGGACAGCGTCAAAGAAAGTCATCAGCCCTACCTGCTCGCCTGTGGCAACACAAAGCGCGTGATTCACAACTACTTCATTGTGATGACAAACATGCAATGCCATGTAAGTCACCGAACTCTCTTATTGCTTGTGACGAACTTTTCAAAGCACATTTTGTTTTTGGTACCTCCTATGATGAAGATCTGGTAAATGTTTACAACTTCTTGCAGACTGCCATTTATGATATAGATGTTGGAAACACAAAAGTAAATCTTAGAGTAGCTGAGTTAAGGGCATGCATGCTTTGTTAGAAAAACAATTTTTTTTTGTAAATGCCCAAAAGCAAATGCCAATACTTATTCCAAGTGTGGTACTTTTCTGGGCTTAGAAAAAAATTTGATTTGAATGGTAAATCTGTTGCTTAAAGCCTTAAATATTTACTGCTACAGTAGCTGAATTAGAAGTGTCAGGTCTAAGTGAAAGAGAGATTTTGTCCTTTTTACAAAAAAAAGTCAAAGCTTTTAAAATTGCATACCACCGATGGCTTACACAGATGACACATTGTAAATGCACTTTTTGAATTCTACATTAATATGTTGTGGACATTAATAAATGTATTTTTGTTAAAGGTAATTTGTGGGTATTTTTTCATGATAATGCTAAGTAAAATGTTCTTCTAGAGTAAAATTGTCTTCTTTCTAGAGTAAAATTGTCTTCTTCCTAGAGTAAAATTGTCTTCTTTCTAGAGTAAAATTGTCTTCTTCCTAGAGTAAAATTGTCTTCTTCCTAGAGTAAATTGTCTTCTTCCTAGAGTAAAATTGTCTTCTTCTTAGAGTAAAACTGTCTTCTTCTTTGAGTTAAATTGTCATCTTTTTAGAGTAAAATTATATCAGTATTTGGAGGAAAATCATGGTAGAGTAAATTCTTTGTTCATCTTCCAAGAGTTAAATGTACTCTAGTTGGTGGAAAATGTAGGTAGAGTAAATGTATTTCTCTTCAAATAAGAGTATAATTTAATCATTAAGTGTAAAATAATTACTCAAAAATGAGTACTTTTTACTCTACAAAAATTACTCTTTTGCAAGAGTCACTTTTACTCTATTTAGATAAGGACCAAATATAGTTTTTTTCAGAGTAAAATTTTCCTCGATTAGAGTAAAATGTACTCTGGCAAATTTACTGTGTAGAGAATATTACATTAAATACAGGACCACGGTGGACATTCCTGTGGTTACATGACGGACATATACTCCAAACTAATCATATTAATATTTGGTGCTCAAATGAATCTGGTTTAAAGTCAGAGTAAACCTTTAACCTTTTCATGACAAAGGAAAACTATCTCCGCCCACCATCTGAACATACAGTATGACAGCAAATTCTACAATTTCCATTTGCGTTGTAGAATTTGATGCTGTTAAATCCAAATGGTGGGAAAGAAGCATTTTTATTATTAGGCCTAACATTGTACCTTGCCATATAATTTATTAACACATGGCTAGACTCAATAACCTTTTGCTTCACAACAAAAACTGCATTTTAGCAGAACTTCACTTGAATAAAGAAAGGTTTTGCACTGCATCATTTTATATGAAAAAATAAAACATTACCTAACATTTTGACTGAGATAAAACTATAGGAATGTCCGATGAAATTTGCAGCTCTTTTGGCCTACTTTGTTTTGGGGTTCATCTTTTGTCATGGTATAACACAGTCTCACAAGAAAGCAGATATATACCACGACAAATAAATAGCATATGTTGAGAACAAGTTCACGCCTTTTTTGCTATTGCTATTTTTTTATATTAAGCAATACAAAAAAATTACACAATATTTCATAGTATAAAATGTACATCAGTTTTGGTTAAAGCCACTTTAGGTTTACTTGGTACATTTAGGCTTAAAGTTACTAAAATGGGTAGGTTTAGGGCTGGGGCTTGAGGTAGGTTTAGATTAGGGTTAGGGTAAGGATTTTGTTAATATTCATAAATAATACCACATCTTTACAAATACCATAGAAGTGAACTGCGCTGCAATGCATTTTTGCATTCAAAAAGTTATAAAGTAGTGCCAATCATACGCTTTTGACATGTCCTGTTATGTCATGGTATATTTACGCTTTCTTGTGCGACCGAATTGCATGGTGACAGTGCAAAGCAGTGTGTTTGCTAATGGCAGTTTCAGTTTTAAGACATTTTTACTGCTGCAAAACACGTTCACTCATCAAACGGACAAAAACAAAGATCATACCAGACTGTATGATCTCAAAGCTTGGGTCATTGAGAAAGTATCTGCTTTTCTACCACTGTTTACCTGATTTTGTCTTTTTGCATGTTACAAGCTCAGTACAGTTGCTGGTGATTGTTTCCAGTCTGGTTGCTTGGAAACATGGAATACATCCAATCAGGAAGTACAAAATGTAGATAAACGATGTATTTATTGTGCATATATTTTTATAAGGTTAAGTAGGGCTGTCAGACTTTATTTATTTTGTGAATTAATCGGCCAGTGCCATTTTTTAGAAGAGTTTATATGGTTTAACAGCCGAACGTAGAACGTTTGCTACAACATTGGCTGAAGTGTTTGTTTGTTTTTTTCTTACATGAAGTTTTTTAACCCTTTGCTATGTATACTCTATAATAAAGACTTTTATATAGTTGTATTAGTGCTTCAGCGTTATTGCTTAAAGGATGTTTTTAATTGTTTGAAGATTTGGATGAGAAACAAGTTTTACGTAGCACTTACCAAGACTTGAAAGTGAATATGTCCTTAAATAAAGAAGTATTTTACAAGTTTCTAGTATTTTTGGTTTACTGGAAATTGATTTATTCTATTTGCAAATTTCCGTTTAATAATTAATAAATAGAAACCCTCTTATAATGACAAATACTTAATTCATCCAGTTTTTAGGTTATTGTTTTTTCCAGTGTGAAATAATATATGAATTTAAAAATGTTTTGTATGATTCATTTTGAGGATTTTGAGTATACATTACTTGTCATTAAGAGCTGCTCAGAACAAAATAATGATGCTGAGTGGTCGTGAGGACAGTGCACTTTCCCCCAATGCAGAGCGGTCATGGGGACAGTGTTTTTTCCCATAATGCCGAGCGCTGACAGGGACAGTGTGAGAGCAGCGCCACAGTCCTGCCTGAGGAGAAGGTTCTGTCTGCTGCTCCTCTCAGCGGGAAACATTAGATCCACAGTGGGGAACCTCCAGGGGCACTGTCAGCTCACTTTACCCCAGAACAGGCATCAATCACCCGGGACACGCGCTCTGATAACAGCCATCGTACGACCAGAGGGGAAGCACACAGATACTCACACTGAAAGGACAGAATGAGGAGCTTGGTTTGATTTTAAAGGCCCAGCATAAATTACGCAAAATGAATGTGTTTCCTATGTCAGTCTACACATTTTGGCCCTCACAATATAAATTCATTTGAAAAGAGTACCATTCTAGGCCCCTAAAGTCTTGTTTGCGTAGTCTTGCGTTGTGGCGGTACAGTACTGGGTCCATAGCGAGCACCTTTTGGCCCTGCTTTTATCCTGGACCCTAAAGCAGTCCTCACAGCGGTCACCCCTTTAGACTCGATGATTGGACAAGAGAAACACAGACTCAGGCGAAAAAACAGACGGAAAAGAGTTGATAAAACATGAAATAATGTTCCTCACCAAATGCTAACTTTATTTGTTGGTCAGATAGCCTTAACAAAGCAAAGCTAGCGCATTAGCATCAGCTGTTTCCTGTTTGCCGAGGCAAAACACTGTAAAACATTGTAAATCCTGTGCCCAACATAATCCAGCCTCAATGCATTGAATAAAAAGGGCTTTAAATGCAGCTTTGCAAAAAAGGAAAATACATTTTAAAGGCGACAATAAACTGTAAGTAATTTCTTGTTTACACAAACATGACCCTAATGTAAACTTGGCTTCTGTCAGTCTGCCCCAGGGCAACTGTGGCTACAATAGTAGCTTACCACTACTCAGTATGGAAGAATGAATAATGCAAATTGTGAAGCGTCTTTGGGTGTCATAAAAGCATATACAGTATAAATTCAATGCGTTTTTGTTATTTTTGGGGTCCACGACTGTTAGGAGCGAGATGTGCCAATAGGACTTAGCCACAATGCTTACAACAACAGACAAACAAAAATAGGTGAACAAATGGCACATGTTAGATGTAGTCAAGACATTGTAGGCTAATTTACACCTGCATAGATCTATGCATTAACAATATATCTGAGCTAGGGATAAATTGATTTAAAGTCATTTTATAGTAAAAAAAAAACTCAAGCATTGTTCCTTCTCTGAAATCCTCCTATATTTTAGTCATCGTCAGAGGCCAAAAGACTTTGTTCCACCTTGTAATGCCATTAAAGGACAAATGTGATGCATGTGTTTCCCACATCAAGAAGTGGGAAGACACTGTAGAAGATCTTATAGATCTACCTATGACATCACAAAACTGGAACATTCAACAACAGTCTTTTCTGGGATTCAGAGAGGAAAGGATAGTATATTGCAGACAGAACTGCAGCTGTGTTTGTGATGAGGAAGTGTAGAAAAAAACAAGTATTATTAGCTTCATCAAATGTAATCAAAGAGGATTATGTTGAGTGGGATTGAAATAACATGTTGAGATTTTAAATACATGTCTGTAAGAGAAAACCTCTGATGACACTTTTCTGTTGTTAAGAATGAACTCTGCCTTTGGTTTGGTTGTACCAGGTTGTATATGTGCCGTAGTTTGAAACACACTACTCCAGAATTTACCTTTTGTTGGGATATTGTCACAACTGTCACTGTGTAAATGTTTGAAGGACATGTATTGCTCATCTCCAGTCACCAGTCACAGCTCCAGGGCCTCTGCAGTCATCTCCCCCCTGAGCACGCATCTGTCAGCGGGGGAACATTCAGCTCTGTCCCCTGAACATCCATAGACTTCCAGAGGACATTTCATCACTGCTCTGCCCCAGAACAAGCACCTGTCAGCGGGGACACTGCTCACTCCTCTGAACATGGAGCTAACCCAGGGGCACATCCGAGCTCTCTCCCCAAGAACAAGCATCCATCCAGGGGCCATTTACTGTCACTTTCCCACAGCGTGCATCACTCATCCAGGACATAGGCACGGTTTTGCCCCTGAACGTTCAATCGACAAAGGGTTAAATCCAAACAGTGAGCCATAAAAATGGACAAACTAAGAAGGCTGAATATACACTAATAAAGGCCACTCACCAAAAGATTTTTTAGCAAATAACATTGTAATGATCTAGTTAAAATGAGTATCAATAACACTACAGAAAGTCACAGAATATTACAATATAAAAACAAAAATATTGCCTGTTTTTCAGCACACTTTTTGAAGCTTTCTTAAACATTCAATATGAGTATGTTTTGAAGTGGAAAGAGATTTTAATTCAACTCTCAAACTACTACCTCAGTTTTTTTTTTTTTTTACATTGAGGGAGGTTGAGTTAATGGGGCCTCACTGAGCATTAGTGATGGGACTTTCCACTCTCCAAACCAGGGGTCTCCAACCTGTAGCTCGGGAGCTACCAGCAGCTCACCACCACATTTCAAGTAACTCGCCAAAGGAAGATATGCTTTATTGCTCAAATTGTATCTATTTCTTCTGTAAATGTATCTTTAGATGTCTAATTGTGTCCACTTCTAAAAAGATAATGGCTAAGTCTCAACTTTATGGCTAGTTCTCAACTATAGGTTTAGTTATGGGTAAACTATGCCACAGCTAACTTTGCTTTTTAGTAATCGCTAAAAGTAGTAGCTTAACACCAGTTTTCTTTTGCAAAAGTAGCTCCCCTAGTGAAATTGCATACATTAAAGAACAACTAATTTTAACAAATAATTTAGACTACGAGTACTTGAAATAGTTTTTTGTTTGGTTCTTCATTGTTCAAATAGACCCTTCTGTGTGACTTCTCGTATTGGTCAGCCTTTGTCAGAAAATACTAATCTAAATCACAATCTGGATTTGAGAATTTTGTGTCACATTGCCCAGCCCTGATCCAATTGCCAATGAGAAGTGGACATATTTTGCTTTTACAAATGTGATGTGAGTCTGATTCTGTGTATTTGTTTGACGGGAATGTAATCATTTTCACTGATGGACAAAATGCAGTGCAAACTTAATATATTTCTTTCTAACTGCACTTTTCAGTTTTCTCAAAAGATCTTACACTTCTGATTTCATTGCTCATACTTCTAACAGTGAGCGAGGTCGCCTCTCAGACTCCCCGATAAAGAATGTGCACATACAGAAATATGAAACTTTCCAGGTTAAATCTGAGATTTATACTTAAAAAAGAGGATTTGAGGCGTGAAAGTGAGGGCCAGTGCACAGGCCCTGAACCCTGCCTGCGGGCGATTTCTGAGCCACAAATCAATGTGAGCTCAAAAAGAAGCTTCTTAGTGAAGTGTGTGCGTGTTTAAGACAGTTTGCACATCTTAGTCATGCAGGTAAAGTTTTGTAATGTCAGTCTGTGGAACATTCCAAGCAAATACAATGTATTATAATATCAACAGACAGGCAGGAAATAATTCTTCACTAAAAAGTTCAACCTCCTTTGCAGTGTGGTACATGCTAAATTAAATGCATAAGACACACTATTCTGTTGTGTCAGAAAGGCCACAACAGGTTAAGGTCATTTATTATTTTATGGAGATGCAGTTTTTGTCGCGTATGCATTAAGAGGTTCATTTAAAAAGTGTAGTTGGTTGGCCCGTGTGTAATGTGTGTCTATAAAATCCAAGTACCAAGCCAAGTATAGACTAAACAGACCACTGTCAACTCAACGATCTAATAAAAGACCAAAGTCCACCACGAGAAATAAGTAACAAAGTGGTTCACATTACTGCTGTTTTGTCTTCAAGGCATTGACAAATAGTCTTCTGAAAAACCCAATAAAGACCTAAAAGGTGTAGAGAATGTGGGCTGATATTATTGCGTCTATGTTCAAATTAATGAGCCTATTAAACTAGCTTTGAATTGTACTTTTAGGCCTCTTTCTCCACCTATTACTCTTTTTGATAGCACTTGATAGGGGCAGTGCTTCATAGTATTAATGCAGAGGTACTTATACTAAAAGGTGCAAAAGTAGCATTTTAACAAAAACCTGACTGCTGTGTGAATCTAATCCAGGGCAGGTTTCACTTTGGTGTGTGTAATAAGCTGTTCTTAAGGTTGAGCCAAAGCTTGATGTAGATATTAAAAACCACAAGCCAAAGAGTTAGTTAGAGCTAGGAACTAGCTGGACAGTTTGTACTCATGTGAAGTTAGGATTTAGATATTAAATATTTACACATTCTTAAAAAATGCATAGGTCTTCTTCAAGCTGGAAAAAGTTCAGGCTCTAGCTTTTTATTTAATTTTTTCCACTTTAAGCGCTGGTGCTGTGGTCTGTCTCTGGTGTGTGCAGTGGCCCACTGGTCCAAGAAAAAAATTCCCAAGGGAGACTAATTTAGGAAACCTTGAACCATGAAAAAGTTCTGTGCAGTGTCTGGTGGGAATTTTCACAAGACAAGAAGAGACAAGAGATTTTGAAATAATTTACATTAATCAATTTGATTCAGAATTTCACTTTGCAAGATAGAAAATGTAGTATTTTGTTTTATTTTCACTTTAATGTACATATCACATGTCTATAACACTTTATTTTTAGTCATGTAACTAAGCTGGTCTGCTCCATTGATTCCTGTCGTTCAGACACTTCACCCTTCTTCTTCCCTCTTTCACACTGTCGCTGACAGAACCACACAGACAGAGATGAATAGAAGAAGAAATGAGACAGTTCTGTCAGAATATATTTGCTGTAAGTGGACAAAGATACACAACTTAAAGATGGGGCAGCAGGTTTTCACTTAGCTAAAATGTAATTGTGTCTTCTTCTTATCTGTTACAGACTCTTCGGCACATGGGTAATATCTGCATGCATTTGGCTGCACTTGTGGCGCTGCTTTGGATGATCTATGAAAAATAAAATACAATTTGAAACATATCAATCTGTTATTGTCACAAATAGCTATATTTACAATTTGTTTTACTTACAAAAGACAAAGTTTATAATTGACAAAGTCAGGCACCCCAGGTTTCATCATCTCACATGATTGCGGTTTATGTGTGTGCACAGCCTCGTAGCAGTTGAAACATCATTACATTCTACAATGGAACACAAAATATTCACATGTAATATTCACAAACAAAATGTGAAAAATATCATCACTTCCTCCATGTTTGAAGTCCCATCTCGACCAGTGAAATGTCACGTTAAATTTCATATAAGATTCCCAATATTGTGTCCTGTTTGTGTTGTGAGTCCATTTGTCTGTTTCCGTGTGTGTTTGTTAGATGCACGGAGAGAGGCAGACGGAGCGCGCTCAGTAGGGCCCCGGTGCAGATGACAGCGCAGCATGCTGGGAGATTTTCCGCCCGCATGGCTCCATTTTCTGGTTAGCGCTGTTGTAAAATTGAGTGTATTTGGGCGTAAAGACGGTGAACATGAGCGAAATGAGAGCTTAGAGTGTTCTCCTGAGACCCCAGGCCAAAAGATCAATTTACAGCCAAGAGAGAAAGAGAAAAAGTGCTGCACCTGACAGGACAGGGCCTCACCTGACAATACAGAATAGCATTCACATGACATCTCATTCTCCAGAGCAATACTATTTAACACAGATCTCTGGGGATCAAACAATCTTGTTTGAATATTTTTGTGACAAAGTACAGTGGTATTAAAACAAAAAAAAAAATGACGTTCATCATCTCATAATTGAAACTTCTATTAGTGCCATGTTTTGTGTTTTGGCATAAACTTTTTGACATGAAAAAAGATAATAGTTTCCCATCTTTCCGGAAACCGTGTCCGGATCAAACCTGGGACTGTCCAGGGGTAAACAGGGACTGGATTTGATCATTTTAAAAAAACTTATTATTTTCCCTGACTTTTGGATCAAACAACAAAGCTGTTTTTGTCATTTAGATTCTTTGATTCACCAAATAAATAATGTAAATCTGTGCCTTTGGTTGGACTTACATGGCAACAAAATACATTATTATTATATTATTCTTCCATGAAAAGTTCCTTTGGGTTATTATTATTATGTTGTTTTTTTTTTTTTTTGTTTTTTTTTTTACAAATGATCACTCAAAACATTGTTCCAATGAATGATTGCTTTGTATAATGAGAAGTTTACATTTCACCTCTAAAAAGTTGGACAGTGCACTTTTAGACAGGACATTACAGGACTTTTTTTGTTGTTGTTTTTTGGGGTTCGGATGGCTAACTGGTCGAGGAGAAGCAAATTTTCAACTGTCACCTGAAGAGCCACACCATGGTCGACCTTCTGCCACCACCAGGGGGTGACATACTGATCTTTTATATTTAACTTACACACAGACCTTAGATCCATAAGCGCGTTATTAAATTATATTTCAATATTTTTGGAGTAATCAGGGGTCTGGGGACTCCAAGGAGAATTTAAAGTTCACTGCAATGTTCTGTATTTGATGAGTTTTGATATTCTTACTATGTGATGTAATTTATAATAAAAAGACACAAAGCAGCAAAAAAAAAAAAAATAAATAAAATGGGGCCCTTCATGGATATTACATTTAGGACCCAGCCCCAGATGTTATTTGCTCCGCCCTGTAAACTCTCAACTAACTGAACCAGAAGAACTGTCTGTGGTCAGAGCAGAGAAACACTGCTGCTGCACAAACGTTTGTCAGGGCAGTGCCTAATCTTCTGTTTATGTCATAGTAAAACTATAAACATCACTTTAAAGATTTTCTATGCGGTGCTGTTTATTTTTGAATTTTTCTTGATGGATTTGCACAAAATGAGGGTCAATATGAAGCAACAGTTTCACAGAATATCCCTGGGATCTGTTTGACACTGCATTGACAGTTGTGTGCTTCCCGAGGGAGAGAGGGAGAGTGTGTGGAGGCACAAACATGTCTGAATGACCCAAAGAGCCACACTCGGACCGGCCAAAAACATGTGGCTTGTAAGCCTGGGTTCGTCACCCTGTTGCACTGTAGATGTTGCCATGGCAAAACTGGCACAGAGCAGTGATTTGGAAAGTGATTTAACTCTCGGAGGAACTACTTGTGTGCTACAGTTTGCATTGGAATTCTCACTGACTGTGGCACTGAGTTGTATGTGTTTAAAAAAAAAAAAAAAAAAAAAAAAACATATCTGTGAGCTTTAAATCTGAAAATTGAAAAGAGTCAAGTTAAATTACTTTGTCAACAAATTTGAAATAAAAACAGAGAATTTCTAAGAATTTTATATAGTTTTCAGCTTATTATTATGTTTTAGAAAACAAATTAGTTACAATTTTCTGCAAGGGGTTTAAAAACAAACAACAGATTATGTTGCTTCTATTTTAAAATCTACATGTTGAGAGAGTAAGCTGACCGAAAAAAAAAACAAATAAATAAAGAATGTGTTGGCTGTAGTGTCTCCGACCTTGATAACAGTAATTCTTCACGTTCCAGCCTCTTGTCACTTTGTCTGTCTCCGGCTCGAAAGAAAAGTTATTTTGAAATGAAAAGTGAGTGATGTTGACAAAATAAATGTCCTGACCTTATCTAACAGGTCTGAATGAGGTCACGAGAACAAAACATTTCAAAATCTGACCAAGAAACTATTGAATTTTCATTTACAAGGTTTTGTCCAAAGAGACCAGGATGAAGAACTCACTTGAAATAAAATATGATAAAATTGAATAATGTGAGAAAGAGACAGTGTTTTTATGTATTTTCATATGTTTTTCCAGCTATACTCCGTCAGTATCAGTTCAAAACTCAGAAAAATCCTGTCCCAAGCTAAATATTGGATCTTTTAAATTGTAAATCTTCTCGGTGTCATGCGCTGGTGTGCTTTTCCGTCCCGTGACACATTTATCTGCGTTTAGTCTGCGTTTGCCCACACTTCCTCCGACATGTTGGAGCAGCTTGTGTTAATGAGGCTCTCCGTGCCCTCTCCGGCGCTCCTGTCTCTCCCAAACGCCAGTGTTTACGCCGACATATGGCGTTCGGGCTGATGCATCGTCGCGGGACGGTCTCTCACTTTGAAACGCAGCCAGCTGTCCGTGTCTCACAAAACTCCAGCTCCTCCTCCCAGAGCGCGCTTATACCTTTATTTATTTTATTACAGAAACGCCGGGATGGTTCTAATGAGGATGGTTTTACGGCGCCGGGCATTAGCGACAGATGAAGGGCTGATTAGTAAATAAAAGGCAGAGGAGACATGCCACTGGGAAAACTGTGGAGGTTTTGTTTGTCAGAATCACAATGTTCAGAGTCATTTACAACAGCGAGGTGGAGACTCTCTCATGTTACAGATGGAGTTACACTGTGAGACTAATAAGCACTTCATATGGTGCACTAGACACATTTACTGTTGGATGGTCTGCAACCGAGGAGTGAGTGATATGGCAAAAGATAATGTTACAATAAAAACAAATCTTCAAGAAGTAACTAAAGGCATATTCACACCTACATCATTTGACCCGGACCATAAAATAGGTTGCCTTCAGAGGACATTGTAACATTCTCCAGGCCAGTAATACATTTGATGTAACAGTTTACAGCTCAAATCAATAATATATATATATATATATATATATATATATAATATATATATATATATATATATATATATATATATATATATATATTTTTTTTTTTTTTTTTTTTTTTTTTTTTTTTGAAAATTCCTTAGAAAACGAGTACATTTGTAAAAATGGGTGAGCATCATGATTTCAGTCCATAGTAAGCTGAAGACAGGTGAACAGATTTCTTGGTTTGGCTTGACTGGTTGTGAGAACAATAAAGAGTGCATTACAGGGTTGTTTTTTCACACAAACTAATTTTTGCAACTGTGCTAAAAAAAAAAACTGTGCTCAAGTCTTCTCTATAAAAGGAACCAGAATGAAGCCAAAAACACACTTCTTCACGATGCCACGATTGTCACAACCAGAAAGGAATCGAGCTATTGGCTGCTGGTTTGTGTTGTCTTGCTGTCGCCAGGGTGTTTGGAGTCCACCGCTCTACCATTAGTCGTCTTGTGGAGTGATACCAACGACCACCCTCGTACTGGTGGCCCCCGTGTAACGACCGCTGTACAAGACCACGCCAACTGGCTGGCACATCTCCGTGACAGGTTCCCCAGCCACCAGGTCGACAGCCGAGACCATTGGACACACCACAGGCCAGTGTCGGCCAGAACCATCCATAATTGCTTCCGCGCTGAATATATTCGACCATATAGACCATATGTTGGATCGGTGCTTACCCCCCCAACATCGCCGAGCTCGGGTTGAATGGTGCACTGCACATCGTCGTTGGACTTTGCAAGGTGGTCCCAAGTCGTGTTCAGTGACAAAAAAAGGTTCCAGTGAACATCTTCCCAAAACTCAGCAGCAGCTGAGGACGGCACTGATGGAAGAATGGGCAGCAATTCCACAGGATCAACTCAGACATTACTGCCGATCCATGAGGCGACGAATAACCGCTGTCCAGGATGCTAACGGGGGTCACGTGAACTGTTGACAATATGATGAAATTCCTGTTTAGGCCTGGGGTGTTGGATAAGTTAAGATTAGGATAAGGATTTCATTAATGTTCATAAAGAAGAACACATCTTTAGAACTACCTTAAAAAATTTAACTGGGACTGCAACGAGTAAAAAAAAAAAGGAAATCAAGCTAATCATGCACAATTTACATGTCCTGTAATGTCGTGGTATAACACTGCCTCTGAATAAAATGTAGATAAATGACTAAATGTATTTGAAAAGCACGTTTTCACAGCTTTTTTTTTTTTTACATCAATATGACACAAAAAGACAAAATGTAAAATTACCACAATTTTTTGTTGAAGACACATGGCGACATTTAACAAGCAAGTTTAGGCTTCTAGTTTCTAAAACGGGTATGTTTATGGATGAGGTAGGTTAAGATTTACCTATGAAACTCAAAGAAAATGTGGCTACGTGGCTTCAACCAAAAACTGTGATTTTACGTTTTGACAGTTCGCAACATAGTGATGTAAAAAAAAAGTCGTGATTATAGTACACATCACAGTCCCCATTCATTTCAATGGTGGTTGTTAAGACCTGTTCTTAATTATTAATATTAACCAAATCATGATTCTAATCTTAACCTGCCCCAGACCTAAACTTACCCATTTTTGTAACTTGATGCCCAAACTTGCCCGTTTCACTTGAAGAAAACGTCCCAACGTGGCTGCAACCAAAACTCGTCCATTTTTGACGCTGTGAAATCTCGTGTCATTTTTATGCTTTTTCATATCGTGCTAAATGCACGGCGTAACATAAGTACTAAAAACACTAAAAACAGCTGTGAACTGTGCTCAAAATACGCTGTTTTTGTGTCGTGGTAAATGTACGCCCTCTAGTGAGACTGTGTTGACTTATCATACATTTGACATTTTGTCTCTAGACACTGGGCTGAAACTTATTTATCAAGCAATTGCTCACATGCAAAATACTTTTGTGTGAGCAAAAATTTGAGGAGTTGCATATCTGTTATAGGAATTTTCCAATAGTGAACTGAGTGCAAAATGCTTTTTTATGTTTTTTTTTTTTTTTTCCCCTCAGTTTGCACTTGCAGTTTAGCACCTGGGTTGATAAATGAGGCCCTTATAGTCCTGCTATGCTACTTTGATCAATCAGCTTCAAGTTTATTATGACTTTCTGCCATTTGGCACATATCTGGTGAGAGCTTGGTAACAACAAAGAAAACAGGCAACCTCCATTCAACACCGTGGACATTAGATTTGTCTGAGTCAGAGATGCTATCTACTCTGCACCATCACCTCAGTACTTTTCCTACAGTAAACTCTTGTTCATTCAGATCTTAGTAGGTTTAAACGTACTGTTGGTCTCCAAGCTGCTGCTGCTGTACTGTATTTGCATATGAATCCGACCCAAAGTCATTTAGCGGCGGCGTTTCTCCCCTCGGTGATTACAAACTCCTCTCGCTTCACAGACGGCGTTAATTTGCTCCTTTTCACACGACGATAGCGAAGCCATTCATTTTGAAACTCCATCCATCTCCAAAGCAATGACTCCTGAGCGTCTTAGAGTCAGAGAGAGAGAGAGAGAAAGGGGAGATATTACCTGTGCGCCGGAGTTTTAGACATAGAGAGGAGAGAAAGCACTGATATTACCTGTGGGCTTGAATTTTAGAGACAGAGAAAGAGAGTGAAAGGACTGATATTAACTGTGCAGGAGCTGTTCATTCACTAAACTTGAATGAACTACATACTGTATACAAATTAGCTTCACTGGAAGTATGGTGATTTTACAAAAGATAAAGTAGAAGGGGGCGAAGTATTGGTATAAAATCACTTATCAGAAACAACAGGTAGCCGAATATCGAATGTTGGTATGGGCTTAAATAATCTCGACCCATTTCTAAGATCAGTTTTGTTTTTGCCTATTGTTTTGTTTCTTATCCAATGAACTAGATGTGCTGAGCTCTCTCTTATGTGTTGTGGAGCTCCTAATGTTGGGTTTCAACAGATTGACTACGCCTCCAGGAAATAATAACAGCAGATAAGCGACATGTCACGCAGAGACCAGTGACACCTTTGAAGATAGCTCACAGATATCAGCATAAACATGTCGAAGGTAAATCCATCTTACCAACAAGCTACTTCTAACAGAGGCATCAAGCACATCTGGCTGCAAGCTCGTAATGCCTAAGCTGGCCAGCCAGATGGTTTATCTCGCGATATTTGTGAATTCACAAACACAGGATAGATCATCTGGCCTTCCCGATTGGTTTGGGAGTCCGAACCAGCGGTGTTTTGGCGATGTTAAGATGGCTGTTAGCGCCCCGGTGCTGCAGCCGAGTCACATTCAAGCTAAACAAAGATGGCGGCTTTCATGGATGTACGTGTCTCTACTGCTTTTGATGTGGTTTTAGTAGAAATACGAAGTAATTTCTTTTTGAAAGAAGAACCATATGTGTGACACATACGTGTTCTATCTCACATTAGATACACCACTACGAGTTGTTGCTGTGATTGGCTCAGCTCAAATAAGGTAGGCCTCACACCAATCAGCTCGAAGTATTTCACTAAACGCCCCACCTTTTCTCGAACGCTTTCAGCGAGTCAAGTCCCAGATGGATATAGTGAGAACTCAGATAGGAGTTCAACACATATCCATCTGGCGTGAGCCAGGTTACGTAACGCCTACCTCTCTCTGTAAACCGTGAGGTACCTCTTGCTGCAGACCAAAAACAATCTCTTTGTAAAGCCCATTCATAGTCACCCTTGCGTGGCTTTGCTAGCATATATTTAAAATTTGGGTAAGGTTAGGTTTAGGATTAGAACAGGTAGGTTGGGTAAGTTAACGGCTTTGTGAAAAGTCGAGAGTTGCCAAATATGTATAAAGAGCTTCTTCAGGCTTGTAGCGAGAGATGGTCTAGACCAGGGCTATTCAACTTTATTTTATCAAGGACCACGGCTTGTGGGCCGGGCAGTTGCACAATACATTCCAGTTTTTGACGCAAGATTATATCTCTCAGGAACCACTTTCTGATAGCATAACGTTACTTTATTGGCGTGGGAAGTGTATTGAGACAGGGAGGTCTGTTAAAGAGTTAAAGATCTTTGACCAACCATTGCATATTGTATCGGGTTTACATGTTGTTCCAACCCTATACTTTAGTCATAGATCTTTTGTAAATCACTCACAGCCATTGCCATCAAAGTGAGACTGTGTCAGACCCATCGACTCATAATGCAAATGTGCTTTTGACTGATGCATGACTAAACAAACAGCTTTCCAGCCGAGCTTTAGACCCAATGCCTTTAAATGACACAGACTGATCACAGGGCTTTGATAGTTTCCTTTAGACCTGCGGCGGCGTCTGATCGTGGGCTGAAGTGGTCTAATTGAAGCCGTGGCGTGGCATGTGGCTGAAGCAGATAAAAGCCGAGATCTCACACTCTCATGGTTTATGGATGTGTCAGTGAGGCCAGACGTTTAGCCTTTAAAAGACCATGTTCTCTCCCTCTCGCCATGAGGTCGTCTCCGTCTGGGATTCTCTCAACGCACTGAAGATTTTCATACATTTACTCAATATACTGTAACCAGGGCCTTAGCACCAAATTCTGGGCCCCAGGTACAAACTTAGTGATGGGCCCCTAACACATGATCTTGTGTTTTAATTATTTAGTTCTCTCTTGGCATTTTTCTATTCATTTGGGTTTTATTTCCTTCTAGAATATTCATATGCAGTTAAACTAATTTAATTTCTACAATCCACACATATATAGTATTGCTTTTTTGTTTTTTGCAGGGAAATTAAATGCTTTTTAATGCTACCTTTCAAGATAAAAAACAAGACATTTATGTGTTTTTGTGTCAAAACCATTGAGTTTGAACGACTGCCTTCACTCAAATAAGACGAGAAAAAAATGAAAAATGTTTAATGTTACTTTTTCACATTTTAGCTAACTTGTTTAGCTAATTTGTCTAAATGATGCTAAAAAACACGCTTAGAAAATCCTTGTGACATTTTAGATGTTTTATAATGTTGAAGTTTTGACATTTATTGACAATATTCAAGTTAATATGCATATTTATAACTGATCATTTGTCAAATACCCGGGCTATTTGTTCACTGAAAATATCATAACATTATATTTCTAGCCATTGTATTTGTTCAAATTTTAGCCAATTAATAATCTTCTTTTTTCAGCCATTTTCTTTAGCCAAAGTCTGTTGCCACGTTATAGGAAAGAGCTCTCTGATGTCACAAATAATTACATTTAGAGGAACAATTTATCTCTCAAATAAAATGCTTTTGGGGCCCTTTCCTGTCCTGGCCTGGGAACCTAGCACCATTTACCCCCCCAGTCGACACCCCTGACTGTAACTGTAAGATGTAGGAGCAATGCATAATGTTACATCAGCAGGGAAGTCATAATATTTTGTGTGGGTTGCACAAGTAATGATGTCCTAGGTCTAAATCATTAAGGTAGATGTGGAGACAGTGCTTCTTAATAGGGTGCCAACCGTCGTTAAAAAACAAGATTAAGGTTAGACACTACAGTTGAACAGAAAACAATTCTAAAGCTATCAGATTGAAGCTTCTGCTGCGGATTACTCACATAAACTTAATAATGGCCAACACATACTGTAAAAGGGGTCAGATTGTATAGAATAACCCAAATTCTCACCTTATAAACCTCTAACTGTGGTGAATATACTGTCAAAAACAAGCATTTGCTATAAAACTTTGCTATAAAATTAAGTTCTGACCCGCACCAAATGCCAAACTTTCTGGCCTTGGCATTGGCGTGCTTCAGCCTGACACAGTGTTCTGGCAAATGCAGCCTCACACAGTCTGCTGAATGTTCAAGAAAGAATTTAAACGGCCAAGTGCAAGTTCATTAAAATGGCAATATAAAGTTTGTTTGTCCGACAATGAGTGTTTAAGTTGGAACAGAAAAGTACAGCAGCAAACAAAAATAAAGTTTCAAATACGCTGAACAAAAATTTAAAGGCAGCTCCATGTTGTCGTCTTGACTGAATCCCTGATGTCAACGCTGTTGTACATGTGGATTTTAGTGAGAAATTCCTTTGCCGTGATAATCCATCTAATAGTCTCACAGTTGTGGCAAGTCAAGATGCTGTTTAGACAGATACATGAAGATCACACAGACTGTGTGCCTTGAGTTGGCCATGATAAAAGGACTATTCATGTTCAGTTTTAGCACAGCACAATGACACAGGTGGACCAGGTATGTTTATTTTTTATGGATATCACTATCTATATGGTTAACTGATCAAATTAAAATGTAAATTTATAAGTAATTTCTAAGTGATTGTGCATGTGTTTTATTTAGGAAGAGACACTGCAAGTGACAACGAAAATGCATTTTAGAAAATAGGTTTTCAGTGTGCCATGGAACTCTATAGACAAAATGAAGCAGTTTGTACACTTTAGTTGCTTACACATGAAAGCCTGAATACTGAGAGAGCAAATCAAATCAATGTATTTTGCATAGCCCAAAATCACAACAGTTGTCTTGAGGACTTCCCTCAGCAATTGTAGAAAATAAAACAGACCATAAAACGGAAAATAGACACGCACACACAAAAAAAAAAAAACAAAAAACTTTTTTTTTACCTGCAGTGTCTCAACTTACATATATTTTGTTTTTATTATTGGCAAAATCCACAAGGGGTATGATGGAGATGGTGCCGCAGGGGGAGATTAAATTCGATCGAACTTTTATTGTTTCTAAAAATAAAAAATACAACAATGCAAAAACAATTTACTTTAGGTTGCGTATTTTAAAACTTTTAAAACATTTTCTGACTGTTCTTAGATTTATACTTCCAACTAAAAAAAAAAACATTGTGAATTCCAAAAAAATGTTCAGTGAAGGACTTAATTACAAATGTGGCAGTGAAAATGTGTCATAAATAGAGCTCATTGTACCAGTAATATCTAAAAAGTAATTTCACACATTTTCATTTTGGTCCTTTCTATTAGTGACTACACCTTTTCATTTAAGTTGACCAATGTGCAATGTTATGTCTTTATTGGTCATGAGAACACAATTAGCTGTGTACATACCAGTTTGTTTATATCATGTGTGAACTGTAACTTAGTCTGTAACATTTAGCTTAGCTGCTTAAAATGTTCAGTCCCTCATATATCTTTCATGAATATTGTTTTAACACGCATATTTCCCCATTTGCTCTTTCTCTTAGTCGTTTGCCTTTTCTTGTCACAGAAGTGAGTTTGTTCTAGTTTCAGTCAAAGGCAGCAGCTGCTAAACTGCTGACACGGGCCAAAAACACTTCTATTTTCACTCCGAACCCTCCGAACGTCCCCGAAAGTCCTCGCCGGGCGCTGTGTCACCTACGTTCAAGGTTAGCTCGCCGCGGCTAACGCTAAACACACAACAAACAGCGGCGTAGGAGCTAATTATCCTCCCCCTCCAACAGGACTGTGGGGGGGACGTCCCGTGATGGATGGGTGACACCTTCTCCCCTCGGCAAAAACGCTCACGTGACGCCAGAGGAGCAGAGGTAAGTCACATGACCTGAAATAGTGTTTCCACAAGGGAAAAGAGGCTAACTATAGAGAGCAGCTATAGGAACGAGAGGAAAACGTGTCCTACAGAGAGTTTGAGCCGTGTTAAAGGACATGTGTCTGCTGTGTATGCCTGCACCCTTTGACCTCTGACCTTATATGCTTATACTGCCATTTATCATACTTCAATTTACTATTAGTTAGCATGAACAATAGATCTCACACTATCACAGCATGCACCAGTAACTCGGCACTGGACTTTTTCTTTTGCAATGTGATTTACAATGATCAAATACAGAGTAAAACTAGGTAATTTTTTAATAAGAGGACATGAGTTTATTGATTACCATCATCAAGTAATAAGGAATTAATGCATGAATTCATGATGAATTCATGATGTATTCATGCATCACACCATAAATTCATCCAGTGAACTAACATGGAAATCATGTTAGTTAATCATGACTTTTAAACCTAAACTCTAGTAAACCTATAAGTCATTCATCATGACTTCTGAAAGTCATGCATTAACATCATGAGTCATCATAAGTCATCATGAATTTCTTTGACAAAAAAAAAAGCCTTAAAGTAAAAAAACTCATGATGAACTCATGATGAATTCACCATTATTTAGTACTTTCTGCTACATTTCAAGGCTTTCTTTATAGCACCATTAATCAGGATTAGAAACAGCACAATTATAATCCAAATTGGTAGGTACAGCAATTCTAAAAATGTTTTCAGTGACAGAACAAAGTAATTTAACATTGGCACATTTTATGAGTCAACCTGTGGTCAATTGAAATAGTCTGCACCATCTCATATACAGCCAGTTCGTTCATGGGAGTGGATCTCTCCTTCACTCTGGTTCTCCTCAAGGTTTCTTCTTCTCCCACCAGGTTTTGAGTTTTTCCTTGCCAAGAAGAAGGTTCTAAGGACAGGGGATGTGCTGGGACAATTATCCATGTCCCCTTATTAAAAAACATTACGCAAGCATTTCTGTGATTTGACAAAGCTCCATTATGATGAGAAAAGTGTATTTGTGCAGCTAAATTAATTGAAGTGACTTCAACTTATTGTACCTTAGCTACGAATGTACTTTGGCATTGATTTGGGTTTTTATTTGGCTAATAGAAAGTGGACAGTGAATGAGATGTCCAGAAATAGCAGATTTACTCCTGAAAATCAAACTTTGGCCTCAAAACCATGCAATTATAAACTTTTACATACTAATTTTATAGCAAGATTATTAACATGATTCAAATTGATAGAAGTTTTGTTTTGTTTTTTTCCAGAAGATTTGAAACTTCTCTAGTGTGCATTGGCGTAAAAGCTTGTGAATCCCCATGTACTCTGCTTGTTTCCTGCAGCTCTGACCTCAGCCTCTGTCAGATTCACCACATGTGCAGGTCCTAAAAGCTTTTCTGTTGAAAAAACCCAGTCACACAGAGAGAGTGCACTCGATTCTAACCCACAACCTTTGTATGCAAGGCTTATAGTCTCATACGATGATGGTTACTTCTGGCGAGGCAAATCAAACTTAAAACCTGACCTAACGACATACATCTGCAGAAAGAGAGAGGGAGATGGGGAGAGAAGGAGACAGGAGGAGAGGAAAGAGTGAGATGAGAAAGAGAGAGAGTTGAGTTGAACATCTGTGATCTGTAAAAGGCCAAACTGTGATCCTGATGTGAGCAAACCTGGCTCCAACATCACTGGATCAATCGTTTCTCTCCCCACCATCTCTCTCTTCTCTTCTCTCTCTCTCTCTGACCTTTCACACTCTTGTTTTAGTGAGATTAGCTGTAATTGCTGCACTCAGAGTCTGACGGAGCTAAAACAGGTGGACTCACACTAACGACCTTTGACTAATTAACAGCCGACCAATTAAATCCCGTTGACAGTGTCCTGGGGATTTACCACCAGCGTCCACCAGGGAGCGCAACATTGACTTCATCACAAACACCACTTAAAAACGTTGGCTGGTTTTCTCAAACTCTGCTGAGCGTAGAAATAACAGCTCTCATCCCATAGGCAGACAGTGACTCACATGGAAAGAGCAATATAAGGCTGGTTTCACACTAGCAGCCTTGGTCTGTCTGTCGTCTCCCAAAGTTAAGATGATCCAATCAACCACGGCGATTCTGACACGTGACACTAAAAAGTCAGAAGTTGCTTTCAAGCCCCATTTCAAAACATTCAAGAAGGTGAACGTAGCTGATTCGGCTCTTTTGAACAATGAACTATCAATTCCTTAAAACCTGAGCAGCAAACCGTGTTGGGTGGCTTCATACATGTTTACGAAAACATCGTGTCGCTGTGTTGGTGGAATTTCCGGTTTTCTGTGATTGGTTGACTCAGCGCTCGGAAAGACCGCCCACGAAATTGAACCTCGCGCTCCGCTTCCAGACCCTCACAATTTGTAAAGTGTGGTCAAAGTGTAGGGACTGGCTGGCAGGCAAAAGGACCATGGTCTAGATCAAACAGCTGGCCTTTGGTTCGCAAAAAAGTGCTGGACTCAGTCTGGACCAAGGTCTGGTCCTGACCACTGTGAACGTTCAGACGTTAGACCAAATCCAAGAAGTGACAGACGTTTGATTAAGCACAATGAGAGACCGTAAAGACGATGGACTCAAACATGAGGGAAAAAAAAAGAGAGACGAAGTCTTAAAACTACTGTAAAGTCAAGTTTTTTTTTTCTGACTGCAGGGAAGTAAGCAGTTCTTTCAGTGTCAGAACTGAACAAAACACCAGAATACTGCCGCTTTTAGCCAAATACACTAACAATCAGCACTACATCCAATTCTGAGAACTCAAAGCCACTAAAGCAAAGAAAAACACAGGCTAAACAGTCACGTTTGAAACTAAACACATGCTAATATCAGAACATTACAAATGTGCACTGAAGTTGTCTTTTATCATGTATGTATGGCTTGTAGGCATCTATAAACCCTTGAACAGCTGAAGAAGCAGAGAATGAACCGCTGAATGAAACTCGATATGGATGTTGCAGATACAGGGCTCTGGCTCGTCTCTTTAGCCAAAAGAAACTCTACATGCAGGCGGCACTTCTTTTACCGTCATCGTCTTGTAATCCATCACAGCGACTGAAGAAATAATGTTAATTACTTCACGAGGTGTGCTACCGTTGCCATGACAACAAAGAGAGACAGCGTTACAGAATGTCTGAAAGTTTGAACTTTCTAGAGGCAGTGTGAAATCAAACTATGGAACCAAAACTATAATAGAACAATTTTGAAGTCAGAATAGGCCTAAGTCTGGCTTTTCCATAAAGTTACTCTATATACGTATAGAAGTCTCCAGGGCTGGGCAATACAGTGTTATGTCCACACAGCAACCTTTTCTGATAGTGGTGTTGACATCAGCATCTGGAACATTTAAATAAGTAATGAAGTAAGCATAGGAAAACAAACTTTTTTTATTTGCACATGCCTATAACAATGGGATGCAATAGCCTATGTACGTAGGTGATGTATATATGACTACAGTTGAATTCCTGCTGCCAGACATACTGGACTGCTCTGTGCCTGATTAAACGATTTCTTTGCACGACTTAAATGACTCAAGGCAGCAATTTAATCATTCAAAACTTTCTTTCAGCATTGTAGTACTCATTTGTTCTAAAATCTGTCAGTTGTGCTCATCCATGCAGGGGAAGTAAAAGGAAAACTGACCAATCAGGAGGAGAGAATGGTGCGGAAGGTGCAAAGGAAGTGAGATAACGCTGACTTCAACTGACTTAAGAACATGAAATTTCACAAAATTTGTCACAATATTTGTTCATTTTATCCCCCTACAAAAAAATGGACTAAGGAAGCAAATTTCCAAATTGCACCCAGGACACAGCATCTATGCAATTTTCTATTTTCGCATTATGCCCTGTTTATTATAGTGTTTATGTCCTGTTTTATACCTGCTGTGTGCGAGATAAATTCCCTTCACAACAAAATAAAGTAATCTTGAATCTTGATAACCCTCAATTTTTGTGTCTTCCCCTTCCCTTTCACCCTTCACACACATATATCTTCATCTGTTCAGACCAAATATGATTTATATGTTATTTTCCCTCTGAGCAGCAGAATCATACAAAGCACATGGGGGTTTTGGAGCAGATGGAAATCATAGGCACAAAATGGAGGACAGAGATCTTTTGTGGCCGTGGACACCTGCTCCCGAGAGTCAGCCCTGAGACGGACACGAAAACAGGAGTGAAAATATACAGACGAGAGGCAAATCAGACGACCATCAAACAGCAGCAGGACTGAAGGTGGACTAAAGCCAGGACATAACATAAATGCAGTATTTCAGAATATCTAGTCAGAGCACTACTGAATCACCTGCAAGCACTTTATTTCATTTATCTTAGGGAAATGGTTCACTTTACCTCTGGTGGATGATTGTGCTGAAATAAAACATGAACAGTGTCCTTTTATTGTGATAAAAGGACACACAGTCTCAAGCACACAACCTATGCTAGATCTGAAGATGTATTAATTTCTGTGATTGTCCTGAGTAATTTAGTGGTCATGTGTGTTTCTGCTCCAAACACACAGCACTTGCAGTAAGAATATGCGCAAGTGAAGATGGCCACACTGCCAGATCTGAACTTGAGCATATTTTTCTGTGGATGCATACATGCTTAAGCTTGGGTCTGGCTAGTTTTGCAAACTTGCGTGCATAATCAGTGGCAAAAGAACACAGGCTTGGATGGGGTTGGTTCAGACAGTTCAAGTGCGGTCTTAGGAGAACCAGGTTGAATTTTTTTGGGCCTGATTACAGCTTTAGACTGTGCAGTAATCATCAAGTCTCAGCAGCATCTTGGTCTGCTAGATCTGTAAAACTGTGTGGTGGATCATCTCAGCAAAGGAGAAGTGTTCACTAACACATACTACACACAGAGGTCAACAAGAAGTATTAATCCTTTGTGGGGCAAATTTGTTCTCTACATTTGAACCATCTCTCAGTGTTTCATATAGGTGGCATGATGGCAGAGTGGATGACACTCTTGCCTCACAGAAAGGTTGGAGGATTCATTCCTCTGCAGCCTGGGTCTTTCTGTATGGAGTTTGCATGCTTCCCCCCATGTCTGAGTGGGTTTCTTCCAACAGCCTGTTCTCATGGATAAGCGTGTGAATACCACGCTATTGTAAACAGCGTGTCATATGAACGCTACTTCTATTTTGTGCGTGTGTATTTGACGTGTTTCTGTCCCAGTTCATTTCAATGGTGAATGTTAACAGGTGTTATTATTCATGAAAACTAACACAATCCTAATCCTAACCTTAACCAACTCCAAGCCAAAGAGCTAAACTTGCCCATTTTTGTAACTTCAGACTTAAATTTTTCCGTTAATCCCTTGAAAAACCTTGTGTTTGTCATCAACCACTAGGCGTGTCCAGACGACAAGAGAAAAAACGAGCGTGTAATTGCACGCCAAAACAGGCAGAGGGCGTCGTCGTGACACGCAATTTGTCATGGCGTGCTATTTTACGCATTCCATGAGAACACGTTGCTTCCAAGCAGTCCAGTTTCTCTCATTAACCAAAATGTGCACCATATGAAATATCCCCCAGCTAAGGTAGTCCTGACCAAGCCTAGCAAGAAGAACTGGAGATGGGTCCCTGACCCTGCTCCTGAGGAGATGCCCTAGAGACATTGAAAGATGAGTCTAATACAAAGGACAAATTTCCCTGTGTACCGCCAGGAGCAGCACCTGTCAGGAGCGGCACCTGTCAGGAGTCTGTCAGGAGTCTGTCAGGAGTCTGTCAGGAGCGGCACCTGCACCGTCAGGAGCCAAAAATGATCAGTCTTCTTTTATATGCTAAGTGTTGAAAGTTTGAAATGTTCTTATCAAAATACAAGCCGGAGCTTTGTGACAGCACATAGGACCCAGATGAGGGTAAATTCTTTTGCAAATTACATTTGAATGATCTCATTCTTCTTCTGTTTTTGCTGTCTAGCACAGTGTGTTAGCTTTATGAATGGTTTTACAAAACACACACACAAAAGCACAATTAGTCTCACTTTTTTTTCAGCGTGCACAACTACCAGTGGTTTACAGTTTAAGCAAAGGATCTATTTAGCTAAATGTGGGAGAGAACAGAAACACATCTACATCTCTCACCCGGAAGTCTCAGTCAGCGCAGTCACTGAAGTTCCATTCAGAACATTAACATGCACTTTCCATTACACATTTTCAAGTTACTTTTGCTTATTTATGTTGACACACAGAATCCACTTATTCTCTTTAATTCAAATCTTATGTTTTAAAACGGTTTGGGATGAAAGTTGAACGAGCCTTGGACACGCTGCGCCGCCGTGGGACTGCGTTTTTCACCCAGACAACAGACCAAACTGCGCTCTGATATGAAGGAAGTGACAGGAACAGCGGCCCCGAACCTCGCCACGCCACGCCATCAGTCACCCACGATGCACTGGGGCGAAGCGTCTGGGGAGAGTCTGCGTGAAAGGGGAGATAGATGGAGACGTGGGTGTGTGTGCGGAGGCTGCTCGGGGCACGGATCTATCACCGTTTTCAATCCATCCTCCGAGGGCCTTGGAGCTGAAATCTGCAAACTGGAGGCACAACGATGACGCACAGCTGCAGTCTCACGCTGTAGTTTGCTTTTTTTTTTAAGAATATGAAGTATTTTTGCTCTGGGATGTACATATTATCAAAGAGACAAGAAACCGAGGTCTTGATAAAGCTCCATTGTGATGAGAGAAGTGGACTTGTGTAGATATACCATGTTTATTGACATGAGGGAATCATAGGGAATCATAACAGCATGTTTTCACTTTTTTTATCAATGTTACATGGTTTAAGTTGTCAGTCAGTGCTTTAAGTGTTCTGGGATGCACCGATACTCTAAATGAAAATGAGAGTAGTGTTATGCTGAAATATGTCTGCCTGCCGGGTTGTACACTCTCCTCACGGGAATGCACACATTCCAGAAATCTTGAAATTGTGAATATTAAGCTTCACAGGATGACTTTATATCCTACATATTGCAACATTTTGTACTGATGTAAAACAATGATTGTATGGGGAAGCTAACTTGTTAGCAATAAACAGTATTGCTTACTCTGGTGAGCTGATCTGGTAGCCTATGTTTTATCTTGTGTATAGGTCTAATATCAACTTTTACACTGTCCGCCCTAGTATCTTCTTGGCCTTCCTTCGGTGCCAGGCCTTTCTGCTAAATTCAAACAATGTTTACAGCTCCACAAAAAGTTTTGTGCAACTGGAATCATGACATGTACATCAAAATAGATGTAAGTGTCTACGTAAATTCCTTGTTTTCATTAGATTTCAGCATTTTTTCCGCATTCAGCGAAGCTTTTGAGATAACGTCCTACAAGATTCATGTCAATGTTATTTTGCTCTGTTTTACTTTTTGGTGAAAGAATATGAGCTACTACAATAAAATAAGGTCTTTAGGATACAAAAATACACGGTTTACATGATTAAAGCTATTAGAACATCTTTTTCATCTTTAAATCAACAAAGTCAGTGTTACAGACGACCAGCAGTTTTCTACTTTCTGATGCAGATTAGATTCAATTAGATAGATTCAGCCTCTTTCACAGAGCATAGATTATATTTAACCCTCCAAACATGAAGAAATGCAGTAGTTTTACTTTCTCTGACCACTTTTGGATCGCTCATGGAAGAGGAAGTTCTTGACTGCGTGCCTTTCTCAGAGTCCTAGTCTAGTAGGATTGTCTTTTCTTCATTTTAAAGATCAAACATCTGCTTTAAACCTACTCAGCAATGTTTTTAGTTCAAGATGTTTTCCCTGTAATCTGTTTGAAAAGAAAGCCGGCCCTTTACAATCAGCTGATCACTTAAAACAGAGCTGAATGCACTGTGTAAACAGCAAATAGCACGTGTATTTCCCGGTCATGTGACCTCCTCTGGGTCCTAGTGCTCATCTATTTGTACCATCTGAGGGTGAATCTGTCAAACTACAAATATCCATTTGTGGCAGACTACAATTGGCCACGTAATAACGGATACTTTCATCATTGGCAGAGAAAGACAAGATTTAGGCAGGGACATATTAGTTATAGAGAATATTTTGTGTCTATAGTGGACTATTTTGAACAGTATGAAGGTTATAAAGTCATCCTGGCACTTATTTTTGATCAGTACTGGCTCACTTAAAGCACTGTCGTCAGTATCATTAAAAAGTTATGTGCAGGGCTTTATTATACAATATATTTCTCACAAACCTCATCTTTTATTGATACTGTATAAAAAAGTACAATGAATCTAAAGTCCTGAAATAGCAGATGGTCCACACAATGTTCGCCCATGTTAAGATTTATTAGACTGAAAGATGTTTATAATCATTTGCTGTCCTGTTTTCATCCACTTACACAATTCAGAAAAGGCCATAGTGAGACTGCAGCGTGAGACTGAGGCCTCCGGGTTTGCAGGTTCTCATCTCTGCTGCTGTTGTGTATGTTTATGTGTCAGAGGTGGAAAGAGAGGAGAAGGGGGAGACAAATGGAAGAGTAAATGTGTGTTTATGGTCGTGAGCAGAGTCAGTGGGATTTATGTGAAAGTAGCACAAGATGAGCGAGTCACAGAGAGACTAGAAGACTTACGCTCTGGGTTAAAATGACTAACTCCGTTTATTTTGTGTGTAAGATCTTAGAATTATGTTCCTGTTGTAGAATGTGATTATGTCATAAGTCCAAATGCTGAGCAAGAGTCAGTTTTTATTATTAAAAGCATTGTACTTACTGAAATACCAAGCATTTCTGAAAAAGCTGATATTTTCCTTCCACAGAAGTACAAAGCTTCTCTGTGAACACGTTTTTCAAGAGACTAATTTAATGTTGCTAATTTATTTATGCTAAAATGCTTCCACTCAAACCACATGTGCTCTTTGTCTCACAGCCTTTCCTTTCTGTGCTTCCTTTTGAGTTTGTGTCCAGCCCTCTCTCTCTCTGTCTCCTTCTTTACAACCTCACTTCTCTCTTGTTTCCTCCCTATCACCTCCCTCGTCTCCTTCTCTGCTTCCTTACCTGTGTTGTGTCTTTCCTTTAACCCCTCACCTCCTTCCCTGTTTTCTTCTCTGCTTCCTTACCACCTAATCTCCTTCACTGTCTTCTTTTCGGCTTTTTACTTCTCAGTAAAAGACAGCTCTTTTCTTTCCTTTCCTTACCTCATTACCTCTTTCCTTTACTCATTACCTTATCTTCTACATTGACTCTTTCTCTGCTTTCTTATTTCCTGCATGTCTTACTCTCTGCTTTCTTTTCTTCTTGTCCCCTCTTTCCTTGTTCTCTTCTTTACATAATTTTATTTGTTTTGTCTCCTTTTCTGCTGTTTTACTTCTTCAGCCTTGTCCACACGAAGACAAAACGAGGATAGTTTTAAAAACAAGCTGCATAAACATGAAGCTGTCTTAGGATTTGTGAGCGTCCACACGAGTCAGTAACCAAAACGAGAGAAAGATTGGACACTGACGCCACAAGTGCAAACATTCGAAATGAGCAACATGGATCTAAAACCTACAAAAGAGAAAGTGGATTGATGCTTCAGATGTCTTTGGAATGTTGTAACAAAGCTTCAAAACAGATGTACTGTGATTGTAGTGGATTTATTTAATTTGATTTATTTAATTTTCTGTGGTTTATGGAGATGTTGGCAGTGAGCATCATATAAAGGTCAGTACATCCTGCAGATGAAAGTTTCAAATACAGTATAACTGGGCGACGCTAAACCGGAGTTTTGAAATCTTTTCACTCTGGAACCTGGTTTCAAAAATTATTATTCCTGAAACTCCAGCTTTGTGTGGATGATGTGTGGTTTACGTCAAATATTTTTTCTGAAACACCTGAGCTTGGAAAGACTTCTTGTCTTCCTCTGTTCTTTAACTGTTTTCTGTAGTTCCTTCTTAACTTCCTTCCAATCTCCTTTTTTTTGTGTGTGTGTGTGGTGTGTGTGTGTCGACCTCCTTGCCTCCTTTTTGATGCCTTCTGTGTTTCTTTATCTCCTCATCCTTTCCTGTTCCTTCTTTCCTTGCTTGAATCCTCATCTCCTTCTTCATCTTCTTTTCTTTTGCTTTTGGCTACTTTCATGTCTTTGGTTTTTTCTTTTTTTGCTTATTTAGCTCCTCACCTCTTCCTTGTTCTCTTTTTCTTTCCTTACATCCTCATCTTCTTATTTGTCTTTTTTCTGCTGTTTTACCTTATAGTCTCCTTCTTTGTCTCCTCTGTTTTTTAATGTTTTGTAAAATTCCTTACGTTATTCTCTCCTTCCCAATCTTCCTGTTCTGCTTCCTTGCCTCCTCATATCCTTCTTCGTCTCCTTCTCTGCTTCCTTTTCTCTTTTTTGTGTGTTATCTCATTGGCTCCATGACTCCTTCGCTGCTTTTTTACCTCCTCATCTCCTTCACTACCTCCTTACATGCCTCCTTCTTCATCCCTTTCCCTGTTCCTTCTTTCCTTGCTTGAATCCTCACCTCCTTTTGTGTCTCCTTCTCTGCTTCCTCACCTCCCTGTCTCCTTCTCTGCCTCCTTACCTTGTTTTGTGTCCTTATCCTCTCATCTGACATTTACTTCTTTTAGCCTGAAGTCTCACAGCTCCAAATGACCTTTGAGCTCCTCTCACACTTCAGATCCGAAATCAGACCAGCTCCTCAGAACAACCTCTCTGCAGCAGGAACAAAAATACCATTTATAAAGCAAGGTATGGATATATACAGTATATATGTCTAAAATTGTACTAGTAATCTATATAGAATTTCTATGTTTTCAGAATTTCCGAGCCAGAATCTACATCAAACCTGGAGCAGTGAGATTAAAAATCAAAAAATTTGAAACACGCTGAGCCAATCAGAGTTAAGCGGCACTTTCCTGTTAGTGCTGCCCCCTGCTGGGCCAATCAGCAACTATTTAAGAGTCAGACGAGTTATGCAAATGAGCAGAGCAAGCACAGGGTTTGCAAGAACAAGACTGGGAGAAATCCACAGAAAGAATGTGAAAAATGAGCAAAAACACAGCCATTACACCTGTTTGAATGTGTGAGTCTGATAACTGTTTCTTTAGAAATGGAAAAATGGACATCTATGGTTCAAATCATGTCATCTTAATATCACAATGTCATACAGTGATTTTCCATAGTAATTGCATGTTTCGATAAGTAGAAAAAGCAAATCAAAGCCTTGTCTTTAGTGGAATCATTAGGATTGAGTGCGTAGCTTTCACAAACAGAACAGAACAGAAGTTTAACAAACACAGTTGTTCAGTTATTTAGAAGGTTACATTAAAAATGTTGTTTGTATTTATATGGGATTACTTAAAAATTCAGATTTAGGGTTCAACATGTAGGGTTCAGAATTGTCATGTAGCCATTTTCCAACAACAAATAGTCATTTAAAATCTATGGCCTATTAAAGCTAAATATTACTATGAAGGAGCGAGGCTTATTGCTTCTGCTGTTTTTGGACCCATTTCCATTGCTAAGGCATGTTAGAGCTTTGTATTTAATGATGAAAGAAAATGTGAATTATTGAACTGCATATGCCATAGTTATTCATAAATATACAGAAATTTCACAATATAGGGTACTTGTAGATTGGTAGCTCCACAGCTAATTTAAATCTGTAGTCCTTGAGACATAGGAGAGGGGAGAAAACTATTAAATAGACCATTCATTCATTCACCGCACCTGTGGCAGTGCAAGCTGTTACAGACATGGCAGAACATGCAAACTTCACATAAAAATCCGGCCGGACTCATCTCAGACTTTCTGCCAGAGCACTTACGCTGTGCCATGTCTTCTACCACTTTTTTAGTTTATTTTCTGTCCGATGCAAACTAAAAATCCAGAAGATATCAAAAAATGATTACACATAAAATGCGTCTTTATGTCTTTTTAATTTTTCTTTCCCTGTCTCCCTTTCTTTTTCTCATCTCCCTTTTCTTCCTGTCTCTGTCTTCTTTCCATGTCCCCCTTCTGTTCTCTGTCTTTTTCTCCTCTGTAAAATATCAAACTCTCTAACCCCCATCTACTCTCTCACTCTTTTCTCTTCCCGCTGCCTCTCTCTCTATCTCTTGTTTCTGTCTCTCCACCACCTCTCTCTCTCTTTCCTCTCGCTCTTTTCGCTCTTCTACTTCTTCCTCATTCCCTTCCATCTATTTTACTACTCCTCTTTCTTCTTTTCTCTCTCTCTCTTTCACACCTCTATTCCTTCCTTCTCTCTCTGTCATATATCCTCTTCTATATCCTCCCTCTCTCTTCTCTCTACCCCCCCTCTCTTTTTTTCTCTCTAAAATCACAAACGCTCTGATTGCAAGTCCTTCTCTCTCCTTCTCTTTTCTCTTCCCCTCTTCCATCATCTTTTATCTCTTTTCTGTTTCTTCTTCTCTCTCTTCCCTCTCTTTCTGTTTCTCTCTCTCTCTTCCTCTTTTACACCCCTCTCTCTCTTTCTCTGTCCATGATTACGTCTTTAGGAAGGCACTGATAACACGTCTTTTCCCTCCTCTTCTGACTGATTTGTCGGCTCGCTCGTTTCCGCGTCTCTCTGCTTCACGTCACTTTCTCTAATAACTACTTTCACTCTCCAATAACTCCACTTTAAGGCTTGTCCGAGCAGGAGTTTTGAAATTATTTTCCTTACGCCGTGATTGAACAAAACGTCAATTTTCCGGGGCGTTTTTAATAACTTGTCAATCACTGAGAATGGATGAAGCTTGTTCAAATCTGCCCTGAAGTTTAATTTAGCGACGTGGCTTTTATGTGAGACGATCATCAAAGGAGAAAATACAAAAACCGCTAAAATGACGTGTGGAATATGATGGAGAGGAATTGTTTAAACCAGTGACAGCTCTGTTGCTGCTTATGTACTGACATTTTCCTGCATTCTGCTTGGGTCATGTTTTTTCTTGTTGCACATTAAGTTGACAAAATCATCTTTACAAAGCCACAATCGCGAGTTGAATAATGTCAAAGCCAAATAACAGTTGATAGTGCTTAAGTCAGCCAAAATGTATTTTAGTCGACTCATTATTATAAATAGATTACAGGGATGTATAGGTAAGAACAACCAAAATACATGGAAGTTATGGTGGACATGTTAGAATGTTGTTTTTCTCTCTTTATTCCACCTTGTGATGTCATTGTGTAGTAGTTTTAACATTTTATCCTTATTAAAATGTATGCAACAACACATTATAAGCCTGGAATATTGGTTTTGAATCATTGTTTTCTCTTTTGTTCACTTAAGATTACTACAAACATTTACTTTCTGTTGCACTGAGGAATCAAGCCATTAAAACAAGGCTAAAACATTAGCTATAGGTGCACTAATATGCAATTTCAAGGATTAAATGGTTTAAAGGAGACCTATTATAGAAAATTCACTTTTCTGAATTATTAACCTGGCTACAGTAGTGTTCTCTCACCGTTAGTTTATCCAAACCTGTATTTGGATTGATTGATTCCTGCATGTTTGAGTAATCTTGTCCTGCAGCTGATGCTCCCGTGGTCAGAAAATCCCTGTCTTCACCCACCACCTATCCCCACCCACTTGTGTCTATTTACTTGCACTTATTCAAAATTTCAGATTCCGAGAAAAAAATGTAAAGTTCAAGCTTGACACTTTCTAACAACAATAAATAGTCAGTAAAGTTTAATTTGACACTGAAGAGGCGGGGCTTATCTGTTCTGCAGTTTTAAACAGGAAGTCAATGGACCTGTTTCTATTTCTAAGCTGTTTGGGGTCGTTTCTGTGTTTAAAATGAACTAAATGTGAACTAATGATCAGAATGTAGTTTCTTCCTAAATATAGAGAATATGTCTGATTTAAATGTTTCTTGTGAAGATGTGTGGAGTTCAAAAACACCATGAAGAACTTCCTGTAATGACATCACAAGGTGGAAGAGCATGTTTCAGAAGGACAGTATAATTAAACCTCTTAATATGCACACAACTACAGATCAATCTCACTGAGATGCGTATGTATGCCACGAAAATTATACCACACACTTTATCTTTATTCTGTATCTATGTAGTGCCTCCATTTCATTTCACTCCAGCCACTAGGTCAGGAGTATCAGTGTTTGTTGCTTCTTGAATCGAGCTTGAGAGACGATCAAACAATCAGCAAACATATCTGAAACATTGACGTCAAATCCAAGCATCTCTTTGTAGTTCAGCAAGTTTGCCATTAAAATAGCAGCTGTATTTTTTATGATGTGATGGAGCAGCTTTAACCCGATGTATCAGTCACTTTCATTTCACTTCATGGAATCGGCAATGATCACTAACGTCCATGTTTAGGCTGTATTTCCTGGACTACAACTGAAGTGTTGGTCGCAGTACGTATGTACGTCCTGTAACAAACAAAAAGCGGTGATTGTTTAATGGGAAAAAGGACCCACCTCCCACAGAACAAACAAGCTCCAATTCTGAGATGTCAGACCTTTTACACAGAGTGAACTGAAACCAGGTGAGACATCAGGCCAGTAAAAATATGTTGTTATAAATATTTATGGAATCTTATTCTTAATCTTAACCAGCTCCAAGCCCCAGACCGAAATGTACCCATATCTGTAACTTCAGACCTAAACTTAGCTGTTAAACCCCAAAGAAAACGGGCTTCAACCAAAACACGTGCTGATAAGATGCTAAGAAAGTAGTCTTCTCTATTTGACTACCAGTATTTCATGTTATTTCACAGCATCAAATTAGATAAGTTCTATAATAGATACACAAAGGCGTAAAAACGTGCTCATAAATATAGATATGCATTTCACTGAGACTGTGTTGGCCCTTTAAGTTAAATTTGACTAATGTTGCTGACAAACAAATACAAACTTTAAAATAATGTTTTAGTGAAATTAGTAAAAAAAAAGTAAATGTTCTACCCACGTTTTTTTTTTTTTTTATATATTACAACAAAATGTGTCTGTGGATCAGACTTAATCCAAACTCAAAGTGTAAAAAGGTGAGCTTGTGCGCAGCGGCAGCAGCAGAAGTCGTCCTGCTCAGTCTGATTACGCTGAGTGAGAGGCTGTGACAGACGCCGCTGCTCATTTATCAACATTCCAATACATTCCTTCAGAAAAAAAAACGCAGGCAAAAACAATAAAAAGTGATTTATGTGGTGCGGATGAACAAACACGTCGGCGTCTGAGCCTCAGAGTCGTTTATAATTCTCACAAAAATCAGGCGTAAATTTCCTCTGAATGAAAAAGTGCTGCTGCCTAATCAGTTCTGTCTGTCAGAGGAAACGCAGACGTGACACATTCGGAAGGTTCCACGGAGACGCAAAGTACACACGCAGGCTTTATTATTGTAAAGATTTTAATGTGCAATAATGTACTAAAGTACTCACTCTTGAAGCCACGTTCAAGATGAGAAATTATATGCAGCTGAATAGGTTAAAGGAGACTTATTGAGTCTGCTTTTGTCATCATTAGTTTACTCAAAGGATGATTCATACATGTTTGAGTAATCTTGTATTGTCCTGCAGCTGATGATTAAGTGTTCAGAAAAGCCCTGTTCTTACCTACCACATATCCCCGCCCACTTGTCTGCGTTTAATTGTGAGTATTCAAAATATTTCAGATGAATAATAAAGTATATACGGTTCAAAATAGTCATGTAGACACTTTACAAGAAGAAAAATTACACATTTGAAACTTCCTGCTTGTTAAAATGAGATCTTACAATGAAGAGGCGGGGCTTATCAAGAGAGAGAGAGAGAGAGAGGAGAGAGAAAAGAGAGGGAGAGAGAGGGGAGAGAGAGGGAGGAAAAGAGAGAGAAAAAGAGGGAGAAAAAGAGGAAGGAAGAGAGGGAGAAAGAAAGAGAGAGGAGAGTGAGAAAAGAGATGTAGAGAGAGGAGAGGGAGATAAAGAGAGAGAGATGTAATCAAAAAGATAAAATATAACAAAATATTGCAAAATTACAGCTGTTAATATGTGAAGTGTGCATGTGTTGTTGTTTTTTCTTAGTTGACTTTTCTGACGATGTTTATAAGTACTTGATGGTTGCACATGAGCAGCAGATGTGAGACTGCTGTTCTCTAGAAACCAGACTGTAAACAAGTGATAAAATACAGGTTGTGTTCAAGGTTAGACCAACAATATTCAACACAGATGTGTGGAGCGCAAATGAATCTTGTTTAAAGTCTGTTTTTGTTGTAATGCAAAAGTGAATGGGTCTAGTCACTTATAGAAATTACCAGACTGAAAATGGGTGAAGTGACCTTTTAGGCTGTATTCAGAATGCAAACTGAACTGGACTTGGTTTGATTGTGTTCTAAAGTTGTAAAATCTTTCTTGTTCACAATACACTTTTAACCAATCAAATCAGTACAGTAAAAGAATACCAACAGTGAGGAAGACACTGCTTCATTTGTCTGTGTCACATTCAAACAAACATAAAGCAGCAACACTTTGAACTGCTGGACTTATTTTTGTATTTATGGATGCATCCTGCAACTGGTCTCACATGAACAAACTCAATGTGAGTGACAGACATTATGAGAAGATGAGAAATGAAGCGTGACTGAACTGGATTCAAAACGTATAGGCTCCTTTTACACAGTAGTACATGTTATGTCTTTTTGTGTGATCATCGTTTTTACCACAAGCACACTTCACTTTTGTTTTCCACGGGTGTAGGCCATTCATAAATGTCTGCAGCTCATGTGACAACAAGGACACATGCCACTTGCTGGCTGAATTTGGAGGCAATATAATTAATAAAAATAACAAGAATGAGAGCCCAGCTTATAACTGAGTCAGTTTCTTTGGTGTCTTTTGTCCTGTTATGGATTTCACACATGTTGTTTGTTTTATAGTTCTCAGCCTCATGTGCATTGGTTTGGATCATGACACCGCTCACTTCCTGATTTTGTTCCACTCTCAGTTCATTTCCTTTCACAAAACAAACAAACCTCACCACCTCTTAATTGAACCTGGCTAAGACCAGCCTTTCTAACCACACCAGATTTTGAAATATTCAGAATTTGTTTGTATTGTTACAATTACCCAATCCTAGCACACTATGCAGGAAAACAAATCCTTATTACATTCAAAAGTGTATTGTGAATGGGTCTTTGGATCCATTTCCTATTAACTGGCTCTGCCCACCATCTGGACTTATAATATCATTCCACTGTCAATGTAGAATGTCAACCAAACCTTTTTGGCCAAATCATCTTGTGATTCACTCATTTTCTCTCCATTTCAGCTTCAAGAGAAAATACATGTTTTGCACCTTTCTAATAGGATGTAAGTCAGTTGAGTAGATAATCGGTTTGGAAAGTGTATGACCCGGAGTTTATGATTGGATTTCTGTTGCTGTGTTGTTAATATTCCAGTGCTGAAAGGGTTAAAGGCTGCATGTTAATGTAGTCAATGTTGTGAGCTGTGATGCTCTGTGATCAGAGCTTATTTCCCACTGGTCTCAGCTAAAAGTTTACTATTCCACTTTATCTTCAGGAGTCATTTCGGTTTTGCTCTCCACTAAACTAATGTTCCCATATTCCACACATTAAACTTTCTTCTTCTGCTTATTTCCCACTTTCTAAGCAGAGTCTAACTTGTAAAATCTATAGGTTCTGTGCTCCTGTTTCCCTCTGTCACCTCAGTGTGCAGCTCGGGACTCCTGCTGGCTCCGGGTTTGCATCGATAGTCCATTTAAAGGTGCGCTGAGTCCATTTAAAGGGGCGGTTAGTGCGCGAGTCCCCGGTGTGTGAGGCACTGCAGCACAATCATTTAAAACAGGCTAAACTCTGCTGCTTTTACAGGAAAAAACTCAGATATAAGTTTATAAAGATGTGTTGGCACAGTCCAACCTTAGTGTGATTTAGAAAAGAATTAGTTATTGAGAACATTTGTAACAGGACACTGTGTTTTGTTCAACCCAGTGTCCGGAGGAAACGTAGATACACAACGAAATGACAAAAACATATATAAGCACATTTCAGACCTTTTTTACATCAATGTTACGAGAAATCAACACACAGTTTGGTTGAAGCCACGTGGCGACATTTTCTTTGGGTTTAATGGGTAAGTTAACCTTCCACCTTACTAAAATGGATAAGTTTAGGACTGGGACTTGCCGGTAGATTAAGATTTACCTGTTAAACCCAAAGAAAATGTCACCACATGGCTTCAAACTAAATTAGTGCTTAATTTACGATTTTTATAGTAATGTTTATTAAGGACAATGTACAATTTTTACATTAACCACAAAGGTGGACATCAGATTCTAGCTTACAGCTAATTTACATCTGTAGTCCTGGGGAGGGGAGAGGCACGGGGAGAACACTCCACATAGAAAGGCCCGGGCGGCCCGGGAGTCGAACCCAGGACCTTCTTGCCATGAGGCCAGAGCGCTAACCACTGCTCCACCGTGTCGCCCATTTATTTATAGATCTAAGTCTACATGACATCACAAAAGCCTACAGACCAATTATATTTAGCACAGATTATGGGAGCTCAAATGAATTGTTGATGTTGTTGGTTGTTGTTATTGTTGTTGTAATGCAAAAGTGAATGGGTCTAATCTCTAATTCACTTAAACAAAGATTGAATATGTGTGAAATAAGCCTGCCATTATGTTTTTAATAAACGTCACAAGGTGAAAATAACATTTGGCCACAGGAGCAAGAGTAGTTTATTTAATATTGCCAATATACAAAAGAGAAGTTCAAAGTTTAACAAACCACGCCCCCAAACCCAACACATTCTCATAATAAAGCATACATTTACCACGACACAAAAACAGCATATTATGACCACAATTTCAGGCCATTTTGCGTATTTATGTTACACTGTGGATATAGCACGATATGAAAAGAACTAAAAATGACACAAGATTTCACAGCGTAAAAATGCACAAGTTTTGGTTTAAGCCACGTGGGGACATTTTCTTGAGGGTAACGGGTAAGTTTAGGCATAAAGTTACTAAAAGAGGTAAGTTTAGGTCTGGGGCTTGGTGTAAATTCAGATTAGGATCAGGATTTTGTAATATTCATCTTAACAACCACCATAGAAATGAACTGTGACTGCGATGCGTACCATAATTTTGCAAAACAGCCGTGAACTTGTGCTTATCAAACATAATTTAATGTCCTGTGATGTTGTGGTAAATGTCGTAAGATTGGATCGTCCTATTTTGGACGACTCTGTCTTTGGTTCCACCCGTTGCTGCATTTGTGCAGAATGTAGAAGGCTGGCTGGTCAGGCAAGTAAAATGAATAAATTAAGAGTGAACTGTGGTAAATATATCTGAAAACATTTTACAAACTTTACAAAGCAGGAAAAAACTACACAAAAGGACCAAATGATGAAGAAACAGGTTAGGGTTAGTGTTACTATAATCATTGACTTTAAGCAACAAAAAATTACTTGAAACAAGATTGATTTGAGCTCGAAGCATCTGTATTAAATATTATTGGCCTGGAAAACGTTGGGATGTCCCGTGAACACAACTTTTTATCTCTCCACTTTAAACCAGACCCAAACCAGGTCCCAAACAAAGGCCTAGTCCTACTTCTTTGTCTTGACGTCACTTCTTTCCTTGTTTGTTAAATTTCCACTGCAGAAGCTTCACTCCAGTTCAGGTCCAGCTCTTTCAAACTTTTCCTCTCCTTTGTCCCCGGAGACCTCCCACCCCCCTTTCTCCCCCCTCTTCCCCGCTCCGTGCGCTCTGATTGGCCCGACACACGTTTCTACCTGTGCTGCCTCTCACTGCCCAATTACCCAGAAGTCTTTGGGGCCCTGTTTCCCGCGGCAGGAGCCAAAGTCTTAATGAGCCGAGAGCCAACCCGGACTGTCCTCTGCTAACTCCGCTAACTCTGCTAACTCTCACTACAACACTGCAACACACAGCAGATGTATGAAGGTGCATTTGTGTCATTGCGATCAGTAGGATTAGTGTTTGAAATGACTTTTTTTCAAAAACATAGTATAAAAACATAATTGAGAGTTGCATGTCTTTGTAGTCAGGTCTGAGTTTCACAAAAAAAAACTGAACAGATGCTATATAAATGAAATTGTTACTAGAAAATGTGTGCATTTCCCAATTCAATCAGACACACACAACTTCACATAAAAAAGTTTCATTAAAAGTTTTAAAAAGTGTTTCCAACTGAAGTATATCTCAAGACAATTATTGCAAAAGTACACAGTTATGAAAGCACAAAATAAAGCTATTTAGCAATTTCTGTAAATAATGAATATACATTTGTCTGTGGATATTAATGTCCTTTGTTGATTAAACAACATAAACAGAATAGAAATGGAAAAATGAAAGAAAAAAAAATGCTGCCAAATAATAATAATGTAGCCACAACTGCCCTGGGGCAAACTGACTGCCATTTGCGCCATCGACCCCTCCGACCACCACCAACCATTCATACACACACCAGAACCATACTAGGCAATGTGGGTGAAGTGTCTTGCCTAAGGACACAACAACGAGTTTCTCCTCTGTTCGCCCCACTGTGGCACCTGAGGATCCTCCACGGTCTCCCATCCGAGTACTGCCCAGGCCCAACCCTGCTTAGCTTCTGAGATCTGACGGGATCAGGCTTTGGCATGCTGGTATGGCCACAAAATGCAGAAATGTGATGGAGTTGACCAGTTAACTGATAGAGTTGACATAAGAGACATGTGATCATCAACACGGGCGATGCACACGTACTCAACCTGCCAACGTATTCTCATGGCTTACATGTAAATACCATGCCATGACAAATTGCGCGTCATGACGATGCCCTCTGCCTTTTGGTGTTTCTGGCGTGGTCTACACATGCATGTGGTTGAGAACAAACAGGAGATTTTATTTGAGGTTAACAGCTAAGGCCTAGTTTACAAGACAACTTTCCAAAGAAAACCGTGACAGTCGTAATGTTTTGTGCTCACAGTTTACATGGTGTTCGTGGCGAGCTAATCTTCCTTTATGTGGAAACGTAGATAGACCCAAAATACTGTAGTTCTTATGCCGGGTCAGGAGGTGGCGGTATTGTGCCTTGACTCCAGATGACCTTACCATGAACCCACGCAGCCTAGGATAACACAAGCATTGACAGGTTTACAAGTTCTTCAGATCAATAAAATGGCGAAGCAAGCAACAAGGACCAGCGCGTGAGCAAAAAGGGAGATCGCTGGAAACAAACACGGAGGTTCGAGGACCAGTGCGCGAGTAATACACAGATTGCCGAGCTGGACACAAACACGGGGAAGACGGCTCGCTTTTACCGGGTGTCTGCGGCTCGCCCCTGTCCGGTAAAAGCAAGCAGTCCTCCCGTGTGCCCGTCCTGCACGTTCATGGTGGAATAATGCGGAGCACTTCAAACATTATTTTTTTTTTAACACATGAATTTGAATGGACTTATTGAATCAACACCCGGAGAAGCGTTGGATTAATTTTGTTTCTCCTCCTCTGCACGCAGGTAAGAAAGCTAGACGCTGTTGGCTTTACTTTATGAGAATGAAAGGTGCTTTGGTTTAAGAGACATTTTTGGTGACTGGGCAGTCTTCTTCTACTGTGTTAAAGTAGCGGCTACTGCACATCAGTGACGTGACCGTCTTCATTGACAACTGTGTTTTCCTGTTAACACCGAGATGTATCCACTGAACGTCCTCGGCGAAACTACCTCTTGAATCGTATCCAGTGGAACGCCAATTCAATGAACACGTAGCTCGTTGTCGCGTAAAAGAGAAGCCAATTTGGCATGGAAACGTCACGGATAAACTGCCCCCAAGTTTAGGTCTGAAGTTGCAAAAATGAGTAAGCTTAGGTATGAGGCTTGGAGTTGGTTAAGGTTAAGATTAGGATTGTGTTAGTATTCATGAATAATAACACGTTGTGATCAAAACAGCTGCTTTCGTTCTGTTTTGTTGTTTTATTCAAATAAGTTTCCCCATGTAACCAGCCAGAGAGCGTCTCTTTCTGCATAACGCATGCACTGTGGGGTGGAAAGTGACATCGACCAAAAATTCCTCTAGCAAGTGGCGAAAAATGTTGTTGTACCATCCACATTTATTAAAGGAACACATTATGCACCAGTATTAAAGGAACATTATGCACCAGTATGAATTGGATTCCCGCAGCATTCCAACTGTCATAGAAAGAACCAAGTACATGGCACACATTTGTCAAATACATGCTTCCACTCAGGTCATAGAAATCCTCAAAAACACTAAGACACATTTTACCGAGTTAAATGTTTTTATGAGTCAATTGAATGGTTACATATTTTCAGGGCACTTAAAGCATGGGTTTTGATCATTTTTGCTGTTTTGAACAAAAAAAATCAATAGACCTGTTATTGTCCCTTTAGATCAGTTTTATGTTTTGCAATGAAGAAGATATGAAAAAAAAAAACAAAAGGTCTGACATCTGTGCTGATGGATGGATGTCTCTGAAGGCTCTGTGTGACGGTGTCTCTGAGTATGAGCAGTGAGTGATCTGGTGAGTGCTTCGGCTCAGTTTACGCTGGATTGTGATTAAGCTGTCACAGACTCAGTCACGTCCTGGACTGGTCTGTAATAGACTCAGGTCTCTGTGGTGATCTGAACATACACGTGTGATCAGGTGCAGACAGGTTCACTTCTTTTACATGTATGTTTCTGGTAATATAAGTACTGGATTGAAGTGTCTTTGCTGTTTATGAACCCTTCTGGAGTCATGTGTTAAGAATAGTGTAAATAATATAATGTACTGATTATAATGAACTTCCTGCTGTAGCAAAACAATATTTGAAAATTATTCTCCATAACAAGCCTTACAAACCATGACATTTCTTTAGTATTTGGTTCCTTATAGGCAAACCCTGGTTTCTTGATTCCCTGGTGGACGGCCTTAGTCTTGTTTCCCTGGTGGATGTCCTTGTTTCCCTGGTGGGTGTCCTTTGTTTTGATTCCTCAGTGGACAGCCTTAGTGCTGGTTCTTAGTCCTGGCTCCCCGGTGGATGTCTTTAGTCCTGGTTCCCCACAGACAGAGACAGGTGATGCCGATCTGACGTCATTCCCTCAGGGCTAAACAAACCCCGCTTTAGTCCCAGACCAGGACTTGGATAAAGACCAGAGGAAAATAACAGAGCCATCTGCGGATGACACCTGGACACAAGTGTGGAACAAACATCGATTCGAAAGTGGGATTCTAAAATGTTTGTATAATTTTTTTAAGTTTAACGTTGCAGTAAATGACAGAATCAGTTTCTATTAAACACTTTAGTCACATGTCCTGTGCATTTAACTAAACCTCACAATTAATTGCCACTATGTGTAGTAAAAACAAAAGTTCTGCTAAATCAACATTTGAGAATGAAGATTGCAGAGTAATACATGCGGTGCATGCCTACATATGTATATGCATGCATGCACCGCTCAACAACAACAGGAAACAGGCGGAGGTGACCAATCAAGCACAGCCAATCAGAGCGCTGCTTTTGGCTCTTAAAATGAAATAAAATGCCTTTTTATTTTGATTTAGACAACAGTGGTCTGATTTGGTCACAATCTGCTGCCTATGCAATATACTTTTTGGTAGAACTGACAACATGTATTATTTACAACATAAAAGTCAAGCAGCCTACCTTTAATGGGTCTAGTCATTAATATAATTCACCAGATTGAAAATGTGTGAAATGACCTTTTGGATATTTCATGGGAAAAGTTCTTAAAACGTGAGCAGAACCTATAATCCTGCCCACAGCTGGTCTCCATGGAGATGTGGATATAACGTCTGGAATGTTCCACAGCATGACAGAGATCTTTTACTTTTTTGTCCTCTTTACACAATATGTATCTCATTTCTTTAGTCCCAGTCCTTTTCTCAATCAGATGTATGAAAGTTTAATGGCATGTTTGACATGTGGACGTGTGCAAAAGTGACATCTTGTGTTTACAACATCCACATCTGAATTATTAAACAACGACAGGAGATCTGATGACAGCACTGGGCACACATGTAGACCAGTTACATTATCTATTTATGAAACACAGTCCAGCTCTGTCAGATGTTCTAAATCACACTGGGAATCAGACGGGCAGATTCAGGAAAAGGTTACTTAAAAAGAAAATAGCACTAAGCCTCATAACAACAAATCTGGATTTTAGACATTTTTATGAAAGTTTGTTCTAAATGAAAACTATCCTGGAAAAACAAGTCTTATCACAGTGTTTCTTCAGATGCCTTTACATATGAAGTGTCCTCTCCTAGACTCTTTGAGGTCCGAACTAATCATTGAAAATCCCAGGAGACCCTCAACAGCAAAACTGTCCAAACCTTTAAATTAAGTTTCAAGTTTGAATGTTTTAATAAAGATACAGACTTGCAGCTACTCAGGCAAGCTATTTGCATACCATGTTGTTAGTTTAGTTAGTTAGTTTTAGTTGTTTTGTTGTTTTGTTTTGTTGTTTTTTTGTTTTTTTTTTTTTTTTTTTTTTTAGTTTGTTGTTAGTTGTTAGTTTTAGTTTTTTGTTAGTTGTTATTTTAGTTAGTTTTTTATTGTTATTTTAGTTAGTTAGTTAGTGCAGTATCAGGTAGTTAGTTAGTTGTGATTAGTTAGTTAGTTAGTTAGTTGTTGTTAAGTTGGAGTTGTAGTTGGTTGGTTTGGTTGGTTGGTGGTGGGTTGTTTGGTTTGTTTGTTTTCTAACCAGATGAATGATATTTTTGAATTCACAAATCCCAGATATTACATCTGGCCTTCCAGCAGCCCGATTGGTTTAGAGTCCGACAGAGCGGGTTACCAGCCCAATCACACTGCAGGCGGGGCCACCCTTTTCCAAAACGTTTCCCAAAAAAGTTCTAGATGAATATTATGGAAGAACTCAACTTTTTTTTAATTTTTTTTTTTTTTTTAATTGTTGTTTGTTAATTGTTTTTGGAGACTATCTTAGCAAAACAATTCAAAATGTAAGGAAGAAGCAACCACAAATGCTTTTCAAAATCTGAAAATCAATGGATTTCAGCTCATGAAGCAAAATTGGACCACAAAATGGTTGTAAATATTTAATTAAATTAGATTTTGCGAGGACAAAAAGCTAAATGGTTATTCCCTCACAACATAATGCAGAAGTTTTACAGAGATGTGCAGTCGTGTGCCCAGCCTACAGCCTCTAATCCTGCAGAAGTATGTGAACTGCCAGGACCACGTGGAGGTGATGAAAGATAGATGATGGTGTGAATGTTTGATGGTTTTAATAGCAGACTTTAGTGGACTTTAGCCGCTGCTGTGGCGAAGAAAGAGGTGGAATCTGACGTAAGAGAGAACGCTGGGGTTATGTAACAGCGGCGTGTGAGGAATAGTGAATGAAAACACAGCTCAATGTGTTTGCTTCAGCCTATTCAGTTTAAAAGTAGAAATAAGATGGCTGTGTTCTGTCTGCACTTACATTATTCTGTGTTAAAGGTTTGACTTCATTTTTAAAACTTAAATTCTGTCTCTTTTCTCCTCTCTTTCATTAATTTCCACATCTTCCCCTCCTCTCTTATTCTCCCTTCTTGTTTTTCTTTTGTGCCTTTCCTTTCTACCACTTTCTCTTCTTCTCTATTGACCTTTTCCTTCTCATATCCTTCTTTCTTCTTCTCCCTTCTCTTTCATTTGATCCCTCTCACCTGCTCATGCTCTCCCTTCTCTTTTTCTTCTCTCTCCCCTTTCTTTTCTCTTTTTTTTTTTTTTTTCCTCTTTCTCCTTTCTTTCTCTTGTTTTACTTCCTCTATCTGTCTCTCCTTAACTTTCTCTCCTTCTTCTTTCACTATTCATTTATATTTCTCACCCCCATCATGCTCTTTTTTCCCTTTTTCCTCTTTCTCTGTTCTCTCCTCTCACACTCCCTTTCTTTCTTCTTGCTCTCTTTTTCTTTCCTCTTATTCCTTTCTCCCAATCCTATCTCCTTTCTCTCTTTTCACTTCTTACTGCCTCTCCCATTTTCTTTCTCTAACTGTTTCTCTCTTTCTCTCCCTGTTGTCAATCTCCACCACTCTTTCATTTCTTTTCTTGTTCTTCCCTTCCTCTCACCATGTTTTCCTTTTTCCTTCTTTCCATTCATTTTATTCATAATAAAATCTGCCATATAAGTTTGCTGTGTTCTGTCTCATCAAATGAGGTAGTTTTAAACACATCTCTCCTATCTATACCTTTTCCCTTTCTTTCTTGCTGTCTCCCCCTTTGTATCATTTCTCTCTTTTACCCTCTCCACCACCTCATGTATTTCTGTTCTTCTTCTGGCTTTTTTCTCTTTTTTTCTCTTTTATCTTTCTCTCCCTTCTCCTTTCTTTCTGTGTCTCTTCCCCTTTCTCCTCCCCTGTTATAAGGTTAAATTTAAGGTACACTTCATTGTCCTTTTTTCCCCCCTCTCATCCTTCTTTCCTTTCTCTCTCTCTTCCCTCCCTTCTCTTCCCCTCTCATCTCTCTCTTTCTCCTTTCCTCTCTCTTCTCCTCTCCCCTCTTCCCCACTCATCTGCTTCATGCCCCACTTGACTCTGAAGATAGCGGTTCCGTCCTCTCTCTCCCCCTCTTTTCTCTCTCTCCTTTCCCCTCTCGTTCTCTCTCTTTCCCCCTCTCCCCCCTCTCATCCGTTTCATGCCCCACTTGACTCTGATGATAGCAGATCCGTCCCCATGGAAACCTCCTCTTCTCCTTTCTCTCTTCTTTCTGAGCGTCTTTTCTAATTCTCGTGGCTCTCTCGCTCATTTGCATAGAAATAACATTTTGGGGGCTGAATGGGCGTCGCCTGCGGTCGCCTGCGATCGCTGACAACATTCACGCCGTGATGAGAATGAGGCCTGATAAAGGGCCGCGCCGCAAAATAAAACGCAGATTCGTGTTCAACTATTTAAATATGAACGTACCTCTCGTTGTAGGTTCCGAGATCACACTTCTGCTTTGTTTATTAGTGTCCTGTCACAGGCACTAGAAATCCTCTGGCTGAATAAGAATAGTCCAGATAAGAGTCCCGAATTCTAACTCTTCTTGAGCTGCACCACATATTTGAGACTACAGACAGTTAGATGAAAAACATGGATTTCTGGAGGTCCCCTGATCATGTGAAAACTGAACATTGAGATCTTGAACAAGGTTTGACAGCTTCAAATACACTGCTGGGGATGTCAGGATATCAAATTTTAGAATTGAGATTATTGTGATACAAAACATCACAATTTAGCGATTATTCACGATTACTATCACCACGACCATTGTCATTGTCTAACATACTTATTAAATTAAACTTTCTAATGAAACAATCTTAATGTGACAAAACATCCTGCTGCATTTGTTTTGAAAAGTTTTTTTAAGAATATGTTTTTTCTATATTTTGAAAGGCAGACTTTTGCTTCTAAAACATCACATTTAGAGATAAGTTGATATGTATTTAACTTGTGTGTATTTTTTTTTTTTTTGCCAATATCAATATTTGGTATTTGACCACCAGATATTTTATCCATAACAAGGCTCCCAAATCTGCAGCAATAATATATCGTATTTTTCTCAAAGTTCAATGTTTTATCCTTTACGAGGTTCAGAGGAAGAAGAGTTTTCTAAAATTTTGTTTCTCGTGATTATTATTCTTTTGTTCTTACGACATATTGTGTTTAGATTAATCACGATTATCAATTAACCTAATAATCTTGACATCCCTACTTGATGAATATATGCTTATTTCTTCAAAGTAAAGTCAAACATAAGACTAAAGACTATCATTTTCTAGGTAGACTACATTTTGTGTTGGGGGTTATGAATGACTACGTTAGTTATTTTGGAGGTGACGACTGAAAAAGGTTGAAAACCATTGTCCTAGCCACAGCGGAAATGAAGAATATTTCATGTAACTCTACAGCTGTTTAAAAAAAAATACAACCCGCCAAGAAGCAACCAACATTGGCAAAGACTACTGCAAAATTATAGTTACAGAAATGACACATTTGCACATCTCCTGTTAAACAAAAAGCAAATATTAACAGTAAATCCTGTGCTTTGGTAAAAGAGCAGCAGCAGACTACTGTAAATGTGAATGAGTCTGTGTTTCTTTCAACCAATATATGCAATACATTGTGACAAAATCTGACCTAGGGTTAGGTACTTTCTGAGTACTTTCAGAATGAATTAACTATGTATTTAATTCTGGCAGAAAGCAGTGTTTGATTGGCTGTGCACAGGCGGAACCCCCCCCCACCCCCCCCACCCCAACCCCTCCCTGTTTCACTTTGCGTACAATGATGTTATATGTAGATAATACATGTTTCAAAAGCTGTCTGAGAGGTAGAAAGTGGTTGCAGAAATAGAAATATCTACTTTCTAACCCGGCCAGCCAGATGGATTCTCAATCACACAGAGCCTTCAGAGACAGAGCCTTGGATTCGCAATATTTGTGAATTCACAAACACGAGAAAAATACATCCGTTCAATAGGTTAGGGATGTTCATCATGTCTTTTTAAAGTATATGACAGTGTCTTCTTCTATATCAGACAATTATCGGTATAGATGGTTATACCAATACTTGATATAGAAGAAAACACTTTCATTGAAATCCATCTGGCCTTCCACTCACTCGATTGTACCGTTAAACCACTGGTTCGAAAACCAATCACATTGCAGCAGAGGGGTGGGGGATTATTTAATTATTTTATTTTTTAGCAAAGACGACAGCAAGTAGTGCCTGAATCAAATCAAAGATGGCAGCTCCTGTGGATGTTTGGATGGTTTGATTCTGTTTTAGTAGAAACTTTAGCAGTATTGCAGAGGTGTTCATGCGTGACACTTGTTTTATCCTACGCAGACATTGCATACACAGTTTTGATTTGAGTTGCATACACAGTGTTAACACTTATCTATCTGCACTTTCCATTTTGCAGTATAAAAAAACCGATACTCCAGCTTTAATGGTGTAAGGTGAGGCAAAAGTAAAGATAACAGCTGTGGCCCTTGTTTTTCTACATGTAATTACATTGACGTCTTAAGTGTAAGGCAGTGGAACTTTTCATTTATTACAAACTGATCTTTTACAACCAGTGGTGTTCATAACCTTTAAGAGTGATCGGAATTAGGAATTATTATTATGAAGAATTGTGGTTAGTGTCTTAACGTTATGCTGTTAGGAATCTCCCAAGGCTCTTATGCTAAAGGACATTTGAAAGACTCCTTTTCCAAACTCCAGCCTATCTGAACAAACTATAAGAACAGTTCTTGGCACATGCGGTGAGCATGTGTGGAAAGAACGTTTGACTATAACTCAGCTCTGTCTCAGACTGTGAGAAGACCAGAGTTAAACTGTACCTGTGCTAACTCATTAAAACTGCATTATCTCTCGTCTCCACTCGACCTCTCTGATTGGTCCAGCCGCTGCAGTCTCTCGTCGGGTTCGTGAGCGTGAGGTCGCCCCCCGGAGGCAGCCTTGTTGTGCAGATGATGTTTGATGAAAAATGAGAGTAATAAACCCTCCGACCTGAGGGATTTTCACTGGAGCGTGTGTTGAACCTCTTCAGTCATGCACAATATTACACACATGTTGGAATGAGAAAGACCAGAGAGAAACTAAAAACAGCCCTGGACACTGGCTGGTCCCAGCTCAATCGACAATCGATGAAACACTGCCACTAAAGAATACTCTGAGAATGAAAGAATATTTATTGGAAGATAGATAGATTAAAAAAAAAACATGGTGCCTCCAAGTGGTTGATTTGGACGCCATAAAATATATCTCTCTGTAGAATTCTGAATAGATATTTTCCAGTTTTGAAGGTGATTAAAAAATGCAATCTCTGACCAGCTTTGCGAGGTAAACCAAATTCACTTTATTTATTTATTTTAAGCATAGTCAGAAAGCTGAACGCTATTCTTCTGTTGAGACAACAACATTTACACGTCTATTTAGATTCCTCCCACTCATATTGTTGTTTTTTTTTGTGGTTTTTTTTTCTGTTTCTCTCCTCTCGTGTCGCTGCAGAGCTCAGACCCTCACACAATCCCTCTGCCATTTCTAACATCCAATATTAACGAGCGAGAGAAGTTTACAGGCCTGCAGTCCTCAGCACACACACGCTACACACACGGCACATGAAATATTCAGCTGTTGTTTTATTTGACGAGAAAAGGGAAATGGAAAATACAAGGTACAAACACACACTCGGGGGCTCTTATTCTACTTTTAATGGACTTCCGCTGTAACATAAAGTCATGCTGCTGGAGATTTGAATTGCCGTAGATTAATATTCATTGGTAATATAAGTTTGTGAGTGCGGTTTAGATGTGCGTTAGAATGGACTCGAGTTCGCTGTGATCCTGTTTGGAGAAGATCAGTGAACCGTTGTGACCTCTTTGAGAAGTTGAACGTGAGAGAGAAATCCTGTCTTTGATCAAATACTGGCTCACTTGGTCCTCAGAAGATTCTTGTCACTACCAATTTAGTAGAAATAGAAAGGTGTATATTTTGACATTCTGAGCAGGGATTAGTAGATTTTAGGCCATAATTTTAAAAACTAAAAGAACAGCAAAACACAAATGTCTTCACCAAGTAAATGTACTCAGACAAAACAGTTTTTACCATTAGTTTGCTAAATCAAAAATTATTGGAAGTGGTAATTTTGGCTTGCAAAAATAAATGGATTTGATTTTAAGTCATAAAAGAAAAAAAAAATGTCTTGTTTGGAAACTGAAATATGCAAGTATCCCCTGGAAAGTGTTTGTGTTCCCACATTGGACCCCCTGGAAAATATTGCTTCATAATATGAACTCAAACCTATTAGAATGTTGCTGCTGTTCCAGTCACAAGATGGTTGTTGCCCAAGTTTTGCTTAATTTTTTTTTTTTTTTTTCAAGTACAAAATAAAATGACTTTTAGCCATGATTTAATGAACAGACACATAGGCTAAGTATATTTTGTCAATATTAAACCTTTGCATGGTTTAGCCACACACTGTTAAAATTGTAGTGTTAAAACTGTAGCAGAACAAAACAAAACAGAAAGATTTATTGTCATTGTCACAGAAATTACATTTGGAGTGAGCCTCTGGGTCACTGCACTGTTTGCGCGCCGCCACACGCTATTCCAAACATGAAATGCAAAACAAACATACAAAAAAAAACAAAAAAACACACATTTCTCAGTAAAACTTTTTAGTCTAACTTAAAAAGAAAATGGGAAGCATTTTGGGACTATTTGGTTGGTTAAAAAAAAAATAATAATTGGATTTACATGCTTTTCATGACACCCAAAGACGCTTCACATTATGCATTATTCATGCATTCCATACTGGGTAATGGTAATCTACTTTTGTAGCCACAGCTGCCCTCAGGCAGACTGACAGAAGCAATGTTAACCAGAGGGCATACAGCATGAGCACAAAATCTTTGGAGGAACAACTCTGACTGTAGTTCAGAGCTACTAGAAGCTCATGAGCAACAGGTTGGAAACTCCTGGACTGAATGTAGCCACAGTCTGCATCAGGACCAGCCTGGCATGAATTCATCTAGTTTACATTTGAAAAAACATAGTGGATGCACATCGAGGGCGTAATATGTTTTTTGTGGTACAATTACTGTATGCAGGCAGAGCTTCGAGGTCGCTGGATGCATAAAAAGGAAGCTTGGGCTTGTGGGAAGATCAGTGAAGAGCTTGGACCACAGCTCTATAAAGATATACCACTCTTTCAAACTGCTTTAAGATCACACTATCTGAAAAACAATTCATTCAAAAACAACCATATATTATTTACATTAATAACCCAGCCCAGCCTCAGCATTCCTGGGAATATAATGCGTCTGAAACGTGTCCAAGCAACATTCCACTGCTTTGACTTGGAAATTCCTGACAAAGAAGGTCCAAGAATATTCTAATAACATGAATAAATTGTGGAAAAGCCTGAACTCCTCCTCCTTCTGCTGCTGGTGTGAAACAAAAGCCAGAGCCTCCAGTGTTTCTGTCGTTGGCTGATTCTTACATCACTTTGACTTTGTGTGACTCTGAAAACAACATCAGAGCAACAGGAGAAAGAAAAGAAGAAAGGGAGAGAGAGAGAGGGAAGGTGGGGGAGAGAAGGAGGAGGGAGAGTTACTAGAGTGAGGGGAAAGGGGTGGAAAGTGAGAGTAGAGTAAGGAATATTTCAAATTAAATGGACAATGTGTACACATAGTTTAGTTTTAATGATAAACCTTTTGAAGAGAAACAAAACAAGTAGTGTAGACTGTAGTTCCAGTCGGTGAAGGTGATGATGACAGATGTCCAGACTGTGAAAGATTTTTCATGATACACTCTCACAAACATATTTGTTCTAAGTCTTTAAAACAAACATTTGTGTCAATCACATTTTATAAATGAAGTTTTTAACTGAAAGTTGTTTTGAGAGACCAAATCCTAAAACCAGTCAGGAGTGAGGAATATGATATACCTTAACTGATAATAGGTCATGTTACTTTATAAATGAGTTTACATTAAAGAAAATAGAAAACAAAAGAATTGATCAATGGTGAGAAAAAGCATGGTTAAAGTCTCCTTCAATGTGTCTGGGTTTCACATTCTAGAATTCAGAGCTGCTATAGTCCAGGATGGGGGCAAGTGGCTGTTTTTTTCTTTTAATAACATGTTTTTTAAGATGTTATTAAAACTAGACTTATACGCTTTTGCATTACAAAAAAAAAACACTCCATTTAAACAATATTATGTTGTGGTATGCTATCTTGAAAGATCAGGTTGCTGAGTCATCCCCTTGTGTAACCCTCAGCACCAGACCCTGTGTGTGGGACACAGTTCTAGCAGTTCTTTTACACTGTCTCAAGCACACATACTGCATGGCTTGGTGCTACAAAAAATATGAGTGGAAGAGTAAGTTGCAGGTTCAAACCGCAGCGACAGGTACCATTGAATATCAAAATTTTAAAGCATTTAGAAGATATGTTCTTTTTTCATGTGTTATGCAGCAGGGAAAGAAAACAAAAATGCAAAATCTAAAAATTATAAGGTACACATTTGAAACGTTCATTTGATACACATTTGATAAGTGCATTTGACATTTGAGCATCTGGCTGCAGGCACGTACCACCCACCTCCTCTGACCTCTTGCCACCGAACGGTGTCACCTCTCCGTCCACACCTGAAGCCCATTTATATTCATCTCTCACACGTGACTAGCTAATGTATATAACTTTCAGCATTTATACCCCAAAGACGGGTAAGGTTAGGGTTAGGATTAGGGCTGGGGTTAGATCAGTTTGGGTAAGGTTTCAGCTTTGTGAAAAGCTGACAGTTGCCTAATATTGACGTCCGGTTTGTACAGAGAAGAAGGAGGTCTGCAGCCAGGCGCTTCTCACGATATCAGAAGTGTCACACATATGCTGCTTTCATGTGTACTGGGAAAGTGGGAGGTACCTAATGATCGAACTTCCCAAAACCCGGAGCTTTCAAGTGGAGCAGTGACACTAACACTTTTTTGTATAAACTTCATCTTGATATTCTTTAGAGATTCATTAAAAAGTCATGTGGAAACTCAGATTGTTGTAACCCATGAACTTATTGAGGAGCTGTACTTTTTTGCTGGTAAATGGCTGTTAATCAAATGATTTCGGACACAACCTCTAAAGTTGCATTGTTTTAAATTAATTTAGTCTGCATTAAGGTTTTTAATGTGTTTTACTGGTGAAGAAGAATTCTCAGTGTGTGCAATAAAAAAAAAAAAAAAAAATATGTCAATCTCCTCTTGAATCTCCAGCAGCCCTGCCCCATGGTTTTGTCATTGGACGTAAGTTTCCAAATGGGCTCCGTGCACGGAATTTCAGTTGGCTGCGTACGTTCAAAATGCTAACTTCTGTATGTACGACCATTCCTGTTAGCGTTAGCCTTTAGACACAATTATGTCTCTTTTTAAACGCACAAGTGTCCTTTGGTGAAATATTCCTCTGATATGTAAAGTCTTTAACATGTTTTCAGTAAATTTACCACAACTGTCTGATCTAAAGAGGATTTATTTGTTTTTTCTTTGAGGTTTTCACTACATCAGTTTAAAACGACTAAATCCTCTTTAGATCAGACAGTTGTGGTAAATGTTACAGAAAACATGTTAAAGACTTTACATATCAGAGGAATATTTCATCAGAGAACACTTGTGTGTTTAAAAAGAGACATAATTGTGTCTAAATGCTAACGCTAACAGGAAGTGGTCGTACATACAGAAGTTAGCATTTTTGAACGTACGCACCCAACTGAAATTCCCGTGCACGGAGCCCATTCCTTAAAATATTTAAAAGATCATTTGACACAATTCCATTCTAGTGATTTCTATTAGTAACATTTATTTTTGTAATACAACAAAACAAATCTTTTTGATTTTTTTTTTTTAACATTATTATAATAAAAGCTGTTTTCCTTAACTTTCCTGGACACTTTCTGAATCTCCGCAGACTGATTCCTCCAGAGGCTGTGAGTGTCTCTCTCCTCCCCCTCGTCAGCTCCTGTTTCGGGGCAGGAGCACGCCTGTCACCTCCCTGTCGCTGGAGGCTCTGCTAAAACACTGCTAAATGTTGCATGAGGCCCTTTTGAAGTGCAGCAGATGAAACGCCACATACGTGTTGGCTGTCGACAGGTGCGCTCCTGCCGTCTCTCTTCTCTGGCTTTAAAAAGGCTTCGGTTTGAAATGTGACAAAGGAAATGAAGCTGGATTTTCCCAGCGAGAGGGTGGTCAGTGAAGGCCTCTTTGATTCGGCAGTCGTTGAAAGGGAATGCTTAAGCTCTGGGTGACATTTTGATTGGAATAAATATTAGACGAGTTATTTAAGAGTATTGCGCGTGTCGGAAATGTGACGCCAAGTTTTGGGGTTTATAATGGAAATAGAATGAAAATTGAGAAATTCTTAAATGAGCTTTGAACGATAGTAAAATAATGAAAGAAACACACACGGGGACTGTGATCATTTGTAACTCTGCATTTGCTCTTTCTTTCTTTTTGTTCACAGGGCAATTCAAATCAAATGTATTTATTTTTGTATAGCCCAAAATCACAACAAAGTAGCAATTAAGAATAAAACAATTGATTGATCAGCAGACTATTACTAAACAAGCAAATTAATCATTGTCCAGAGCATCCCCTGTCTATAGATCCTCTTTCTCGACAAGGAAAAAGAAAAAAAAAAAAACTAAGGGGAAAAAGAGAAACCTTGAGGAGAACCACAGTGAAGAAGAGATCCACTCACATGGACGGACAGGCTAAATATGTAACTAAGATTAACATGGATCTAATTGCAGCTATAAAGGTAAGATGGCAAATATGTTTGAGACTTGTAGGACTGTGCTAATTATAAGTTTTTGCAGGGGATGATGTATTACTTTCCATGAAAGTAAATTATCAGTCCAACGTAAACGTGTTAAAGCACCTTCACATTTGTTACTGCACTGGAAAGAATGACAACCATAAAGAGAAACTAAATTTTTTTTATTTATTTTTTTCCTGTCAAACTGTGTGTATGAGGTCAAAATTGAATTATCTACTGTTTCCAGGCCTGTTTTGGACATTTTGGAGCAAACTCTCTCATTTTGCAGTTATGTGTGCAAAATACGCAGCTGTACTGCTACGATGGGCAAACGCTGTCAGTGCATTTTCAGTACCCGCCGACGTCACAGTGAGTTGACGCGGCAGACGAGCCGTCCAGGTGGGTTATCGAAACTCCTCCCTCTAACACCGCTGATGTGGAGAGTTGGAAAGCAATCACCCGCTGCGCACAAAAAACAACAACAAAAAACAGTCAAAGCACTCTAGTTTAAGTTTTCTTCTACATTAGACAAACTTTGGAACCACTGTATTAGAGAATATACAGCATGACTTATTTATTATTTAGAGTAAATTCTACTGCACAAAATACTCAATATACAACTTTTGCTTATCTCCAAAACGACATTCACGATATTATCTAAAATTTGATATATTTCCTCAGCTGTATTGTCCACCATGCATTTATCAGTAATGAGAAAAAGTCGAATCTAATCATTCATCCCATTTCCATTTGCCAAGCTTACCACCCACAAATTGTGCCTGAGTTTACCATTACCTGCATGTGTATGTGTTTGAATTGGACTGTGCAGCCTATCCAGTTTTCCTGAGTGGTGTGCAAACATTGTGTGGGCATATGTGAAGACTCATTCTACATGCAGGGCAGATAATCAAAGTGCTTTTTGCCTGATATGCTAATACTGCAGAATCTGCATGGCATCATAGAACAAGGACTTTCAGAGCAGTGTTTTCTGAGGCTCAAAGAATAGTATCTCACACAGAACTAAAGCTGTTTCTGATGAGAATGCAATGTTTAGAAATGAATTAAACACACAAGTCAGTTTTGCATAATACTGTATGTCCTTTAACTAATTAAGTGTATTTGATGTCTTTTATTTGTTGTATTAAATAATCTGTAACATTAGAAGAGTCCAGTGTTTGGTTGGGAGGTGACTTGTGTCGTCATTTATAACCAGAAAGTGAAGATTTAATCTTATAAAATGGCTAAACTAAGGTTAAATTTGCAAAATGTTTAGGAAAAATCTGACTAGTCCATTTAAGGGTTTTAGTGAAACTAGTCCAACCTGTCAGAGGCACTTGAAACTAAGGACTGTATTTTCTAAACTGAGTGACATTTTAAATGAAATTTAAAACTTGACTTGAGAGCATACTGGATGAATAGACTGGGTAATTTAGCTTAGTTCAAAAGCCCTGATGTTACATTTGAGGCTCCCTGTAACAGAAGTCTTGCAGTAGTCATAGTTTAGTCTTAGTCTTAGGAGAACTTTTCAATGGATACAATGAAACTTGTCCTGACGATGTATAAAGCTCAGCATAAAAAAGGACCTGGCTCTTTTCGTATTTCTCTGACACTTGATCCAAAATGGCCACCGGGATCTGCACATTTCTTTAGCTCTGACGTTTCCTTTCTTTTTTTTTTCCTTCGGAGACATTTTACATTCTGTCTCAGCTCAGAGCAAAAGAAGAAAAAGCACTTTGCACAGAGCTTAGTACAAACTCTAGTTTCTCACTGTGGCTGAATTATAGTTATAGGAATCAGATGGTCACTCATAAATCACAATCCAATAAATAATACATGACTTATGATATGATGTTTAGAAGATATTGTGATACATGTAATAAGCAATAGACAGCAAATGTGATGTACCACATTTTTAGCAGAGCAACCTACACAACCATAACTCTTAAGTCACAATTTTTAAAATCTGTTTTTTAAAGACTTACACAGAATAATTTGTATGTTTACTTTTTTGTTTGTGTCATGCTCCAACACAGTCTCACTAGATGGCGTACTTTTACCACGACACAAAAACAGCGTATTCTGACCACGACTTCACAGCTATTTTTAGTACTTATGTTACGGCCGTGCATTTAGCACGATATGAAAAAGCATAAAATGACACGAGATTTCACAGCGTCAAAATAGGACGAGTTTTGGTTGCAGCCACGTGGGGACGTTTTCTTCAAGTGAAACGGGTAAGTTCAGGCATAAAGTTACTAAAATTAGTAAGATTAGATCTGGGGCTTGGGGTAGGTTAAGATTAGAATCAGGATTTCATTAATATTCATAAATAAGAACACGTCTTAATTACCACCATTGAAATGAATGGGGACTGTGACGCGTACTATACGCAAAACAGCTGTGAAGTCGTGCTAATCATACGTAATTTGCATGTTGTGTAATGTTGTGGTAAATGTAGGCTTTCTTGTGAGACGGCTCCATCATCAGGCATTTATGGATCTGTATAAAACTTTCATCTTTGACCTCTGCAAACTTTGTAACAGATGCTTATATCAGAAGTTTTCTTTTATTAAAATATGATTACAGCCATGTAGAACATGTCTTGTGAGTTTAGACGGGCTCGGACTGGATTAGGACTGGTTCTGTTAGGTCCAAACTCAATTTGGAGGGGGGTTGGACTGAATTTAACAAGGTTGGGATATAGTCTGGAGGTGTTTTTTTTTTTTTTTTTTTTTTTTCAAGTAGTTCTGACTGATTCAGACAGCATACTACTGTAGATTTGGACTAGTCCATAGTGTGTTGGCCCTGATCTGGGCTTGGACTGGTCAACATTTGTTAGACTGGTTAAGATGGGCTTATGTACTGTATTTAGAGTTTGTATTTTAACTCTTTACCATGTGGACAAAGACAACTACACAACTCACTATTGCCCAATCTTATAGTATGTATTACATTTAGACTGAAGTAATCAAAACCATAGACATATAATTAGTAGACGCGCAGTCCAACTCTGATGCTATCGAACACTTAGCATCTGAGCTAGTCCGGTAAGATTTAAGCTAGTCCGGAGCATTCTACTGTTTATTTTCCTATAGCCGTTAGCATTAGCCTGCAAAAAGCGCAAGTTATGAAAGATCCAGAGCGTGTCAGCTGGTACAAACCTCCTGACCACATTTAGCAAAGGTCAGAGCCTTGTTACAAAGTAATGTTGAGTTTACAAACCTTTTAGTATTTTATTGTAGCTAAAAATTGTGTATGAAACTGCTAACGGCTAGCGAACTTATGCATCTTTTAAGGCTCTAGTGACCACCAAACGTCCGATTTTACATGTTACTAGTGAGAAAAGCAGACAAATTACATAAATAACACCAAACAAAGTTATAGCTTCACTTATCTGAGGAGGCGCGTCTGTCGCATCGGCAAGTGATGGAGCATTTCCAGTCTAAGAATATAGTAGTTTGAGAAATATAATTTCACATCGCCAAAGTTGTTTTAAAAAGCTTCATAAGACACAAATCAGTCCGTTTTGCTCATGGTTTTACCGAAATCTCTTGTTTAAGCTCGTTTTATCCATAAAAGTGCAACTTCTGCCATTGACTTCTATTGATTTGCGTCATCACCTCTACCGGAGGAATATGGCGTCGCGCTGTTCGAGTTGTAGCAACAGAGCAGAGATGCTGATTGCGCGTCTACTAATTATATGTCTATGATCAAAACCCTATTAAAATGAACAGAAAAGTTAAATCAAAAGTTAGTTTAAAAAAAAATAAACAAGCCAATGACATTCTGTGCTTAGAGTGAATGCATTAGTGCTAAAAAATGATCAAGCACAGAAGTGTGTTTACAGCCTTTTCTAAGTCCAGCTGGGTAGGAGTCCATTCATGTTTATTGTGTTTGGGGAAACCGGTGAAAATCTACACAGACTCAGACGCCTGTTTCCATTATCTTTTGACTCTCAGACAGTTATTTTTAGACAGTTTGCTTTTATTGAACAAATAAAATCTAAATCTCTTTCTATGTGGCGTTGATCTGAGTAAAGCCATGTAATAATTCTTTTTGTGTCTGTGAGATGAGGCTCAGGCTGGAGGAAACAAAGTATTTACAGTTTACTTATGTTTCACCTAAGCCTGTGTTCTCTCTTGTCCAATCATCGAGCTACAGGAAAGCAGGACTGTGCCCCAGGAGTTTGTGTGGTCAAGTCTTAAAGGAGGACACTCAATTTAGATAAACTTTATATTTATTTACTCTCTTGGCAATGGGCATTCTTTATAGAGCTTTTTTTTTTTCTTACCGGTATGTCTATCCACTGTTTTCTTCAGATCTTAAAGCTTGATGGAGACTTTATGGAAGTTCCTTTTAACCCCATAGATATACAATAATAAAAAAAGAAACTTTCTTTTCTCGTTTCCTTGACACTTGACACAAAATGGCGCCGGGTTCCAGCTCCTTTCTCTCTCTGCTTCTGACGTCTCTGCCCACAGTCACATCACAGACTCTTCTCTCAAACCCTGGAGGACTTTTCTCTTTTCTCCTTCGTTTCTCCCACATAACGTCACATTTCCATATTCAGATTCTGCGTCTCGTGTTGCTTTCGGGGCTAAATTTGCCGAGCTCACTGGATCGCGTCATTAAGCCCTCTCTTCGGAGCGTAAACACCACTTAATTGCTAAGACTTAGAGCTTTTAGGACATTTTCCCTACACCTTTCCCGCTCGCCCGGATTAGCAGCCGCACTCGGGCAAATCAAATAAAATTAAGTATTAATATGAGATATGCATAATTGACGAGGCGTCTCAGGGATTTGAGGGAAATCAAAATAAGCAAAGGTAAAAACAAGACATGAATTTTTAAATATGTGAAGTGACTCTAAGATCAGACATGGAATTGTAGAGATGGGAATCACTTTTGAGACTCAGTGATGGGCACACAGAGGTAAGTTGAAGAACTTTTTTATTGGCATTTTAATTTATTTTGTTATTAGTTTGTTTGTGATAATGAGTATTATGCTCATGAAAATTCACTAACAACTCAAAACACAAGTATGCCATCTGGACACAAAAGTTTGAGTACATTTTCCCCGTAACAAGCTAATGTAACAGGTGCCGTCATTTCCCTTTGAGTCACAGCAGTGTTTCATCAAAGCCTCAAGTTCACAATGACACATGAAAATACTGAAACCTAAAACTATTTTTTAATAGTATCTGAACATAAGATGAATTTATTGTGTTCATTTATTTTGTTTCTAATCTATATCATAAAAACCTGTAACAAAACCTAGCCCACATGAAAGAGCACTGCCTTTGTACTCAGCTCAGGTCATAATGGCCCCAAAGGCACGTTATTTTTTGCTCATGTTTTTTTTTTTTTTGTCCTTTGTGGGCCAAAATGTGTTATGTCAAAGCATCTCAAGAGTGTATTTGTCTTTTTAGTGCAAAATGTTTTCAAAAAATATAGTCCTAAAAAAGTTCAGCACCCCTTCGCAGGCCAAATTAGACTTACTGGATGGCAAAGTTTGGTCCACAGGTCCCACTTTGGGGCGATGGGGAGACACTAATCTGACTGACGTTTACTCATGCACACACCATATTTCTCATATGATGAAATAATTGTATAAACTCTGCACCAAATAACACAGCGGATCTGCACTTACCTTGAATAAACATGTGGACATGGATAAAAGCAATGAAGTTTCTCATCTCCTGTGGCTCTTGCTGCTGTTTTTTTAACGAAGCAGCCTGTATGACTCATTATAATAAATGTAACAGGCCACTGGGCTTATTTCTTCACTCACACTCTTGACAGTGTTAGAACCTCCGCGCTGAATCCATTCTTCTGAGATACTACTATCTATCTAGACCGTGGCAGTGATGTCATCAATGGCTCAATTCACTTGTGCAAGTGTCAGGCTGCAGACCTCCATCAGGAGGCCCCTGCCTCGCTGATCTCCATCAGGAGGCACCTCCAAGAGAGGACCGGACATTGCCGTCAGACAAGACTTTTTTTTTTTTCTTTTTGCTGGATTATCACTTTATGACAACCAGTGACTTTCACGGGATATAAAAGTCTCTGAACTGACACAAAAAAACGCAAAATTTTATGTACACAACCTTACAACATTTGCATAGTTGGCCTTGGGGCAGTTTTGTTGAAAGTTAGGATAATGGTAAGGTTAGGAAAAAGGTTTGGGTAAAACATATAGCAGTTTAGGCCATTTAGCAACAGTAGTAAATCCATTGCCATGGCAACCAGTTTACATTTGTCCCGCCAACGTCTTGTACCGTGTTTGGTACATGGAAGTATAATAGGCCTACATAGTTTGTTAACACACAGTGACAATAAACAGCTGGGTTCCTTTTTGTTTTCTTTAACATTTTTGGCATAGTGCCAGTGTACCGTGATATGCATTATGGTAGAACATACAGGCCCAATAGGACCTCTGGATGGAGGTAAGTCATGTGAGGGGTCTCCTCAGGTCTGCAGCCAGGTGCCTCTCAAATCTGTTGACTTTTAGTTTGAAAAAGTAACAGGATTGTTTTTTTTTCAGTAGATGTTTATTGAAAAAACACCACAAAACAGCAAAAAGCAACCGAGTCTCCATGTTCAGAATAGAGCAAGATGTGGGCCTCATCTGATAGGAAAGTTGAGCCTGACTGTGACTTTGAGCTTTCACTGGTCTCCCAAGCCCACTACTGCCTATTTTCCTTCTCAAATAATCAACTAACGCAACACATGTGCCAGGATCAAAGGCCAGTGACAGTAGTAGTTCAAACCAGAAAACACCAAACTGTCTCAACACAAGATCTCAACACTAGTGACTGAAGCTGGACTGAGTATGAGTCCGGTGTTATGCAATTAGACTTGAGCATGGTGGTTGCAGTTTGAGTGAGATAGAGAAGCGCTGTATAATTTTTCTGAGCTTTAAAAACTCTTTATTCACCAGAAATGTTTTAACAGAACAAATAAGTCATGTTGCCCTCCAAAAATATGATGCATTGCTCTCTGTATCTGTTTGTCAGCGTCACTAAGTTTGCTTTGGTTTATTTATCGGTTCCATCTAAACCACAATGCTGCCCTCTGATTGGTCCAGACTCACAGCGACTGCCAGGGAGCGACAAATGGATTCTCAAATATAATGATATGCACATTAGGCCCCGGAAATGAAAATTATGCTGTACGTGATCCCATATTTTTCTCTCCTGGACGAGGACTCACTTTAAGAAAAATTGATTAGGACTGAATATGTTATACAATCTGCAGATGTAACTTCAAACTCCTCATGTGATCTTTAATTAAGCACAGAGACACATCTTTCCACTTTCTTCTCCCTCTGATTGGTGATTCTTCCTCCCACACGCTGCCATCTTCCATCTCATTCCTGCTCCTCACTTTCCTGACGCTCCGTGTTTACCTGCGCTCATGAGAACTGACAGAATGCGCTTAATAAAATGCAGAAAGCACGGGCGTATTATGCGCTACTTAACCCGGAATGAAAGAGGAGTTTGATAATTTATTCGAGGGCGCGCATTTGCATTGGAACGTCGGATACGGGAGTCACAAAGGGAGAGCACGGAGCAGAGATCGACGCTCCCGCTTTTCCATCGCCTGACGCATTAATATGAAGAGAATTTCAACCACGTCTGAGGACATTAAGACTTCGTCAAATCAAAAGTGACAAGAGAGAAAAGGGAGAGAGAGTGAGAGGGGAAGGAGAGGAAGAGAGAAATGAGAAGGACAGAAGGGAAGCAGAGGAATTGAAAGAGAGGGGAAAAGGAGAGAGGAGAGCGAGAAAACAGGGGAGTGGTGAAGAAGGGAGATAAAAGAGGAACCTAGAAGAAAGAAAGAAAGGAAAGAAAGAAAGAAAGAAAGAAAGAAAAGAAAGAAAGAAACAAAAAAGAAAGGTATAGAAAGCAAGACAAACAGAAAGAGAGCAAGAGGGACAAAGAGAGAGAGAGAGAGAGAGACATTCTGAGTTGACCCAGGACACTCTTCAGTCTTACACAGTTAATTTAAACCGCCAAAGATGATTTGGACAAACACTGTGACCTGAAACCCAAGTGAGTGAGAGAAGAATGTCTGCAGGTTAAAACTGGCCTGAACCAGAACTAATAGGTTCGGTACGAGAGAAGAACAAACTCAAACGGTTAGACTAGTATCTGAATATTTGCCATAAAGATTGCAGATTGCTCAATGACTACATATGGATTAATTCTGCAAAAAAAACATACAGCCCAGTATATTCACAACTTAGAGGAAAAATGTCCAAACACAGAGGTGGAGAGGTCAAATTACTCCCTGAATCTATGATTTATGTTGGAGAACTCATACTGTTTCTAGTCATAAGAATAATGTATAACCACTGCAGGCATGTATTTGATGAACTAAGCACATCATAATGTGGTAAAAACCTCCAAAAAGTAGATTTAGCATGAAAGCTTAGATCATTTAAGGCTGCAGATTTAGAAATCTTTCATTGGGCCTGGACTGAAAGCATCTCAGTTTCTGTTGGGTCAAGAGCCTGTTCGACAAGAACAATGTGAATAATGCATATTATTTGTCCTTTATTGATCAAAAAGTACTTTTACATGAATAAAAACGGGTGCACAGCCTGCAAGCACAAACACAACCTCAATCTGAAAGCAAATGTATCAAAATCAATAACAAACCAAGGACTAAAATGGCCTCAGTCTGTCTATTTCAAGTCCTTCATATAAGGGGATAGGAATCCCTCGCTGTCCAGTCCCTGTCTCTCCATTCTGATATTTTCTGGTTCTTGTAGCTACCTGTCTGTCTCTGTCAGTCCTGGTCACTTTTTCTTAGTCCCTGTCACTCCCTGTCAGTCCCTGTCGCTCTCTAACGAGCTTTCTGGTCACGCCGGTTCACTGGGCTGCGGTAAATGCTCTGTAATGGGCCGTAATCCGGGGCCATTAGCCGGGCCGGGCTTTGGCCTAATTGCCCCGGCAGCCTGAACAATTTGGTTAGACTCTGCTCCGGTAATTACAGAGGAAAAACGGCTAAAAATATCAGCACTATGGACAGCGCCACGTTCGCTCACACAGAAGAGAAGAAGAAAGAGCCACATTTGAGTAAAGCTCAGATAGAAAGCTCTGTAGATTCATCTGAACTGAGTTTGCTGAAGTTTAAGTATCCTTTCATGTTTGTCTAATTACTGGCAAATTTGCATCATAGTTTTGGATCAGTGAAGTGTCAGTTTGTAAAGAAAGCATTTATACACAAAAGTGGTGTGTGATCTTCAATGAGTAAGGCTTTTTAGTTCTTTTTGCTCTGTATACTGCAGTAACTGATGTTAAAATATGTTAGACATTTTTGTAGAAGTTTGATACAAATGTTTGGACTGTTGACTGAGAAGTCCATGTTATGTGTGTGCCTTTCTGGTTCAGATGATTCATCTGCTTCAAAAACTTGACTTAAAAACTGAATGAATGAAACACGTTTTTTTGCAGTTTGACAGATCTTTTTAACATCCTCATTGCCAACTATTTTATCGCAAACTCTGTCAGTTTTGTGTCAACTCCATCAGTTATTGTGAACTCTGTCAATTTTGTGTCAAGTACATCAATTCTCGTCAAATTATACTTATTTGTGTTAAATATTGACAGAAATGTATTTTACTATCATTAAAAAAAGAAAAATAGTTTTGTATTTTGTGCTACCTGATTATAATAATAATAAAAATAATGATAATAATAATAATAATAATAATTATTATTATTATTATTATTATTTATTTATTTTTTTTATTTTTTTTATTTTTTTTACAAAAATGGTTTTATGTAGAATCTGTTCTTTTGTATTACTGTAAAGCTAAGACTTGACTCTTCAAAGGTAAACATTTCAAATATGCAAAATGCTTCTGAAAGCTTTGTATGAAAAGTTGTGGACCACTTTAAGATGCATGTTTTACTTGGAAGTTGAACTTGCAATCTTGCTGTGAAGCAAGAGTATCAGCCACTCTGCCACCACAATTGATTTGCGAAAGCAAGCTGACTTAGAAGCTGCAGCGTTATTACAATCCAGACTCATACAAGCTAGGCCCATAAAAGCCTCAGTGTGGGCGAAAGGAAAAATGACTTCAGATCTAAACACTGTAGTATCAGGTCATGTTTTACCAAAATGAAGCTGAAAACCAATGTGTGTAAAACCATCTTTTAGATTAACATGCCAATGTACAATATTATATATAGTATATATAACAAGCCTCATTGTTATGAATTTATTGCCAAACTAACCAACTCAGAGATCTACTTATGACATCACAAAAATTCAGAACAATATTTTCTGTGAAAGAATAGTGTCTCACACATTGAACTGCAGCTGTTTTTGTAATGAGGAAGTGATGTTCGAACAAGATGAAACAGTCAGACAAGTACATCTTCATAATATGTGGCCTTTGAACTTGGTGACTTCTAATTATATTATTAATGACAGATTCTAAATCAGACTTTCTGAGGTAAAAAGAACATGAAGAAAAACTCCAAGGACTACACGCTGTAAAAGGGAATGTCAAAAGATCATTTTTATATTTAATCTAACTTTTGCTAACAGTTCATATAATATTGTGACAATATTGAGTTTGAGCATTTTGTTCAAAACTCTTTGAATTATGCAGTAACTACATAGAAAACAGCAAACCTTTTTCATCTTTACAGCTTTAGAAAACACGACCTGACCCCTGACGACCCCTAGCTTCAGGCCGGAGTGCTAATGCTAAGTGCTAATGTTATCTTTGTGCCTTGAGTTACCTCTTTTCCCGTTGAGCTACAATCAAAATATCGGTGAGAGCTTTTAAACGAGGCAAGGTCGAGGTGACGTCACGCTCCGGGTCAATGCTACGCGCGCTAATGCGGCTAAAAGCATCGGCGCTCATTCATATCACAGGAATTAGCGCTGGAATGTTGTTATTAGCAGAATTATGATTGGTCTGTGAGGTCTCGAGGGTCACGTAGCGCTGCTAAGGACATTTTGACGTTATGTATATCGGAGCAAACGTGAAGGCCAGGCTAAAGTGGTGGAATATTAATGTTTTTAAGTGACTGACAGAGAAGCAATAGTCACACAAATGTAGTTCATGTAGTTGATTTGTTTATGTGAATATGTTTGGCAAGTGTTTATTTTTCAAGTGTACACAAAGATTTTAATGTTTGTGTAAATAAACATAATCATTTTGAAGATTGCTTTGTACAAATACAAGTAGCAAGTGTAGTCGTCTCTGCAGAAATGTGTTGTCTATTACAAATACAGCATACAGTATTTTTAATGCCAAAATGAAGTAGGTCTCCACATAAGTTGGATTCCTCTTGCAAAGCACATCATGAAAGTTAGAAATGGGCAATATTTCACATTTTAGATAAGATATAGTGAATTTCAAGATTCCTTCAAGATATCAAAAAAAGTAATACAGAATGTATATTTGTGAATAACGCTACAAAAAGAGCCTGATAAAAGAAACTTTCATTTACATTGTACTGTATTCACTGAATATATCTGGCAATAAAAAATTGCTTCTTTTATGTTATGCAAAAATTAATGGGTCTTAGTAGAAAGTGCCACATTGAAAATATGTGAAATGACCTTTTATGTTCCATGGTAAAGTACAATGATATTATTAGGAAAAAATAAAATGTCTCTTTCACCACCGAAACGTATCACAGCACTACAAACTTAAAATGATAACGATAAAATAATAAACTTCAAGGTCCTATACTTGATTTTTGTTTCTTAAAAATGTAAACAAACAGAAAGAATAAAGTCTACATGTTTTTCTCACTTACCTAATAGATACAGCCACAGCATCAAAGGTCACGCCCACTAACGGACGTCCGAGGGGAAAAGTTAAAGCGGCTTTATCACTCACTGCTCAACAACAACAACAGCAAATGTGGACTTTAGGAGATATATTGTGTCAAATACAGACACGAAGACATGGGGATAAATAAAGTTATTCAACCTTCCAAGTATGCAAACATATCTAACAAAGCTAACGGTAGCTGTGAGTTAAATGCTAACGTGAATGCTAGCGCCTCCTGGCAACTTTTAGCGTCTTTTTTAACTTTCTGTTTAGGCAAGGCAAATTTATTTGTATTGCACAATTCATACACAGAGCAACTCAAAGTGCTTTTCTGACATAACGCCATCAGTAACCTCCATTTAAACGTGGTTGTAACTTGACTTGAATTAGTTGTGCTAAAATACACTTAATTCACCAGAGAATGTCTTAAAAGAGGTAAAAGTTTATACATTAGGCCTATACATCAATACATTCAGAGCTTCTGATTTGTTCTGTCTGTCTATGGCCAAAATACGGTTATATATTTAAAACGTGTCTGTGTTACACTTCACTGTGCGGTTAAACAAAGCCTTAAAGGGGCACTGTGTAAGAAAACAAACAAAGTGATCCAGTAATTTCCACTTTTGAACACCAGAGGGAGCATTTCACATGCATTTTGCCTATTTACCATGCTGACATCTAGCGTCAATAATACACATTCTGGCCCGTAATAAAACATTTCATATACGTATAAATGTATCACAATTGAGGTGGAGTGGTTAAAAGTGCTCTCTTAAGTATTCATGTTGTAAAGAATAAATATGATTAAATGTTTGTGGACTATAAGTGATAATTAAAATTCCTCTCAATATTACACAGTGCCCCTTTAAGCAACAATATAAATGATCACAAGCAAATATTTAACAGAATAGGTCTAAAAAGCCGTAACAATCTGTCCACAATAGTGTACATTAGCAGTCTCCCGCGCCGCAGTGACGTCATCAGTCATTTAGCTCAGATGGATGAGCGAGTGATCCGCGGTGCAAAGAGTCTGGGGATCAAAAGTATATATTTTTTTTCATCTTTAAATTTGTGTGTAGAGACAAATTTTTGAATATAAACTAGTCTGAATGGAAACAGTAATAAGATAGCTGCGCTAGAGGGGAACAGATTTCAATTTTTTAATTTTTTTTTTATGTAAAATATCAAGTATAGTCTCTTTAACCAAAGGGAAAAAAGTAAAAAAAATAATAATAATAAGTTGTATTACTTTTCTATTGGATTGACTTAATGGCATCATTTTTATCGACATTGCACAGCTCAAGCTATGGTACGTTTCAGAGAAAGTCTGGTGACAACTGAAGCAGCTCTGCCATAATTAGCACATTTGTGCAAACCAGAAACATGTTTTTTTGTCATTGTTAAAATTGGATTTGAGCAAAACTACAGTATTAACACATTATAGGTGTTGAAGCTTTGCCAGTAACTCGCAGTGTAGATGATGAAAATGTACCTTTACAGTTATATTTTAAAAACATGTTTAATACATCCACAATGTTTTGGTTGGAATTTCGCCCCATGAAAAGTACAGAAAATAGATTCACAAACAGTTCCATTTTAGCCAGACTGAGTTTTCACGAATAAGGGCAAGATATTATTACTATTATTTTTTATTATTATTTTTTTATTGGGTTGTGTTTGCAAATAATTTTGGAATTTTTGAAGGAGCAAAATCTAACACGATCACTCATCCTTTAACACGACTTGCTTTCCTTGTTTAAGAGCTAAAAAGGCAGTTTGAATAGCGAATAAAATACTGTATATTTCTAATTTCAAGCTTGACGTTATTCTCTCTAACCATCTATTTCTGTGTGTGTATCCTCCTCCTCTCTCTTTCCTCTCTCTCTTCGTTTTTCCAGTTTTTGAGGTTTTTGGGAGATTTGCCAAACTGTGAAAAAACGTGGCGGAAACGGGATTCTGTCCAAATGTGTCGACCCTCGGCTTTGCTCAAAACTCACAAACGACAAATGTGATCAAACAGGACGATCCGAAAATACAAGCGGCAGCGGAGAATGGTAAATATTTATGAATGAACTGGACTGTAGCAGAGAGAGAGAGAGAGTAGAAGCTAGGGAGATCTTGAGAGAGGAGGAGAGAGAGATGGAGGGGGGTGAAAGAGAGAAAAGAGAAGAAAGCACTAAAAACTAGAAACCACTAGAAAACTTCTTATTTGACCTAAACATTTACAAATTAAAAGCTACTTGAAGTGTTAGACAAAGCTTTGAGGCACTAGAGACAAAAAAAAAAAGACAAAAAAAATACAGGCTTTTCATGTTGCTAGTTTACTAATTGAAGAGCTTTTACAGCAGATAGACACAGACACAGTGACACAGACCTATTGTTTTGACAGAACTTTAATAAAACCATGGACATAACCGTGTCACAGTCTCATGTTTGTTATTACATTAGAAAGTCCAGTCTGGTGATGTCCTGTGGCCTAAGGGCAGACCTCGGGACATGCGTCTGAGTGAGTCAACGGTATTATTGTTTCTCTGTTCATTTAACTCTGAATAAGACATTTTAATATGACTGTACTGTATGCTTGAGTCATCTTTTTCATCTGTTCAAGACACTGTTGCACACAAAAGAATAAAATGAAAGCAACATTGAATTTGTACTACTCTGAATGGATGTTAATGAAATTAACAAAGTTTCAGGAGCAGGACCACAGCCCTTTCGCACCAGGAAACCACGCCTCGCTCGCCTTCTCGGACACACCTCCAATCACCCAGAAGCCCCTACTTAAACAGTCCTTTCCTAACAACACGTCTTGTCTCAGATCTCTCGACCCCACCCTCCACCCCACATCTCATCTGTCCTCCTGCTGAAGACATCTCCATCTACAGGTGAGGGGCCCTGAATCGGCTGAACGGATCGCTGAGTTAGAGCCCCCACCCACAGTCTCCCCGATCCAGCCATCGGTCAATCATCAATCAACAATCATCAATAAATATATTAATTGCATTCTCTGATGTGGTGTGGTCCTTGCTAGTGAATCACTACTAATTAAGAATGGCGCTGATTTTTGGGATGGCACGAAGAATGACTCTGACAATTTATATATTATGTTTTTATTATTATTATTATATTAGTAGTAGTAGTAGTAGTAGTAGTAGTAGTAGTTGTAGTTGTAGTATTTTATACATGAGCATTTCTGCGCTTTACCATGGCAACAAGGTAAAAAATGCACAAATATGATTTGAGTTTAGTTACTTTATTGACTAGAAAAATATGATTTAGTGTCACTCCATCTTCTGTTTGTTTATTTTATTTATTTGTTTATTTATATATTTATCTGTTTATTTATGTATGTGTTTAATTATTATTTATTTACTTACTTACTGACTTACTTACTTACTTACTTCTAAAAACTGGAACATTTCCTATAGTTTGATTTGCAATATCGTTAGTCAACTTAAAAATGTATTAAAAAAAAAAAAAAGAAAAGAAAGAAACATAACTGATTCATGCGTTTTTTTTTTTTTTTTTTTCATGTGGAGTGATTTAATCCCAGTTGGTTAAAACCCCAGGAGGAGTTTGACTCAACATTTTACATTATACATTTGGATTCTAAATGTTCATAAAAACATAAAACAATGACTCACAATTGGCAAACTAGATATAGATCTGTAAAGACACAACCATGCACATTGAATTCTCTCTAAATATTGATCATTTCCTCGTGCTTCAACCTGCAGAATTCTATATTCTTCTGCTTCCCTCCTCTTTTTATCTGCGATCACTGACTTAAGCTACAAAAGCATGTAATTTGCCTGGCAGGACCACATTGATTTAACATCAGAAACCCTTTGAGACCAATCCTCCTACGTCTGAATTATGATGATATTTATCCATCTCATTTAAGCCAGAGTAGGTAATAAGCCCGACTTATTGATTAGGTGCGATCGATTAAACTAGAGTTACAAACAGATGAAGCCGCGTTTCCCACTGAAAATCAATGTAATGAGAGTTTTACCACAGACTCCATGGTTTTCTGTGGCTGATAAACTTAAAGAGCCGTTTGCAGAGACACGCTGAAGGCAAGAATAAGACATGCATGTGTGAGACATGTGTTTGATTCTATTCTCTTCATAATTGGAGGTGTGGTCAGATTTTTACTCGCTTAAAGGTGCACTGCGTAAGTTAAAATGCTCGCCCTTGCCTGGTTGGCGCCATGTTTTTGTAAATTCTCCGAAGTTGCCTCTATAAGCACAGGCAGCCTATTGACCCTAGTTTGTCCCGCCCACTTGGCTTGGAAATGCACTTCCTGTTTAGCTCTGTTAAGGTACTAACGTGTTTGTTTGTCTGTCTTGTGGGGCAATTTTAATTAAATATAATGACAGCTAAAATTAACCCAGCAAGTGAAATCTACAGGCTAAATGCAGCTAAACAGGAAGTGCAGGTCCTAGAAAAGAAGGCGGGACAAAATAGGGTCAATAAATGTGAGTGACTCGGGCCGAATTCTCCCACACTGGTTGGGCAGAAGTGACTGTATCACTTTAATTATACATGTTATACATGAATGTTGCACATTAAGCTCAAAGTAAAAAAAAAAAAAAAAAGTTGCAGTCAATACCGAGTAAAAATGGCCATCTACTGTCACAACACTGCTATCTATTCGCACAACAAATAGAAGCCGACTCATAGCAGACCTGGGTAAAGTGTAAGGAACTCAGACATGCTTTTGAGAAATAGAGGAATCTCTGTGCTGTGCTGGAGATCAATGGGACACTCATGTGGTGTTTTTTTTTTTTTTTTTTTTTTTTTTTTTATCAGAAGGTAAAACAAACACTCAAATGTAAATACCAAAGTCCTAATCTAACTTTTGGAGTTTGCAAAATCGTCAATCAGTCAAAAATAACAAATAAAATTGTCAGCATCTACATTTTCATAGTAATAACTAACGTCTCAACAAGAGACTTTCAAGCTGTAAGATTCGTCTTCAGTTGAGTAAAAAGGAATAGTGCAGTGCCACTAAACGCCAAAGAAGGCGCCCTTGTTCTTAAACTTGACACCTACGCAGTGCACCATTAATGTACAAAAACAAAGCTAATTTAAGAAATTATAGCCCTGATGCATCTAAAGCTTTGTAATTATTCACCACATAAAACATTTGATTGAAATAGCACTTTTCCAGACTCCCAAAGACACTTCACATTATGCATTATTCATTCACTCCATGATGGTGGTCAGTTACTTTCACTGCTGTCAGTCCCCCGACCACCACCATTCTTTCACACACTCACCAGATCAAGGTGGTGGATGTGGGTGAAGTGTCTTGCTTATGGACACAATTTGTAGAGAACAAAATATGCTGTTAGTAGAAAGGATGTCACAGTCGAATGATATTGCAACGCTAAACATCCCAACTTACCAATTCTTCATGATCACGATCACGACCAGTCGTTCTATAATCCCAGTCAATGCCAAAACTACAAATGACATAATGCACTTTGATATAATTTTGCTTCTAAATTTGGCACGGTTATTATTTTTGTTCCTACAAATATTGTGACTTGAATAATAATTAGTTTCAATGAACTTAGAAATCTGACTTCCCTAATAATTGGATGTAGGCAGAACAATATGAACTAACTTTCTCCTGAATAGACATACATCCATGCTGGGTGAAAATAATAATGAATGAATAAAAACAGGCTTTTCTAATTCTGATATCAATATGCTTCTTAGATCCAGTGCCCAGACTTCTATAGTAAGAATTATCCAATCTGGTTGGTTTATTTGTGTGACACACAGGAGTTCACTGGTCTACTGTCATTTAGAACACATTTAGACTCCATTCATTTGTCAGTCACACTCACTGAAACTTGAGAAAGATACACGGTGGCCAGCGATACATATTCCAGATCGTTTCACTGACATAATAACAACCTAGTGATGTGACACAAGTATACCTATGGATCGACCACAGTGGAGTTGACATGCTTTCCACTGTTTCAGAGTTTTCCTGAGGGCAGTGATAGTCCTTCTAAACCCTGAAACATGCTACAAGCTTGTCCCAGCCTTCAGAGAGAGCTGAGTAACTGATCGATCTGTGTCATTACATAATCAATCTCATTGACAAGCAGCAGGACAGTGTGGACATGGCCTCTTGATTAAGTCTGCAGAAGCCCTAATGGATCAGTGCTGCTCTCCGGCTCCACCTACAGTCCTGTATGGATTTTCCTCTTGTTCTCTAGCTCCTCCTACAGCCCTGTGTTTGGATTTCCCTGGCTTTCCTGTCACTGCGCTCTTCAATCAGGGAGCACTTGATCACGGAGCGTCGATGAGACTCAGCGAGAGGCGTAATTACAGACTGATTTCTCTGGAGGAGCCAAGCTGGTCCCGAGGCAGACACAGACAAGCAGAAGAAGAAAACGTGTGAGGAAAGAGGCAAGAAAATGTCATTGTAAAAGACAGAAGCGGTTTGACAGAATCATGGCAGAAGAAGTAGCAGAAATGCATCAAAATTAAATCAATCTAGCCAGGATTGAAGATCTTTTGAAATACTCTGTCGTCAAAATGATGAAAACTTCATAACGCACTTTAAACAAATAACATTGGATAACACTGGATAGACATGCTTGTGTTGTAGCTTGTCTGGGTTGATTGCAATGCGGGTGTTAATTGGAGAAGCTGAGGGCCTCATCTTAAGGCGTACTTACATGCAAGTCTCAACATGAGTGCAACAGCATGGAAGCGTCATGGGATTTACTGTATATAGATGAACTACAGAAAATGAAGTGTGTTGTTTTCCAAGCAATTAAAACCTCAAAAAAAAAAAAAAAAAAATGTAAAGACATGTAACACATTCGTTTCAAGTTATACATATATATATTGAAACAATTTGGAGCTTAAGGTTTCTTTAGGTATCGCCATTGTTTATATAGATGTGTATCAAGCCCTGGGTTCACAACAGCCCCGGTGCTGCACCTTAACAGTTCACTGGATCAATACTGTATGTTCCAGCTCTATCAGTATCTTAACAATGCTAAGGAAGTGGGTTTTATAAGGTCAGTCCTGCACATGCTCTGTCCGCTCCGCTTTGATAGTGCGCTATGCTGTATTAGTACATTTCTGCGTCTCGCCGCTTGCAGAGAAAACGGCCCCGGCATGAAGTCGAAGCAGGGCCAACAGGTCGCTTACATGGGAGGCATGAAAGCTGAGATACTGGGTCAAGTGTTCGTGTTGTAGCGCCTAATCACATCTTTTCACAAACTTTTACACAATACAGACTGCGGCTCCTCTTTTAACATGAGGAGGAAGCAGAGTTGTGCACCAAGAAAGCATAAGATTGGAACATGTTGTGTTTAGTCTAGGAAGTTGGCTATTTGTATAAAGGGTGATTCTGGAACGAAATCTTTAGTTAAAAATAAAGCTCAAATCAAAGTAGAAAACTATGATGTTTTACTAAAGTACTCAAAAGAGAACCTTTAAAAGACCAGATTAATAAAGCTCAGAAGCATCGTCAAAACACCCATGGTTAACAAGTTTCTTGTTTGCAGATTATTACATTTACCAAACAAAATAAAAACATGAACCAAGCATCCATGGAACAACCCAAAAAAAAAAAAAGTATGTATCTCTAGTGTCAAGATGTTTAATGAAAACTATTTGCGGTTATTAGCCATTTTTTTAATTTCCATTAGCTTGACATTAACCTATTGGCCTACTGAGTATTTTACCGATATGTGATGTCATGATCCCAGCCTTATTCACTTATTAACTTTCTTGTCAATGCACTTCCAGCTTAGCTGTGGTTAGTTGCGGAATTCAGTCAGAATTCAGTGTGTTTGAGATGGCTTTGTAAGACAGACATGACAACATGAAAGTTACTTTAAAAAGCAAAAGAGGAAGTGTGCTGACAAGAAAAGTGGGCAGGGCAAAATAAGGTGAATAACCAGATTCATAGGAGTGGTTATAAATAATTCCTTGACACTACCCACATAAAATGTATGTTCTATAAATACAAGTATTTTATTTGACTCTACATACTGTATTATATTACTGTCCACAGCTTCAACCCAGATGTTTCCATCAGCATTGATTAAAGGTGGACATTTTTGGATGAATGACAGTTTGTGTTTGTTCAAAATCGTGCAGAAGTTCCTTGAGAACAGAGTGAGTTTGATTGACAGGCCAGTAGAGAAGAAGAGAGCTTTGTTTTCACTGGCCAAAGTCATTATTTTAGATGAAAACATCTGTATTAAATATGATTTTCCTGTATAAAGCTGTGTCTTTAACAGCCCGAACATCCTCTCTTCTCTGACACTAATCCTCCTCCACATCCTGACTTCTCATCTCACCTGCAGAGGATCACTTCTTCATTTCCAGCTCTAGAAATCCAAGATGGCAGCCATGGTCCTTCTCCTCCTCCTCCCCCTGGCGCTGCTCGGATAATCCCAATCCGACAGGTGGATCTGCCACGGATTAGGTCTGTACAATTCCAGCTTAATGCTGAATTAAAATCAAAATCAATATGGAAAATGCGAGTAATTACCGACGATGAGACACTTTAGGAACATGTCAAAGGTTTTCCTGATCCGCATGTCGAAAATCCAGACAGTTTTCCACTGTCGGAATAAGAACGTCACAGACCTTAACTCATTCAGGTTTGGATTAGCAAGTGAGGTGCTTTAACAGCTGGCGGCCAAAATGTGAAAGAGGCTTTTGAGAAACGATGTTTATGAGACAGAAATAATGTAAACGTGAAGTGTGGAGAGTTCAATATATGGTTAAAATGCCCATGACTAAAAAATAGAGGAAGAAGAGAGCAGGGAAAAGACAGGGATGGAGAAAAAAGAAGACAATGAGAAGAGATAGTGAGCGACAGAGTAAAAGAAATGCAAAGAGAGATAGAGCAGGCGACAGAAAGAAAGAGGAGAGAGAGTGGGTGTAGGACAGTGTGAGGGAGGTGAAATAAGAGAGAGAAAAGGGAGGAGGATAGAGGACAAGAGAAGGCAAGAGAAAGGGGAGAGTTAGTGAGGGAAGAAAGAGATGGAGAGGGAGGGGAAGATGAGAAAGAAAGAAGGAGAGATGGGTAGAAACAAGAAAGAGATTTGAGAGAGAGCAAAAAAGATGAGAGAGGACAGACTTTTTTCACTACTAGGCCTTTTTTGACATTTTGTGCAAACTCGCTTCTTTTGCAGTTATGTGAAAAAACTGTGACTGTGCTGCCACGATAGTCAAAAGTCGCCGAGTTGGGCTACAAAAACTCCTGACACCACCGCTGTGGTTAGTTGAAAAGTGGTCACCCGCTGTTTAATGACATCATCAGTCTTTTGGCGTAAGAGGCCGGTGTGAGGTGCAAATGTGCGCAGGTTGGAAACTCATGTAAGTGTTTCTTTTTACTCATTTTCAACTTAGAAAATACTCACATGAGCTTGTGTGTTATGTAAAGGAGGCTTCACATAGTCTGTAAAGTATAAAAAATAATCTTGAAGTTCAAATAAGCAACAGACTGTGCTGGCACAATCTCACCAGCTACAAACCTCTTTTTTAAAGTCAGGACTGCTCCAACTCAAAACGATACTGGCATCACTTCCAAGCTGCTACTATATTTGTGCTGTCAATCAACATTTCCCCCACTTTTGGGAGGCCTGTTTGGAGTGTGAGTGGCGTCAAAGTCTCTGATCGTGTGTTTAACTCACTTCAATGTTGGAAAAAAAAAAGATTATATAGTATATTTAGTATTCACAAAAGTAAAGTATGGCATCTATCCTCTTGTACAGTGTAAAAAATAAATTAAAAAAACAATTTAATTGTGGGCTCTGTCCTTTTTAGAATTGTATGGCCCAAATATGCAATATAATGGGGTAAATACTGTATCTCCTGTAAACAGCAGCAGAAGTTTCACATAGATAACTTACATTTCCATTGTTTTCACAGTAGATTATAGTTTATCAGAGCCGAGCCCCTCCTTCACTGTTTGCACCTGTTTCTGTTCTACAATGTGATTTATTTCTGTGTGTATCAGTCGTGTGCCGGCCTCAATCATTCCCCTCCCACATTTAGATGCAAATTCGCCCTCTCTGCGCCACAAAAGAGCGCTCGCCATCATTGTCTCGCGGCGGCGGCAGATGGATTTCCCGTCCTCACGCGGCCGTCCCCGAGCCGGCCGAAAGTAAACACAGAACACCGGCTCTTGTGCAAATGTCAGAGCAGAGGATTAGCAAGGACACGGATACTGTACGAGAGGGGAGAGGAAAGGGAGGAGAGGAGAGAATGGGAGGAGAAGGAGAGGAGGGAAGAGAGGAGAGAGAGAGGAGGGACAGAGAGAGGAAGAGAAAATTAGCCCATATACTGCAGTAAAAGAAGTAAGGGAGAGAGACAGAGGCTGAGGAGAGAGAGAATAGTGGACAGTAGTGATGTGCGGGTCAGCTTTTTCCTTGACCCGACCTGAGTTAAAATGCAACCGAACCCACAGGTCAGGAAAAATGGGCTTAAAATTTGGGACCCAAAATTAAACCTGTTGCTTTGAAAGCTGCTGCAGATGTCAATCATATTTGTCGCTCTCTTTGGTGTAATAGCCTAATACGCACCCTTTTTTACGCAAAAGCACTATTTATGGCTTACTAAAAACAGCACAGAAGATTTTAGGAAGCTTGAAGCCGTCTGGATCATACAAGAGCTGAGCTCACATACTCTGTAAGTGCTCTGGATGTCTCCAGGTTACAGTTGACTTTGCTCTCCCAGTCTATCATGATATATTTGTTCACACTGGAGCAACATGTGTAACAAAGATGTGTTCATGACTGTAGCATAGTTGAGAATGTGGATGTTGTCTTGTGTAAACATTTGACAGAACATCATGCTTTACATCCTCATGTTTCAATGTACTAAATCTATCATATTTTCCTGACTTTTTCATAGTCTGACTGGGGATGCAACTTATACTCAGGTGAGACTTACAGTGTGTGAAAAAGGTGAATTTGTGAAAAACAAGTGATACATTACAGGCCCTGATGGAACTCTCTCTCTCAAACGCAGAAAAGGACAAATGCTGTTTCATGCGCGCTGCTGGTTCTGCCAGCGAGACCACAAACTGACATCTGCAAGATGCAGCCACTTGCAGCCGTGCTAACGTTTATAAAACCACAGACCTGGAAACTGCAGTTTCATGAACCGCACTCATAAGCTTCATTTGACAAAAATCTTGCCTGCATTTCCTTGTTTCTGTGCATAATATCAGCGGTAAGCAATCACAACAAAAGTGCGACTTACTTGTTAATTTTTTTTAGTTTACAAAGTGTAATGGGTCCCCCTTTGTGTACACACTAAACAACAAACCAACATGCAAATACAGAATGTATGTGCATTCATTTGTTAATCACTTGAAGCTAAAACAAGCAGTGTTTGAACCCTCTCGCTCCCACTGTACTTCTTCTCATTGAGATTTCTGACCCACTCAAACTCACTAGTGGGTCATCAGCAAAGAGGGAAAGAGAGAGAGAGAGAGAGATGGTGTGAGTGTGTCAGACACGGCGTAGAGACAGAGTTCAGACCACTTCTGCTGTGTTAGACCAGCAGTAGTCAAACAATGAACAGTATAATTTCATTCAGACAGTATCTCACTGGAAGCAATTGAAGGTGGAGCTTCAAGCTAAACATTTAAAGTTGATTGCTCAAAGCCTCATAACAGGAAGAAGTTGAGAATTTTTGGATTTTGATAAAGAAAGGCACAGTTCATACAAATACAATTTTCAAGGAATAAAATAATCAAAGGTTAGGTTTGAAGACTCATTTTACGACCAAAATTCCAAAATATCATGTTAGATAGTACTGCAGCTCATCTTTGGTCGAACAAGTTAAGTTTGATCTTTGTGCCTGTCTCACTGTGAGATTTACGAGATTTTTCCTTCCATCTGAAATCTGGCGGAGAAACTTGTGCAGTGGAGACCTGTCGCCTTAAATCTTTGGCATTTCTTCCTTTGCAGAAGAATCAGACTTTGACATTCAGACTGACGCCTCTCCTGGTCCAGTCCGGTTCAGTCCAGTCTCGCGGGACAGGCTTGGTCCCACTGGGTCTGGATTAATATTTAAGTCCACGTCTAGAGTCAAAGTCTGTGAGAGAGAAAAGGAGGAAACTTTCTGCACACATTCAGGAATGTAAAACAGAAAATCAGACGTTATATTCACACAACGGACATATTTACTTCCTTTTAGTTTATACATTTTGTGAAGCTAACAACTCTGTGTTTATAAAGGAATCTGAATGTCCACACTTCTCAGGGCTCACACAATTTTTAGTGTTACACTTAATAGTCTGTAAAATTAAGCTCTAAACATTATAGCCCCAATACAGTTATATATACATATTTTTTTATTTCGAATTTTGTAAGCTCCAGGAAAAGTGCCCAAGGCTTGGTTTCTCACTTTACCGGAAAGGGGCATTGTAGGAAGGAGCAAAGCCAATCTACAGCCCAAGCTCCACAGAACGAGCTCCAGCCAGTGTTCATTCTCTCTCTTCATCCAGGCTTCTCGCTTCACAGAGGACAGGGCGACTTTTAGTGAAAGATTTAGTGACTCAGTCTGTCCAGCATGCAGAAGACCGGCCACAGAAGAAGCTCATTCTCTTCTTTGTTTTCTTTTTGTTTTAGG